>JACEEZ010020421.1:43555-56683 GCA_016584305.1 Chionoecetes opilio | reverse complement strand
GGGGGGAGGGGGTTTTTTTTTCGGGGGGGGTTTGCCTCTAATGGGGTTTGACGTGCCTCCACACCATCATTTTGGGTGGGTGAGCAACCTTCCCGAAAACTGCAGCCATTTCTCCTAAAGAAAAAGGGGCAATTTGGGTTTTGGCATACAAACCCAATCCTAAAGGGGGCTTGCTCTCGTCAGTCCTGGTGGGGTGGTGATTTTTGGTGAGTGACGAGAACTTGTTAAGATTAAATTTTTGCTTTCATAGTCCCAAAAGATGTTTCTTTTGGGGTTTTAAATATTCTTCCCTTGGGCGGGGTGTGGAGGCATCAGCTGCATATGAATGGCGCGGGTGAGGGCTTCAGCAAGTCTTGCACAGAACGGGAACAGGATACGAAACATACCAGGGGGGTTTTAAAAGTTCCCTGAATAACTTCCCAAACAGCCTTCCACATACCCACCACCCCCCACACAAACCCCCCCCCACACACAAACCCCCCAACACACAACACCACCCCCAAACCAAAACCCCCCAAAAAAAACCACCCCCCCACAAAAAAAACCCACCCCCCAAAAACAAACCCCCCCCCACACACAAACCCCCCCCCAAAAACAACAAACCCACCCCCCCACACAAACCCACCCCACACCAAAACCCCCAACCCCACAAACCCCCCCCACACAAAAAACCCACCCACCACAAAAACCACCAACACACCAAACCCACCCACACACACAAACCCACCCACAACACCAAAACCCCCACACACACAAAACCCCCCCCACACACCAAAAACCCCCCCCACACAACCCCAAAACCCACCCACACAACAAAAACCCACCCCCACACACACAAACCCCCCCCCACCACACACAAACCCACCCCACACACACAAACCCACCCACACACACAAAACCCCCCCCACACACACACAAACCCCCACCCACCACACACACAAAAAACCCCCCCCCACACACACAAACCCCCCCACACACACAAACCCACCCACACACACAAACCCCCCAAAACACACAAACCCACCCCCCCCAACCCCCAAACCCCCCCACACACAAACCCCCCCCACACACACACAAACCCCCCCCCACACACAAACCCAACCCCCAACACACAAAAACCCCCCCACACACACACCCCAAACACACCCCCACACACAAACCACCCCCACCACACAAACCCCCCCCACACACAAACCCCACACACCAAAAAACCCCCACACAAAACCCACCCCAACACCCCACAAAAACCACCCACACACACACAAACCACCCACCACACAAAAACCCCCCCACACACAAAAACCCCAAACACACACACCAACCCACCACACAACCCCCAAAACCCACCCACACCCCACAAAACCCCCAAAACCCCAAACAAACCACCCCAACACACAAACCCACCCCACAAACAAACCCCCCCACACACCAAAAACCCCCCCCACAAACCCCACCCACACAAAAAAACCTTCCCCCAACACAAAAACCCAAACACAAAACCCCCCACACACACAAACCCACACACACACAAACCACCCCCCACAACAAAACCACCCACACACACCAAACCCACACACACAACCCAAACACACACACAAACCCCCCCAACCAAAAAAACCCACACACCACACAAAACCCACAAACACAAACCCAACAACAAAAACCCAACCAAACCACACCCGAAAAGTTCCAAACAAACCCCCCTTTACAAACCCCCCCCACCCACCCACACCTTACACAAAAAAAAAAACCCCCCCACCCCCCCCAAACAAACCCACCTATTTATGGCATCCCAGGCGACACCAAGGATCCCAGAGTGTTGTAGTGTCTCTATCGCCCGTCTTCTTAAGCCACTGCCTGACCTCGGTGACCTTCAGTGGCTGTGAAGCTGAGTGTGGGACGTCATCGGGATAGGATAGTCGGCTTGATGTATGATTTGATGAGGGAAGTTCGGCTTCGTCATAACTTTCAATCTTGCGGTCAATGATGGTACTTGGGTCTCCGCCCTCATGTTTTCAGTCTTGGTCCATTTCGGTGCTCCAAAGATGGTCCTCAGCGCCTCATTCTTGTATTGTTCAAAGAGATTTCGCAATCGGAGTGGTGACAGTGGTGAATTATTGGAGGAGAACAGGAACTGGCAGAATCAACCAAGTGAACGTACCAAGGATTTGTATGCGCTCAGGATCACGGTTGCCTGAAGCTCTCTTCCCTTCCCATGACATCGCCCTCACATATCCCTATTCCTGCCCTGCATTTGTCCTTCATGATGTTTGGATCTCAGCCTTGCGGACGTTGTTACGGGGCAACAATGACGCCAAGATTAACGCTGGTCGTACCCACTCTACGTTTTGACTTGGAGTCCGTAGTGTGTCCAGGGGGCGTTCCGTGTCTTGGCCATGGTTTGTCTTGGACTGAGATATGGTGAAGCCAATCCTCACATTTGTCCGTTTTTATAAGGTTTAGTGATTCTGCATGGTAGTAGTGGTGGAGTCTGCCCGTCGTCTGCAGGACAACGTCATCAGCCATAGCCGATGGATGTGCTGTGTCTCCTCCGGATAAGGGAGAGTCGGGCAAGCACGTTCATCAAGATATTAAACAGTGTAGGATGATGATGGACTCCTCCCTGTGGCCCCGTTCCATTGTCTAGCATCATGTAATCAGAGGCTTTCCCCTGATGAAATATAACACGGCCTTCTGTCCGAGAGGGTATTGCTGCACCCATAGGAGGAGGAGCTTGCCCTTTCACTCCCACTTTGTGAGCTCAGCGAGGCATTAGGCACAGTGGTTAGTTGCCCTGTTCAAATCTTTTTCTATATCAAGAAAAACACAGTGTCTTGGCCATTGTCATTTGCATAGTAGTTGGAGAGCAGTTGGCAGTGCTTCCTGTGCTTGACACAAAGCCATTCACAACTGTATCCAAGTGGCCCGCGATCTTGGTAGAGTGAGCGGCTAAAGTTAATATGCGTTTCAGCATCTTACATAAGGGTTGAAGTGAGGCTGATGGGGCGAAACTGGTTGTCTGCGCCTGGTTTTTGGGACAGGAATGGATATTAGCTGTTGCCATTCCTTAGGTTTTCCTTAGGTAGCGTCCCCTTGGGAGAGAAGGACATGTTTTAAAAGAGCTGCAATAGAGGGTCACCGCGACATACAGACAGCATTCAGCATGGAGTAAGTATGCCCCGTCTCACCAGGCGCGTGTCACACTCGTTTTTTCTTGTGCCCTGAGCATCTCCTCCCTCGGATGTTGTGTTATATGGTGCATCAGTGTGATCGATAGTAGGGGCCGCAGGACTGCAGCCCAGACTGCCGGACAAGGTTGTCTTGGATATTTGATGTTAGGAGGCACATATTAGTTTCGTGATCGCTCGTGGTAGTCCCTTCATGAGCTAGGACGCCTTCCTCACCGGGTTCGGGATGAGGGGAGGTTTCGAGTGTTTGCTCTAATTGCGGTTGACGTGCCTCACACCGAGGTCATGTTGGTGGCGTTGAGTCAACCTTCCCGAAACTGCAGCCATTTCTCATCACGGAATAAGTGGCAATTTGTGTCTCTGCATACGAGCCCAATCTGAAGGTGGCGTCTGCTCTCGTCAGTCCTGGTGTGGTGGTGATTCTTGTGTTGAGATGACGAGGATACTTTGGTTTAAGGACTTAATTTTGCTCTTTCATAGTACCAACCAGATGTTCTTATTAGGGGTTTAAACTTATTCGCTTCCCTTGGCGGGGTGTGGAGGCATCCAGCTGCATCATGAATGGCCGCGGGGAGTCTTCAGCAAAAGTCTTTGCACAGAGACGGGAACAGGATACGAAGCATACAAGGTGTTTTAAAATGTTCGTGAATAACTTCCAATCAGCCTTCCCACATACCACCCATCCACACACAAAACCCACCCACCCACACACAAACCCAACCCCACACCACATCAAAACACACCCACCAAACACCAAACTCACCCACCCACCACAAACAAACCCACCACCCACACACAAACCCACCCCCACACACACAAAACCACCCCCACACACAAACCATCCCCACACACACAAACCCATTCCCCCACACAACAAACCCATCTCCACACACAAACCCATCCCACACACAAACCCCACCCACACACACACAAACCCACCACAACACACACAAACCACCACCACACACACAAAACCCACCCCCCAACACACAAACCGACCCACCACACACAAAATCCACCCACACACCACAAACCAACCCACACACCACAAAAACCCACACACACACAAACCCACCCCCACACACCCCACACACAACAAACCCACCCCCACACACAACAAAAAACCCACCCCCACATCATACAAAACCACCCACACACACAAACCCACCCACACACAACACAAACCCACCCGCCGACACACATAAACCACCCCCACACACACAAACCCCCCCACATTACACACTAAACCCACCCACCACACACACAAACCCACCCACCCCACCCACAACCCACCCACACACAAACCCACCCACACACACACAAAACCCACCCCCCACACACAACAAACCCACCCCCACACACACAAACCCACCCACACACACAACAAACACACCCTCACACCCACAAACCCACCCCCAACACACAAACCCAACACCACACACACACACCCACACACACACACACAAACCACCAACACCAACACAAAACCCACCCACCACCACACAAACCCACACACAGCACACAACCCCACCCACACACACAAACCCATACACCACACACAACCCACCCACACACAACAAACCCACCCACACACACAAACCCACCACACCACACACAAATCACCCACACACCACAAACCCACCCACACACACAAACCCACCACACACAAACCACCCACACACAAACCCCACCATCACAAAAAACCCATCCACACATACATAAACCCACACACATAAAACCCACACACACACACCACAAAACCCACACACGCACAACACCGACCCACACACACACAAAAACCGACCCACCACACACACAAACTCAACACACACACAAACCCAAACACAACACAAACCCACACACCACAAACCCACACACACACAAACCCACACACACACAAACCACACACACCACACAACACACAACCCACACACACACCACAAACCCCACACACACACAAACCCACTCCCATACACAGAAACCCACTCCCACACACACAAACCCAAACTCCCAGAACACACAAACCCACACACCACACCACAAAACCACCACAATACAACAAACACCACACACACACACAAACCACCCACACACACACAAACCCACCCACACACACATAAACCACCCACACACACACAAACCCACACACACACATACACAAACCCACACACACACACACAAAACCCACACACAACAAACCCACACACACACAAAACCACAACACACACAAACCCACACACACACAAACCCACACACAAACAACCCACACACAAACACCCACACACACACAAACACCCACACACACACAAACACCCACACACACACAAACCCACACACACAAACCCACCAAACCCACACACCACACACAAACCCACACACACACAAACCCACACACACACAAACCCACACACACACACACAAAACCACACACAACAAACCCACCCACACCAAACCACACACACAAAACCCCAAACCCACGCACACAACCCACACAAACCCCAACCCCCCCACACACAACCCCCCCACACACAAACCCACCCACACAACAACCCACAAACACAAACCCAAACCAACACACACGCCCACCATATGAAACACCCGTAACACGTCACAAACAGAACAATCCACCACTTAGACTCCCCGACTCTAAGAAACGGAACCATGCATTCACCCTCAGTGTTTTTTAAACCATCAACTTTAAAAAGTCTTTATAAATACATAATTTAAATTACAGCTGCATTTTCGAATTGCTTATATTTTTCCTAATCTATTTCTATTATTTTTTCTTCATTTTACAAACTATTACACATTCTCCCTTTTTTTTTCCACTCGTTATTACAATCTTCCTGCCATTACCCTTTTCTCTTCTTTCCCTTTCCGCAACGTAATATAATTTTCTCTCCCTCCCCTTCCAGTGCATATCTACCATTATTCACAACACACACCACACATCGCCCAAGAGTTATAGGGACATAAAGAGCCATTTCCCCTGCTAAATATATACACACAAAAACCTCAACGACCCACAGGTAATATTTCTTCAACAACCAATTAATTTAACCCACAAATCCCTTTTCTTTTTTCTACATCGCACACATACCAACAACTTTATAACACAACTACTAACACTCAATTTTTACCACACTTACGTATCCCGTCTTCAGAAGTAGATTAAGGCCTGTTGTTCGTATACACACCGCAGCGCTTTGCAGGGCCCGTAGTGGGAGAACGGCTTGTACATCCTCCCTCTCGATGTCCTGAGACCCGCACTGATCGCCCGTCTTTCCCTGTGCTGCCACGCCACTCAAGATGTTCCAACCTTCTCATTCACTGGATTCGCTAGTCTACAATTGACGGCTGTTGAAGTAATGAAAAAGCTATTTATGGGTCCCCCTGACAGAGAGCTTAGTGCACTAAGCTAAGCTATAGGATAGGAAAGATCGCCACCCAGGGCACAACCTGGGTATACAGGCAACCAATTCCAACATCTGGTTACACATTACCAGGCTACACATAGATAAATCTGAAAAAAAGAAACATACGTTCTGGCAAAGCCGTTCGTGCCATATGACCGAACCGAAGCCGGCTGTCCGCCAGGCCGGCTCGGAACCATCATAACCATCCCAAAAATCATCCCCGGGGGAGAGGGGTGTGAAAAACTTGGCGGGGAAGGAAGGGTGGGAGCCGAAAGGCGTGCCACTAGCTCTGTCCGGACCAAAAATAGGGCTTTTCAGACTTTCAAAAGCCGTCATTTTAGGTCCCCTTAGAGCTATGCACTAAGCTACCTCGCCACTTGGAGACGGGGCAAAGGGAAAGCGCGGGGCAAGAAGCCCCGACCCCCGCGACGGGGAGGCAAAAGAGCACGCACAAGAACAAAACGATTACACTAGTATACTCACCCGAAATTTTAAGGCCGGAGACGTCAATGGGAGGCCCCCGGCGTCCACCACCCCAGACCCTCACGGACGGAGGGAGTCCCAAGGGCAACACAGGGGGCAGTCCACGACGGAGTGGGAACAGGTAACGAGCCACCGAAGCACGAAGGCCGTACTCCACTGGTCCCCATTTCCGTACCCTCTCAAGGAATGGGGTGCGGAAGGAAGGTGCCAGAGACCCGCAAAAAGCAACACCCCGGAGATCGTCATCCGTCATGGGCGCGAGGGCCGTGAGCCCGGATCCGCCGACTCGATGACGCCCCGGAGCCGGCCGGCAATCGCCCGGGTGGTGAGGGGACACACAGACAGAGTAGGACGCAGGATCGCGTGAACAGGAACTGCAGAGGTCGCACGCCCAGGGCTCGGAAGCATCCAGGTAAAACACCGGAGCGCCGAACGAAAACCTGGGCACAAGGGCCGGTGTGCGGATCGTCCCGTTACCACCCCTCCACTCCTCCTTTTGCCTCCTGGTGGTTGAGGGTGACGACAGTGACAGGATCGCGGAAACAGGAAATTGCAGGGTCGCACGCCCGGGCTCGGATAGCATCCAGGTAACACCGGGGAGCGCCTGAAACCGGGCACAAGGGCTCGTGCTGCGGGTCCCCAGCAGACAAGCCGAACCCCGACGACCGGTTGGAGACAGGTGGGTCCTGCCGGTCGTTCTACCCAGCACCTTGGGCGAGAGGGAGAGAGGGAGAAGGAGACAGAGGAAGCCGTCCCCCGCGAGAGGTCGTCCACTGGGTGGGAAACGGGGAGGGGGGAAAACGGGTCAGCCGCCCTCAGCTGAGAGCCGAAAACCCCGTAAGCCAGGGCCACAGGAAAAAGGCTCTGAAGGGAGGCGAAGGTTCGGCAGCGTCCGACCCAAACTGGTCGCCCCGCAGGAACCGCGGAGAACCTTCTCCAGAGGACCAGAAGGGACCAGGACCGACGGGGAGGGGGGTTTTGGGTTGGAACAAACCCATCTTCAACAGCCGGTCACAGAACGCCGGTCCAGGAACCCCAAAAACCCCAACCGTATTTCGAGGGGGTCAGCCAGTGGCCGCTAAGGTTGAGGGGATGAGGAGTAGCGGAGAACCTCCCACGGTCGTGTGGGGGCCAGGAGGAGGAGAAATTCAGGACGACCGATTCAGAAGAGGACGTCGGGAGAGGCCCTTGAAGTTTGAGGAACGGAATGAAAGGCCTTTCCAGTGATGAGACTGATTACTGTTCTCGAGAGGACGGGCGAAGAGCCGTTTCAACATGTACTCCGCTTACCGCGTCCCGAGACCCCGTCCGACGGAGGACGGTACGGAGAAACCCAGGCGTGTAGGCTTCAAGGTGTAAAGAAGCCTGGCCGGGAGCTCTCCAACAAAGTGATGGGCCCCTAAAGGAACCGGGGGAGGGAGGGACACAGGCTCAGTTCGGAGAACCACGGTTTTAGCGCCGGCCAGAGAGGGCCACCCATGGTTCACCTGCCCCTCTAGGAACGCAGTTTTGTTGCATACCTGTCAGGCGGGACATGGTGCAGGGGGCGGAAACAGGTAAACATTTGGCGCCAAACTGTTCCAGTCTTCCGTGAGGGCGCCGTCCGGGCTCCCGCAGCTGTCCGGTCCCCCCTCGTCAAAAAGGCCTGTAGTTGGGCCCGCAAAGCTGGCGGGGACGCAAAGAAGGTCACCTCCGGAGTTGCCCCACCGCCCGACAGACAGAGAGCCGCAAAGCGCTCCGGGTTGAAGCTGCCACTCTACCGACGAGCCCTGGAAGCGAGACAGTGCGTCGGCCACAATTCCTCCACTCCTTGGCAGGAAACTGGCAGACAGATGAAGGTGGAAACGGGCCGCAAGGCCGAAAGATCTGCTCCGAAAGGGACAACAGAAGGGCGGATTTGGAAGTCCCTGGCGGGCGAGGACATTTGACCGCGGACCATGTTGTCCATCTCGACAGCAGAGGCCCGTCCCCTCTGGATCGGGGTTCGATCGAGGAGGAAGAGGGACCAGCACAGCTCCTTGACGCTGGATTGTGAGTCTGCGCTCCAACCCCGGACCACCCGCCGCGATAACCCTGCCGCCCCGACCGCTGTCGGAGGATTGGTAGCCCCACCCGACGTCCGAACGCATCCGACATCACGAAGCACCAGTAGGGGGCGGAGGCGAGCCACCCCGTCGACGCGGGAGGAAAACCGCCCTTCCACCAACCACTCGTCCAGTAGTTCGTGAGGGCCAGGGGAGGACGGGGCCGGAGGAAGTTCCGCGGGGCCGCACCGCGAACGGCTGTGTTGCACCACCCGGACAAGGCGACGGAGACGAATAAGACGGCCCAGGGGAGTGACTTCTGCGGCGAAGTTGATGCGACCGGAGAAGAGGAGGAGAGGGACTCCCAATGCCCTCCTTGACAAAAAACGGGGGACACCGATGGCCCGGAAGATGGCGTTGTGAAGCTTGGCCGCCATTTTCCCCCGAGATGCGGATACAGCTGAACGGGAGTCCCATTGCATGCCCAGCCAAGTAATGCGGGGAGAGGGGGTAAGGACGGACTTTCCCTTGTTGATAGGAACCCCATCCCCCCGCCACCCGCAAAAGCTCGGTCAGCATGCGAACCGCTTCCCTTTTTTTTTTTTTTCTCCCTGAGACGGGGCGGACACCAGCCAATCGTCCAAATACATGAGGGCAATTGACCCTCTTGCAGGACAACCCATCCGCTGAGCCACCACCTTGGTGCGCCGCGTAAAAACCCTCGGAGCGCATGGAGAGGCCGAAGGGCAGTCTGGTGAAACTGCCACGTGTCGATCCCACCTGGAAGGCCAAGCAAAAAGCGCCGGAACCGAGGATATGAATGGGGAATGCCGTAGGGCGTCCTTGAGATCGAGGGACGCCATCCAGTTACCCGTTTGCCCTCAGCCGAAGGCGGACTCGGGCCAAGGCGCTATACGGAACCGGTGGTTGCGCCACAAATCGTTTAGGGGCTGAGGTCCAAGATAAGCGCCCCTTCGAAGAGGTCTTCTGGGTTACGATTGAAAAAATGGCGGGGGGATAGGGAAGACCTTTCCCGCGCCTTTCTCCCACTACCCGGAGGAGTGCATTGTCCGACACGTGGGCGGGCGAGCACGAGCACTGTGGAGACCGGCGTCCAAGAAGGAGGTCGCCGAAAGGGCGGTAGGGCAATCCAGGGCCAAGGGAAAAGAAAGACCGTTTCGAAACCCACCCTGGCGGACCAACTCTCTGCGCCCAGGCTGCCCCGAAACCTGGACAGGAGGCCCTGGAAGGGAGGC
Organism: Chionoecetes opilio; assembly: GCA_016584305.1. NCBI lineage: Eukaryota > Metazoa > Arthropoda > Malacostraca > Decapoda > Majidae > Chionoecetes > Chionoecetes opilio. The sequence continues at coordinate 46,316 of JACEEZ010020421.1, read as the reverse complement.
TCAGAAAGAAGCGAGAGCACCCTTGGAGGAAGGCTTGTGGACAGTAGCGGGCCCCGAGCGAAAGGCCCGAGACCCAGAGCCCCCTGAACCCGGAAGAAGGCCCACCCCGACTGGGACGACCGAGGATCCTGGGGGCCATCCCACACGGGGCGGGAGCACTCCTCTGGACTGCCCCTCCGCGAGAAGAGCCCCGACGAACACTGCTGGACCCTCTCTCCCGGAAAACCCCCGGCCGAGATGGTCGGGGCCGGTGTAGACACCCAGAGTGACGGTGGGGGGACGGGAATTGAGGCGAGCACTGCTGCAAGGATGGGCTCCGGACAAGACTCCGAATCGAAGGGACAATCCGGAGAGATCTGGCTGTCGAGTCAGCTCCCGGAGGCCCCGAAAAAGCCTGCGCCGAATGCAATGCGGGGCAGTCGGCAGTGACGGGCCCTGTCAATGGCAGAGCGGGACCGTCGGAGGAGGGAGGCGCCCCGAATGCACCACAGAGCGGCGGTCTTCGACAAAGGCGAAAGACACGACCCCGGGGAGCCGGGGAGATGAGAAGGAGAAGAGTGATCCACGGCGAGGGGAGGCTAGCCAAACTTTTTCCCCGGGGGGGGGGGCCAGTGACTGAAGAAGATGCCAACAGAAGAGTGTTCAAAAGGGGAGGGCATGTTGCGCTCCTGAAAAGTCCCGGCGGAAAAAAAGCGCCTCCTTCACCGGTTGCGCCACCCACGGGAGGTCCTTGGCCAGAAAAAACGGGACACGGAGGAAATAGCCATCACACGTGGGAAGGGAAAGCCACCAGAGGCGGGAGAAACCCGGGGGGATCGGGGGCCCAGGACGGAGAAAGGACCCCGGGTTCACACTAGGTGGTACCCGCTCTCCACACTTCGGCAGGGTCCAGGGTCCGGCCTTCATCCAGGGCAAAACAGGTCTTGGCCCCCGAGAGGAAAGCACCTGGCATCCTGGCTCCCTCCACGGCACGGGAAGGCATCCTGACCAAACTAGGGCTCAGCCCCAGTAAAGGAGGGCCAGAGCATCCAAAGCGGGCCCGCCGAAGAAACGCAGGCTGCTTCGGAGGGAGCGTTCAGGCGAGAGAAAACAGGAACCGTGCGGGGTTAAGAGGAAGGACTCCTGTTGTCCCCCGTCCACCCGGGAGCGACACACCTCCAACAGTCCGGAAAACTGGGCCCCAGGAGCCGGCCTCCAGACGACCGATTGGCAACAAGCCGCCGCGTTCAACCGTCTCAAAGCAATCGACGTTTGGCATCGGTGCCCAGGTAAACAGGACGGATGAAGAAGGAAGAGGAGTCCAAGGCATCCTCCGCAGCGGCGGGACACAGGGGGGAAGTGCACCCTAGGAAGGAACTCAGAAGAAAAGGCGGAGGAGGAGGAACGGCCCCGGGCGGACAGGGGAAGCAGGGGGCCGGAAGTCCCCCGAACCGTCGCGCTTGGGCCAGGGTAGTGGCAGCATCCTCTTCCCCGTCGGAGCACACCAGGTAGGTCATCCTCGACTACCACAGATCAGAGAAGGAGGCATGGTGGCCACCGGGTGAGAGGGAGGAAGCAGCGGATGGGGACCTGCGACCCGCCTCGGTGTCGGAGAATGGGGACCCAGAAGTTAAGGTGGCCCTCAATTCTTGACATTGAAGGAGTTCAATGAAGACATCCAAGCCGACAACCCGGAGAAGGGCACAGGATGGTTTGAGGGTGTGGAAGGCCAGGAGGGGGGGGTTTCGCCCCTGACCAGCCGTAGGAGCCACAGACCCAGCCGGCAAGTCCCTCGGACCTGGGATGAGGAGAGTCGCGGCATGGTGAGGGAACTGAGGGAGACGCCAGATGTTGCTCCACCGTAGCACGATCGACGCCGAGCTCATGGAAGCTAGAGGCAGGGGGTGGTCGGGAGGTGCGAGACGAGGAGGAGATGGGACGATCCTTGGCGAAGGGGAGGGCCAGCCGAGAACCCAGAGGACCAGGTCCGCCCAGCGGACAGACGGCGGAAGTTGGCTGCTGCGGTGGCCGAGAATTCAAATCATCGGTCAGCATAGGCCTCGCCAGTAAAGCAGGGCACCACCCCCCTCCGGCGAGGATGAGCTGCAAGCATCCACAGCATACCGGGCAAATACGGCGGGGAACGAAAAAAAGGTTGTCGACAGAATGCACGGGGGGGCTCCGTGCGAGGAGCAGAAGGAGCAGAACTGGTGCTCGGGACCTTTAAAAAGAACTACCGAGCAGAGCCATGGGCCCTCACAATTGATCCGCTGGAAAAGAAGGGTAAAACAGTGAGGGGGGAAAGGGACTAGACGCAACACGAAAAAAAGCCCCCAAAAAGCCCCACCTGCAGTCGCAACATGCACTGCCTCGACCCCCAGGGTAAGTGGATGGTCGGGGGAGGGGGGGGGTCTTCGACGTGGCAGCCAGGGACGCTCAAACTCCCCTACCAGGGCCCATGGGAGGTCCGGGCGATGGAGCGGGGAAGGTTGGGCACCAGCAAGAGCGACGTAACCATCCGCCCATCTCAGCGCACACGTGGGCCGGCCAGGGGCGTGGGCAGACCAGGTACCCCAAACCCAAAACCCCCCGCACAAGAGCCCATGGGGAGGGGACCGGGCGGGGGGGGGGGCCGTGGCTGGGAGGAGAGAACTACGTAACCATCCGCCGCCCCCTCGCCCCAGCACCACTTACACGTGGACAGACCAGGAACCCCACCCGAACCCTCCGCACCGGGCCTATGGGAGGGCCCGGGCAGGGTGGAGGGGCGTTCGTGGCTTGG
>JACEEZ010020421.1:31055-38555 GCA_016584305.1 Chionoecetes opilio | reverse complement strand
AGAGAGAGAGAGAGAGGAGAGATAGAGAGAGAGAAGAGAGAGAGAGAGAGAGGAGAGAGAGAGAGAGAGGAGAGAGAGAGATAAGAGAGAGAGAGAGAGAAGAAGAGAGAGAGACTCCACACAAAAGGACAACGCAAATATCGAGAAAAACGAACACCAAGAGTAGAAGAGTAAGAATAGAAAGAAAGAAAGGAAAAGTATAGAGAACAACAATAGATTATTCTTATGAAGAGAGAGAATAGCGAGGTAGGAGGGAAGGAATTATATAAAGAAAATTGAGGAGAGAAGAGAACAAGAGTCCACCACTAATGATCGAGAGCAGATATGGACAGAGATTTCTGTCGGAAAAGGAGGAGGTTTAAGCAAGAGAAGGTGAGTTCTTTATGAGGGAAAGAAGGAGGAGAAGGAAGGAAGGAAGGAAGGGAGGAAGGAAGGAAGGGAAGGAAGGACAGGCAGGCATAAGGAAGGAAGGAAAGGAAGGAAGAATGAAGGAAGGAAGGAAGGAAGGAAGGAAGGAAGGAAGGAAAGGAAGGAGAGGCAGGAGGAGAGTAGAGGGTTGGGTAGAGGTTTAGCATGGATGTGGGATGGGTTTATGAAGGGGCAGAGCACAGCATAAAGCAGAGTGAAAGATGGTTATGGTGTGGAGTGTGAGGAAAAATTAGTATGGAAGACTGAGAGAGTGAATAGGTAATGGCAAGCGAACGAGATAGGATGATATGAATGGCAATGATAGATGAATGGCGGGAGCTGAGAAGGTAGAAATATAAAACAATTAAAAAAAACATATATTCAGTCACATAAAAAAAAAAACAGATAAAATTGATGGAATAGAAATTACATGCAATGGAGTCCAGCACGAATTCACCGCAAACAAGAACAACAAACACAGGTAATAAGAAAATTCATAAAACAACAAACAACAATGAGTAATTAATATCACACACGCACACGCACGCACGCCGCGACGCACGCGCGCACCCTGCACGCACGCACGCACGCACGCACGCACGCACGCACGCACGCAACGCACGCACGCACGCACGCACGCACGCACGCACGCACGCACGCACGCACGCACGCACGCGCCGCACGCACGCACGCCACTGCACGCACGCACGCCACGCACGCACGCACGCACGCACAGCACTGCACGCACGCACGCACGCACGCAGCGCACGCACGCACGCCCGCACGCACGCACGCACGCACGGCACGCACGCACACGCACGCACGCACGCATCGCACGGCACGCACGCACGCACGCACAGCACACACCACACACACACCACACACACACAAACTACACCCCCCAACACACACACACACCACACACACAACAACAATCAGCGACATCAAAACAACACCATGACGTCATCCACCATTGCAATGAGTGCCAGCCAATGTCAGCGCTCTTCCACATCGATTTTTGCCAAGTCACTTTCCCAAAATGACCTAACAATTCCCCAGGCCGAATATTCTCTAATATCTATGTTATCCGGGGTGGCAAATATTTCAGTGCGGTGTGCCGGGAACGTACTCAGTATTCCTCAATAACCGCCTGCTCGTTCCTGGTGATATACAAGAGGGTGTCCCGGATTCCTTATGGCGAAGCAATTTTCCGTCCATTTATGTATCCTCTCCATGGATTTATAGGCGTTCAAAAATGTTTCAGAATAAAGACAATAACATTTCACAGCAAACTAGTCCATACATTGGTATAGTTTTCTTTTATATGCGGCGTTTTTCCAATTTTTTGGACAATATTCCTGGGAAACAACTAAAACAACTACACAATTTATAAATAAATTAAGCAGTGAAAAGGAAGGCAAACAACAACAACAAAAACCATCAAGTGTGCTACTACGTGCATACATTTCATAGAGTTGCTTCATGAAAAGAAAAAGAGAATAAATTGGATATGCAGAGTAGTAAATAACTTTTTTCAATTTTCTTTTATTATTTACCTAGTATAGAAAAATTCCACTTTCTCTTAATGTTTTCCTTGTTTCCTATATCGTGTGACGTTAATATTTTATTTACCTGTATAAATGTATAGGTCGATTTGGAATCCCTGGTCAGGGTGTCGTCGCACCTTAAACCATACAGAGGTGTAAAATGTGAGACGATATTATACAACCCACCTCAACTGGATGGGAGGAATCAATGACTAATCTATCGCGGTCAAGACTGTAACACTGAATTACAACGAAATTTTGTTAATTTATTAAGACAAATTGTATAGCAGTACCAATTCGGATTCGAGTCCCTGGTCGTTGGTCGTGCCTCGGCATGGTAACTGTTATACAATTTGTCTTTGAATTGATTAAGTTTGTTGTCAGTTTCGGACGCGATGATTACAGTCATTGCTGCTCTCCTCGAGTAGATGGGGTGGGAGACGCTCCTCTCACTTTTTACACCTCCGTATGTCAGTTTGTCTTCGAGCCCTGACCAAGGGTTCGATCTGTCCATGGGTACTGTTATACAATTCGTTTTTTATTGATTAAATTTTGTTCAGTCTTGCCACTTATAGGTTTCAGTTATTGCTGCCCCCCGAAGTTGGAGGTGGGGGTTCCCCCATGGGGAGACGTTTTTCCCTGCAATTGGACGCATTCACTCTATTTGCGGTAGCAATGTATTTGAATCTTCAAGCTTCATATAATAAGACAGTGATGTTTTTAATTTTGATGTGAACGTATTGTGGATGATACAACCCATTTTATGTGCAGGAAGATTTTGCGCTTCCAAACAACCGTTGCAAAATGAGACATTCCCAAATCACTAACTTCGGCGGCGCCGGACCAACACAGTTGTCAAGCCGTCCGCTCCACAGTAACATTAGACTTGCATTACCCCTACAACCGCAAAATGGACAGTAATCCTCCTTCAAGTATGTTGGTCGATTTTTTCACTGTGTCCGTGAATAATTTAGTTGTAGTTTATAAGGAAGAAAGTGGATAGATAGATAGATAGATTTAAAGATGGTGGATTGATAGCTGTGCATATATTGCAGTTTATTTGAGCTCCCTGTAAGGAGTTTCAATGCCAAAAGTCAACACTTGTCTGGTGACATGGGCCACTGTTTTTCCTAAAAGGAGGCTAGCAGCAGTCCAACATTCACCACTCATCAGTCCCATTCACCCCAGCAGTCCACCAGTCACCTAACCTCAAGGTATGTCTGATCAAGCATCAAACTTGTATATGCACTATACATTCTGATTCAAAAGTAGACCAAAGAAAGGATAGACCGTGGTGTATTCACCTAGTTATATTTTACCAGAGCCTGAGCTACGCTTCGTAATGGCCCCAGCCCGCCTCATAGCTACATTTATCATTCATCCTTATTGCTTAGTGGTTGGCCGAAGCCACCACCTCGAGAGGCGGGTCACAAACCCCGGCTAGCACCAGTACCCGATTCCTGCTGGTGTGGACAGGGGCTCGGGATTTTAAAGAAGACCGCCCGTCTGTTTTTCGCTCCAACCCGGGGGGCGAAGAGACACACACCCCGGTGTGTTGTGTTGTGTGTATGTAATATATAAATATCTAAAATATATATTATATATGTTCTATATATATATAATATATATATAGATATGTATATATATATTATATATATATATATATATATATATATCTAATATATTATATATATATATAATTGATATATATATGAAAATCTTTGGAACTCATCCTTCGGCCTTGACTGAATGAACTACCGTACTGTATTGTCTGCTTATTGTACTTCACATCTGTAAAGGTTCCAGCGGTGCGCTCGCCTTGGTTACCCACAGACGGCGCTATGAAATATGAGTTGCCTCAAAAATTCTGTCCAGTTAGGTTAGGTTAGGTTTAGGTATCCTTTTTGTGGTTAATGGATAGGTTAGTTTAGGTTTAGGTTTTACTTTGTGGTTAGGTTGGTATACTTTGTGGTTAAGGTTTAGGGTAGTATTTTGTGGTTAAGTATAGGTTGGTTAGGTATAGCTTTGTGGTTAAGTTCGGTTATGTTTAGGTTAGGTATTTTGTGGTTAAGGTGCTTAAGGTTAGGTATATTTTGTGGTTAAGGTTAGGTTAGGTATACTTTGTGGTTAAGGTTAGTTAGTCGGTTAGGTATACTTTGTGGTTAAGTTAGGTTAGGTTTAGGTATACTTTTTGTGGGTTAAGGTTAGGTTAGGTTAGGTTGGTATACTTTGTGGTTACGGTAGTTTAGGTTAGATTTTTACATATATGGACTTTGAATGATTTTTTGGGGAGCCATAAATCACTTAATATTTTTGCTTCCCCACCAAAAACCGTATTCCCCGCCAGTTCCCCAGCTTGTTGGCTATAGGGGGAAGAAAAAAAAGATAGGGGTGACGGACCTTCTTCCAAAGTTTTACCATATAATTATATATATATATACATATATATATCATTTGTAAAAATAATATATATATAATATATATATTATATTATATATATATATATATATATATATAATAATATATATATATAATATTATATATATAATATTATATATATAATATAGATATTTTATTATAATATATATATATAGATATATTAATTTTAATATATATATATATATATATAATCTGTATATATACACTACATACATACATAAGATACACCCGCACGCACACAGTGACACACACTGCATATATATATATATCTATATATATAATAATCTATATTATATATATATATATATATATATATATATATATCTCCTAATATATATATATATATATCTAGCTTATAATATATATCATATATATATGATATATATATATATATATTCTATATATAATATATATAATATATATATATATATATATTCGTGTGTGGTGTCACTGTTGCGTGCGTGTGTATCTATTCTATGTATGGATGTATATATACAGATTATAATTATCTATTAATATTATATATATATATAATATATAATATATATATATATATCATATATATATAGATATATATAATATTATATATATCATTTAATATATATATATATATATTATATATATTCTTTATATAATATATATATATATATCTTATTATATATATATATTATATATTTATTATATATATATTGGTAAAAACTTTGGAAGAAGTCCTTCACCCCTATTCTTTTTTTTCTTCCCCCTATTAGCCAACAGCCTGGGAACTGGCGGAATCACGGGGTTTTTTGGGTGGGGACGCAAATATAAGTGGATTTAATGGCTCCCTCAAAAATCATCAAATCACTATATGTAAAAATCTAACCTAAACTAACCTTAACCACAAAGTAATAACCTAACCTAACCTAACCTAACCTTAACCACAAAGTATACCTAACCTAACCTACCTTAACCACAAGTAATACCTAACCGAACTAACCTAACCTTAACCACAAGTATACCTAACCTAACTTAACCACAAAATATACCTAACCTAACCTTAACCACAAAGTATACCTAATCCTAAACCTAAGCCTAACCTTAACACAAAGTATAACCTAACCTAACCTATACTTAACCACAAATATACCTACCCTAACCTTAACCACAAAGTATACCTAACCTTAACCACAAAGTAAAACCTAACCTAACCTACCTACCCTCCTTAACACAAAGTATACCTAACCTACTAACCTAACTGGACAGAATTTTTTGAGGCACCTCCATATTTCAATAGCGGACGTGTGGGTTAACCAAGGCTGCGCGCACGCTGGAACCTTTACAGAGGTGAAGTACAATAGCATACATACATTACTGTAGTTCCTTTCAGGCGGCCGAAGGAATGAGTTTCCAAAGTATTTCCATATATATATATATAATATATATATAGATTATATATATATATATATATATATATACTATTATATTATTATATATATATATATATATATATATATTATATAATACATATATAATATATATTTATATTATAATACATACACACACACACACAAACCGGTTGTGTGGTGTCTCTTCCGCCCCCGGGGTGGAAGCGAGAACAGACGGGCGGTCTTCTTAAATCCGAGCCCTCTGTCCACCCAGCAGTGAATGGGTACTGGGTGTTAGCCGGGTTTGGTGACCGCCTCTCGAGGTGGTGCTGCGCCAACACTAAGCATTAAGGATGAATGATAAAATGTAGCTATGGGGCGGGCCATAAGACGTACTCAGGCTCCTGTAAAATATAACTAGGTGATACACACGGTCTATCTTTCTTTGGGGTGGGGGTTGTGGGGGAATTGTGGGAGGGGGTTGGGGGGGGGAGGTGGGGGGGGGATGGGGGGGGGGGGTAGGGGGGTTGGGGGGGTTGGGGGGGGTGGGTGGGGGGGGGGCTTTGGGATTGGGGGGGGTGGGGTGGGGGTGGTGGTGTGGGTGTGTTGGGGGGGGTTTGGTTGTTGGGGGGGTTGTGGGTGTGGTTGGTGGGGTGGGGTTGGGGGGGGGGTGGTCTTTGGGGGGGGGTTGGGGGGGGGGGGGGGGGGGGGGTGGGGGGGGTTGGTGGTGGGGGGGGGGGGGGGGGGGGGGGGGTGGGGTGGGGGGGGGGGGGGGGTGGTGGCTTTGTGGGTTGGTTGGGGGGGGGTGGTCTACTTCTTGAATCAGACTGTATAGTTTCATACATACAAGTTTTTATGCTTGATCATACATACATGAATGTTTTAAGGTTACCTGGTGACTGCTGGCTGAATGTGACTGATTAGTGGTGAATGTTTTGAATGCTTGCTGCTTCTTTTTAGGAACAAGTGGGCCATGTCACCAGACAAGTGTTTGACTTTTGGCATGCAACTCCTTACAGGAGCTCAAAATAAACCTGCAATAATATGGCCGCTATCTATCAACTATCTATCTATCTATCTATCTATCCACTTCTTCCTTATAACTACAACGAAATTATTTCACGGGACACAGTGAAAATTCTACCACATCACTTTGAAGGAGGATTACTGTCCATTTTGGCGGTTGTAGTTGGTAATCAAGTTAATGTTACTGTGGAGCGGACCCCCCCCCCCCGCTTGACAACTGTGGTTGGTCCGGCGCCGAGTGTTTGGAATGTCACAATTTTGCAAAAAAAAAAGGTTTGTTTTTGGAGCGCACAAATCTTCCTGCACATAAATTGGTTGTATCATCCAAATACTGTTCACATCAAAAATTAAACATCACTGTCTTATTATATGAAAGCTGACGATTTCAAATACATTGCTACCTCAAATAAGAGTGGAAATGCGTCCCATTGGGAGACAAACGTCCTCCCCCAGTGGGGTGAACCCCACCTCAACTCGGGGGCAGCAATAACTGAAAACCTATCGTGGCCAAGACTGAACACAAATTTAATCAGTAAAACGAATGTATAACAGTACCAGGACAGATTTCGAACCCTTGGTCCAGGAGCGTCGAAGCCACCTTACCTTACCGGAGGTGTAAAAGTTGAGGGAGCGTCTCCCCCCATCTCAACTCGAGGAGAGCAGCAATGAACTTTAATCTATCGCGTCCGAAACTGAACAACAAACTTAATCAATCA
>JACEEZ010020421.1:2500-20367 GCA_016584305.1 Chionoecetes opilio | reverse complement strand
ACACCACACCACACACACACACACACATACAGTTATTTTTCTTCCATTAACAGAATAGTGGAAGGAACATAGATTTAGGCATGTAAGTCCAGCCTCTTCGTCGTGACTATTAACCCTCGAAATCTCTTCTTCCAGGACCCGACCATAAGGATGCGATCGCTGAGCTTCGGTGAGTGTTGATTTCCGCCTTGTAAGTTTTGTTATTTACCCAACACTTTGCGGCGGTAAGCGAAGACACGACACCAAAGCAAGGAAAAGCAATCGACAGGAATAATTATAAGTGACGATTTATGTAGATTTATGTAGATTTGGAAGTGGAATGCAAGGAAGAACTTTTTTTCAAGATACGTGTAGAAGTGAAATTGAAGAATGTGAGCCGTTCGTAAAAATATACACACACGGAAAAGGTTAGAAAGGAAATGAAAGGAATAAGAATAAATATAACGAGAAGTTTTTTACGCTGAAGAAAAGTATAAAGGCTTGATTACGTAAGTAGACATAAGGAAAAGTTTACGTAAGGATTGGGAGAGGTTATAAGAGATAATTATAAGAAGGAAGTATTCAAGGGGTTATAAGAGATAATTATAAGAAGGAAGTATTCAAGGGGTTATAAGAGATAATTATAAGAAGGAAGTATTCAAGGGGTTATAAGAGATAAGATCTTTCTGCACCGTCGAGTGGCCTAAGAACACCCACATACTGTCCATTAACTCTACCTTCGATTGCGAGTGCATCGGAGGACATAGGGGGCCTTTAATCAGCCTCCATGAGCCTCTAATCACAGGCGTCACTGTAAAAATCCTTCCTACACCACCACAGGCGAGGCCAACCATCACAGCCCTCAAGTGAGCCTGAGATCTGAGCTGAGCCTGAGCAGAGAGCTGGGCCTGAAGATCTCAGCTGAGAAGTCCAAGGCCATGACCATCAAGGCCGCCACCCCGGACTGTCACTTGCTGGTGCAGGACGTCAGGCTGCCCTGGACCCGCGCCTACCAGTACCTCGGGGTGTGGATAGATCGGGGTCTGACTTTCACCACTCAGGTCAAGTACCTGAGGGAGAGGACTCAGGCGAGAGTCAATGTTATGAGGGCCATGCCGAGGACACACGCCGGGGCCTCGTACGCTGTGCTGCGACTCTTCTATGTACAAGTCGTCCGCGCGCTTGTGGACTACAGCGCGCCGGTGCTCATCGCGCTGTCACCCACCCAACAGAAGAGGATAGAGGTCATCCAAAACCGGGCCATGAGGACCATGCTGGGGGCGCCACGCTGGACCAGCGGCTGCGTCATGCAGAGCGAGGCCCGGCTGGTGCCCTTGACCACCAGGACTCAGCAGATTGTGGCCTGTCGGGTGGCCAAGATCCTCCACCAGGTGAGAGAGTCTGCAGCACAGACAAAGCTGAGCACAGTCTTGCCACAAGGGCATGACCTGTCAGCTGGCAACACCTGGCTACGGAGGGTGGCCGAAGCCGCCAACCACCTGCTCGACCTCGACCAGCTACTGCAGGAAGGACCCGATCGTCCTGCCGCCTTGTACGTCGCTCCTCCTCCGTGGCAAACCCCGACAGTGGAAGCCCGTCATCACCGCCCCAAACCGGGCCAGTAAGGCGCTGTGCACCCCGGGTGGAGCTGCGGCAGCACGCACTGAGGGGGATTGAAAGGCCAACGCCCCCCAGGCAGCGCCGTCTACTACACGGACGGCTCAGTTGACCCTGAGAGAGGCACGACGGGCGCGGCGGTGGTCACAGGGCAGGAGGTGCTGTCCTGGGGGAAACCCCCCGACCACTGCTCCACTTCTGCAGACGGAGCTGGTGGCAATCCAGCACGCCCTGGAGCACGCCCCCCACCGTCGGGAGGAGATGGTGGTCGTCCACTCCGACTCCAGGTCTGCCGTACGGTCCGCAGCGCTGAGCCCACCAACGGACAACGTGCGCTCACCACACACTATCCGGGGCTTCGCCCAAAGAATCGCCGCACAGGGCGTCACGTGCGGCTCAACGGGGTTGCCCAGCCACGTGGGGGCTGCGGGGGAACGAGGCTGCTGATGAGGCGGCCCGCGCAGTCACCAGGTGGCCTACAGTCACCGCCGTCGTTCTGCTCAGCATACAGCAGGGCAAGACGATGGCCAGACGTGCTGGCCCGCCAACAGCACCGAGCAGCAACACCGGGGGATGGAGGCGTAATCGCGGCAGGCGGCCTGGTATGCCAAAGCCACCGGGCCCACCGCCACTGCTTCCCGCCCGCCAGCTTTTCCAGGGCAGACGAGGTCAAGCTACAACCGACTCCGGGTTGGCTATCGCACCCTGGAGGAGCCGAGGGGCGATTTTGAGAGTCGGGCGTGTGACCACTTGGCCACCTCGCCCGAACAACCCCCTAAGGCACTACCTGCTGTCCCGCCCAGCCACGGCTCAGCTGAGGCAGCAGATCGGGGGCCCAGAGGACGACGAGGATAGGGCAGCCCTGGTGCTCCGGCGGGCACTAGAGGACCTGCCTCGGCTGTTGGTAGTGGTGGGGCAGCGCCCCCCCCCCCCGCTGAGCGCACCACGTACTACACAGGGGGAACATGGAGCGAGGTGACGAGCCTCGCCACAGGAAGTCGCTCGTGACTCCAGCGGCGGGCTTGGGTGCCCCGCTCATCTCTTATTAAATGTATAGATGTAAGATTAGTAAAAGTATGTATTAAAAATTAAGGTATTATGAAAGGGTTTTACAAAAAAGGTTGTTGTTTTCTGTAAGAGATGTAAATAAACTTAACTAACTAAACCCCCGGCGAGGCCCCCCTCCAGCCCTAAATTGGCCTGAATCCCAATCCCAGCCCGGGAGGTCACTCCCCACGGGCAAAATAGACCCCAATAGTAAATGGGTTTTCCTAGGGGGCCAAATGCAAAAAAATAATAAAAACCCACGTCGCAAGAAAATATTTTTAATCAAAAATGTTTTTTTTCCATGTTGAAAACTATGCCCTGTCCCCTTTCAAATCAACTACTTTTAAGGGAGGGAAAATGGATTAAAATTAAATCAAACCCATAGACGCGTGAAATGTTTTCTATTTAGTGACCCCCAAAAGGATTTGAAGTGCTGTGAAGTGTGGGCAGGTGTACCAGCTTTTTTTCCCTTAAATACGGGAGTGAGGCAAGGGTGCGCCCTTTTGCCCCATCCTTTTCAAGGGTTTTAATGGACTGGTTTTTGGCCCGGGTTTTGTAGTCAAAGGGGATTGTGGAGCACCCCCGTGGGCAACCCCCAAAATCACTAAATCTTGTTTTTGCCGATGATGCATTTCTTTGCTGAGTGGGCTGGGGTTTTCCCTGGTAAAGGTTTTTCGGGCGCTGCACGGGGAAAGGCAAACCCTTTGGGACAAAGAGGTCTCCGGGGCTAAAGCCCCAAGGGGGTCCAGGTGTTTGGAGATTTCAGATGAAGCGTACATTCCTTTTCTTTGCGTGGGGCGAGGCCCTTGAAATTTTGGGAAAAATTTTACATCCCTTTGGGTAGCGCAGTCCAAAAATGCGGCGGGCCCACTTTAAAGAAGTCAAACGACTTTGGGGATACCCCCAGGGTGTTAGGGGCCCGCCCCGGGGGGTTTTTTTGCATTGTCTTTACCTGTAAAAAAGGGAAAAAAGACCCGGGGATCTTCAAGTCGCTTGTGATCCCTGCCCCATACCTAGGGTTGTGAAAACAGGGAAACACTAATTTTGATTAAGAGACAATCAATGTTTTGGGTAATGGGTTCTTCGCAGTTTTTTTGGGTTCCCCGGGGGATGACTCCGTGTAAAATCGCGATTGCACCGTGAGACTAAAATCGGGGCCCCTTTTAAACCGCATAGTCCTTCAGCGACCCCTTCGGTTTAGGGGCATTTGGGCACGCAAAACCCCTGAACCGCCCTTTCCCCAGGGGGTTTTTGTTTGTAAGAGAAAACCCGGGCGTGGGGGGCCCAAGGGGGCCCCCCAAGGCTCGTGGTTTGGGGCAAGTTGATGTTTCTTGTCGAGAGCTTTTTTGGTTTGGGGAAAGGACCCTTTGCGGGGGAACTCGCCGTGTGCCCCCCGGGGAGGGGCGTCGGGGGGGGGGAGGCGAAAAACCCCCCGGGGGATCCCCCCAAATGATTGATTGATTGTTGACAGCCAACCATTAAAAATTGTAACCCAAAAGACCTTTTAAAAATTGAAAAACCCAAAGAGAATTAGCCTTAAAATAATTGTTTTTTGATTGCTAAAAGAAACTTGGGGAAAATTTTATTACCGAAATGGGGAAAAGTTTTTGTAAAGTGTTTTCCGGCACCGTGGGTGTTTCCCATTTAAACCCGGGGGGGCCTCTACTGATAGGGGGAGCGCAGGATTGCGTAATTTCAGGTCCCCTTGTGCAGGGAGTTTCACACCACCATTTTTCCCCTTTTTACTGCCTGTTGGAGTTTTTGGGTCCCTTTTACAGCTTAAAATAACAATTTTTTTTTGGAAAATTATAAATTTAAACATAAATTTTACCTTTTAGACATACAATAAGGTACATTTCAGATCGGGGGGTAATTCTTTTTTGGGCCCTCTGGGATGTGAGGGGTTCTTTGCCCTAAATTATTTTAAAATTTGTAATTTTTTCCGATTTGGTGAAATTTTTTGTCATTTTGGGGAAATCTTTAAAAAATTTATGTTCCCCTGTGTTGGTCCCCTTTTTTTTTCTGGGGACCTATTTAACATCCCCACAGGTAAAAACCATGACTGAAAAAGTTTTTTTAAATGAGGTCAGTGCCCTCAGAAAAAAATTTATTGAAATAAAACATTTGGGTTTTGTGGTGCCCCGGAACAGCTTGCATAAAACCCGTTTTGGAAAGATCATCTGTCCCAACCCTTAAATTTTTCAATGTCCCACTGAACATAGCCCTTAAAAGGCTTAAAGTACAGTGAGGTCATTTACCTCAAAACACTTTTAAAATTTACAAAACCGGTACATGTAATACAACACATTACCATAGACCCCATAAATAAAGGTGTCTGATTGCCCAAACAGTCCCCGAACTGCCAAAATGCAGTGCACTTGAGTGTACCCTTTGGGTGCCCCTTCAGCGGCCGGTACATCCATTCTTGCACCGCAGTGGCCCAGTTCTTGGAAAATTTTTTTGATCCCTCTGGCAGTGTCCCCAAATGAGGCTGCCCCCCCAAAACCCTCATTTGTCCCCCCCCATTCAAGGGGAAATTGGGTAACTCGGGTTTCAGGCCCAGAGTTTGGTTCCACATTTGCCCTGGAGAGATGCACGTTTGATGTCCCGGCTGGTGCTGCCTTTCTTTGGGGGGAATTTTTTTCTAGAGCTCTAGATTTGGGGTGCGAAGAGCTTTTTCCCTAGAATCTTTCCCCTTCCCCTGGTGCCCACGGGGGCGGTCAAAACATCCAAAACAAAGCGCTCCGCAGTGCCCTTGACTCCTCACTCAAATCATTTGGGGCATGCGTAGATTCCCTTCAAAGGCATCAGTCACCTGTGAGAACACTTTCCAAGTCTCCCGGCAGTCTTCTAGGTATGTACCCCATCCCTGGCTCCCTATGCTAAAACAGTGGGGTCAATCAGACCTCTGCTCCGGGTCACAGCGTGAATCTTGAGGGCCCAAGTAAAAAAGTGGGAGTGGGGTTTTTTCTCCCCGCAGCTGGGGCACACTGGGGTTGACCCCCCACACTGGGGGTGTTTCTTTAAAACTGTTGCCCAACCATCCTGAAATAATGTAAAAAGCGCAGTTGTGGTGCTTGTGTTGGCCAACTTAGTCGGGTTTGCTTAAATGTTCCCCCCATCGAGGTTTCATGTTTCCCCGAGAAAAGGGAGGGATGTGTCCAGAGCCCCCCCCTTTCCGGGCCCGCCCAGCGGGGAAGAAAAGGGTGAACCTGGTCTGAAAAAAATGTCTACGTACTACCTGGGGCTGCTTTTACTAGGGGGCAGGCTCCTGTAAATTGATCACTTTCCTTCTTCAGGGGGGGGACCTATATCTTTCTCAAAAGAGAAGTGGGGCTGGGGCCCCTGAAATGGGCTCCCCAATCGGAAACACAGAAAAACCCTGCCCCTTCAGTCGGGGTTGTTTGTATTCTGTTTTTTTTTTAACCCCGGGGGGCCAACCACTGCTCCAGTCCCGCCCTTGTAGATTTACCAAACGTTTTGGGGTTTTTAAATACGGGGAATTGCCCCTCACCCTGAATGCTTTTCCCCCTCCATAAATTTCCACCAGCTCAGCAAAGGCTATCCCCTTCAACGATCCCTTTCCTCGTCCTTGAGTGCGGCGGGTCTTATTTTGGTAAAAATGCCGGAGACATTTTCCCGATGGAAATTTTGCTGGGTGGCAATCATGTCTCCTGCAAAAAAGCTTGGCCAGCGTTCGGGGCCCCCCAATTCAGGGGCCCCACATCTCCGAACTTTTCTTGTCAATTTCCTTTGTAGATGTTTAAAAAGGCCCAAGTCTGCTTTCCCCGCTGGCTTTTTTTGGCAGAAAAAACGATAGGCTGGGTTGACTGGGGAACCTGTGGCAGCTGCTGATCGTGTGTGCAAAATTGGGGGCCCGGTACTAGATTGTGTCCTGAAGCTAATTCTGCTCTTTTTCTGCTGGTAAAAACATTTTTTTTTTAAAACCTTTAAACGACATTTCTTTGTGCCACGGACCTTGTGCCCTAAAGGTAGCTTCTCCCCCAAATCGCCCCCTCCAGTCTGCTCAGTTGATTTTCCCTTGGCATGTCCCGAAGCCCCTTTTGAACGGGAGGAGGTCTTCTGTAAATGATGCAAAACCACTACCACTCTTTTTTAAATGGTTATCTTATTGGCACTGCAAAGGTTATCTGTCCTGTTTGGGCAAAATAAAAACCCCCAGTTATTTCTTGGGGGGGGGCTTGATTGTTTTGGGACGTAGGGGGCTGGGCTGGGTCTATAAGGATTTTGACGCTTTCCCAAAAGTGACGATCGGGTCTGGGTTTGCTTGTATTTTGGGCTTCGATCTCAGGGCAGGGAACCGGGAAAACACACAACCCAAAAATTTGTGTTAGTCCCCAGCCACCACAGTTTACTTCCCATTTGATAAATATTTGAAAATTTGGGGAAATTTAAACCTTTCTCACTTTTCCCCCGGGGCCCCAAAGCTAAAACACCTGTAAATATTCCCAAGGGCTGTGGGGAAATATGTAAAACACTTTTATTGGAACCAAATGCAGGGTTTGTACATCATAAACATGTTTACCATTAACCAATGACGCCAAAAAACATATTTTGATCTTTAGGTCATTGACCTCCCACGGCCCCTCAGGGGTTTCAAATCTCCCTTTTACCCCCCGATCTAAAAATAAAGTTTATGGCATGTACTAACCTGGTAAAAATTTTCCAATGCTTTCGCCCAAAATTTGCCCCAATTCTTCGATATGAAGATTATCACTGAAACAAATTTAAAAAACTCCAGACATTTCCCGGCGTGGGGGCCCTCCCCCCATGCCATCAAAACACCGTATTTCACCCCGGGAAAGGGGGGCCAAAACCCCCCCGGGGGACCCTTCAATGGTGGGTGGACGGGGCCCTCGGGTTTAATATACCGCCCATCTGTCTGTCCTGGGGGGTTTCAACCCACATCTTTTAAATTTGGGTGAACTGAGCCCCCGCAAACCACTGCGCCACGGGGTCCCCGGGTTTTTAACGCTCTTTGGATTAAGTAGGAGGGGTTTTGGGGTAGTCCCCCCCAGTTTTTTTGGGGCGGTTTCTGTTTTTGTTGAGTGTTTTTTGGTGAGTTTGTTTACGAATAAAGGGGGTTTTTTAGGGGGTGAATGGATGGGGGAAAGATGGGAAAAAAAATTAAACTAGTATGCTTACCCAAAGTTATCCTTTCCATGCCCCTTTTTCTATAAACCCCCACAGCTTTTTTCTCCAAAAAAGCCATACTTAAACATTTAATTCGCTCGCCCTTTTCTACGACCAAAAAATTCCCTATTTTCACCATTCAATCTTGTTTTTTGGAAAATTTTTTCCAAAAGAAAAAAAAAAAGGGGTATCAGTACCGTAGATACACATAGTCGCCATCTGCATTAATGCCGCCAGGGCCCATATTTTTCGAATTATGCATAAACTACAAATTTTGTATGTGCCACTGAAAAAATGATACCAGTAGTTTAAAATCATGACTGTAAAATCAAACCCGTTTCGCGTTGTTTTTGTTTTTAAATGTGAAAGTAAAAACGGTTTAAATTTTTTCGCTACCCCTTTTTTTTTTTCGGGCGACAACGACGGGGGGGAGGAAACCCCGGAACTTACCCCACTAGCGGTGATCTTAGTGTGGGTCCCCCACCGGGGTTTGATTTTTTTGTTTTTTTGTTCATTTTCCCCCCTAATTTTACACAGATAAAAGACAAAATGACACAGACCTCCAGATCCCCCCCCTTTTCTTTTAAACTTTCCCCTAAATCAGGGTGTAGAAAGTAATATTATAACGCCCCCAAAAAGTCTGTACATCTAAAAAAAAAGTTGTCCTGGTGACATTAGTGTTATCTACGTAGTGTTTTTTTATACGTTTTTAAAAGGGAAATATTTCCCTTTTATCTTAACCAAAACAAGCGAAAGGGGGAGGAAATTTTAAAAAATTTCCCCGAGAAAAACGAAGGCAGAGAAGAGCCAAGTATTCAGGCTGTGTGGAGTAAAGCGCCCCAAATCGGAGCCTGTTTGGGGCAGTGGTAGCGCCTTTAGTTCACAAAGAGAAGCGGGGGGTTTGAATCCCGGGCCGACGAGCGGTGGGGGGTCTTTCCCCCAAACCCCCGAGTCCTAGCTGAGTCCTGACTATTAAAAACCCGACCCCCGTCCCCCCCAGCATGAATGGGGACCAGGGGTTTTGCCGGGGGTTTTTGACCCGCTTCCCCCGGGGGGAATACCCGGGGGTTCTACCTGCCCTAGTGCTTGTTTTGGCCGAAACCCGGGGAGACTTTTTGGGAGAGATAAAAGGCCCCTGTTGTTCGCTTTTTAAAACCCTCCCATTTTTACACCCCCGGGGCCCAGTGGGGATTTCCCGTACGGACATGGCACAGGCGGCCCCATGGGTTTATATGGGCACCCCATAAGCTGATTGGCTTGCGACTACAAAAGACGTCACAGCCCTTTCCAAACGAATTTACAATTGTGTAAAAAAAAACGTCCAGCCCCAAACAATTGTGTCCCCAAACGTGTCACCAATCACAAGGGACAGCCGCGGCCGCAATTTTTAAAGGGCCCTTGTACTTATTTCTATTCTCTAGCTTATTCCATCATTCCCTTTATCCCCTGTGGGCACTTCCGTCCCTTCAACCCCTTGTTTTTTACCTCCACATAACGCGGGGAAGACCCGGGGGCTTTTTACTTCCTTGTTTCCCGCTATTCATTATTCCTTCCCGGGAAGGGGGCCGTCTTCTTTTCCCCTTGTACCTCTTTTCGATAAAATATCCTTCGTAGATATCTTTTTCCTAGTTTTTTTTGGGAAACCACCACCCCGGGGGGGCAAAGTCAAAAAACCCCCGGGTAACACCCGGGAACCCATTCAAATGCGGGGGGGACAAGGGCTCGGGTTTTTTTTCCCAAAGGGAAAAATGGCCCAAAACACAAAAACCTTCCCTCTCCGCTGAGACCGTGCTGGTGGTGCTGGCACGCTAGTCGCTACAGGTGTGGTGAGATGCCGCCGCTTTACCACTCGGCCCCACCCCCAAAAAAAACCCCACCAAAGAGCGCCTGGGGTTTTTTTAAAGGCCCAATTTCTTTTTTAAAACTTGCCCTGTTCAGTTCTTGATTTAGAAAAAAATCATTTACTCAATTTATGAGTAATTTTTTTTGTACGTAAACTTCCTTACACCAAACCCTTTTAGGGAGTTTTCCTTTTTTTTTAGGTGTTTAGCGTCCCTTTTGCGTCCATCAAACCCCCCCGCATAATCCCAAAAAAGGGTGATGACCGTTTTAATTTTTTTAACATGGACCCTTAGCGCCCCTGAAAGTCCCCCCGGGGGTTTCTTCATGTATTCGCAAACCTGCGCTGCGGTACAGTAGAGGCCCCCCCCGGTTAAATGCCCACACGGTGCCGGGAAAAACAATTTTCCAAAAAATTTACAAGAAACCCCCTTTATAAAAATTTTTCCCTTTTTAAAAATTTTCCCTTTATACAACTAATATAATTACAAAAAATACGATCCCAAATTCATTTTCCCCACTTTCTTTTGCAATTTTTTTTATGCAGTTTTTTTTTTATTTTTTCCAAACTCATTTTTTAAAGCAATAACAAATTAAAAGACCGGACACATAAAAGGAAAAATTCGCCTTTTTAACCTCTAATTTTTGTTACAATTTTGAATGGTTGGGTTTTCTTTTCCCGTAGAAAAAAACATATAATCAAATTTCCTTTTGGGTACTGCGTCCCCCTGATTCCCTTTTGTACATTGGGGATCGTTTTCCAAAAAGAGGTTTTTTCCCAAAATTTTTTCTCTATTTTCCCCGTGAATTTTTAATTTTTTTTAAAATTTTTTTGCCTACAGCCCTGTACGTAGGGAGTGACCCCCCAGGGTTTTGGGGTTGGGGGGCCCTGGAGGGTTTACTTGAGGGCCCAAGATTTTTGGCCCTCCCCCCGTGGGGGGCGCGGCGGATTGTTTTTTGTGGGGCCATTGGGGCAGCAAAACTCTTAAATTTACCCCCATGGCCCAAAAAGGGGAAATAAAGGGGCCAAAATGGGTCACAAACCCTCGACAGGGATCAAAAAAGCGTCGACATGCATCACAAAGCGTCGACATTCTCACAAAGGGGTTTGCAGGCATCACAAAAATCGACATTCCTTTACAAAGCGTCGGGCCCGGCATCACAAACGGCGACAAAGCTCCAAAGCTGAATGCTCACAAAAACGTCGACAAAGCTCACAAAAACGTCGCATGCCTCACAAAGCGTCGCCCTGGGATCAAAAACGTCGACAGGCATCACAAAGCGCGACAGGCCTCACAAAACATCGACTGCTCACAAAATGTCGACCGGGATCCCCAAAAAACGTCGACATGCAAACTAAAAACTTTCCGGCCGGCATCACAAAGCGTCGACATGCATCACAAAGCGTCGCAGGCCTCACAAAGCGTCGCATGCATCTAAAAGCCCTCGGCATGCATCCAAAAGGGCGACAGGCATCACAAAGGGGTCCCACAGGCATCACAAACGTCGACGGCCCTCACAAAACGTCCCACAAAGGGATCACAAAGGGGGTCGCCCGGCCCTCACAAAGCTCCCACAATTTGGGTTTTTTTGGGAAAGGGCGCCGATAGGAACCCGTGCCAAAACATCAAACGGAACTGTCCGCCGAGTTTAACGCTCGCCAAAGCGGAAATTCCGGGGCAGTTCCATTTGGAATAGATGTAAAGGAAAAATAAAGGGTTTATGGAACTGTCCCTTTTTGGGAAAACGTGAAAAATCCCGTCCCCAACCCAGGAATTCCCCTGGGCGGGGCAAGTCACGGTTTTTAAAAGGGGCATTTTTACAACTTTACAAGTTTCCCGGGGCATCAGTACCTCGAGGGTGTCGGTTTATGGGAAATGTCGCCGGGTAGGAACTGTCGCCCAAGCACAAACGAAAATGTCGCCGGGCAGTGGAAGCTCGCCGAAAGCGGGAAAATCTCGGCCCACAGTTTTCCCTTTGGAATAGATGTAAAGGGGGAAAAGTAAAAGGGGTTTTTGGAAAATGTCTTCCCATGGAAACCCATAAGAGTCCCCCTCCCCCAAACCCCCAAAGAAGCCCCTCTCGTGGCTTTGGGCTTAACGTTTCAAATGGGGATTTTTTTACAACTTGACAAATTGACGCGCAAACAGTCCGTCGAGCTGTCCTGCCTCCCGGTTTTCTATTTTTTAAATATCAAAGGTTTTTCTTTATTTGAAGGATTTTTTTTACTTTTTGCTGGATTGTAAAATTTGTATTTAAAGGGTCTTTTTCCCTTTTATGAGAGGCTTTAGTTCTTACTGGGTCTAAACTTAGTACAAATCCCAAGTGGGTGCGCCTCGAAGCGGTAGAGGTCACAAGAAGAAGAAGATCCGCCAAGGGGAGTGTTGAGGGAAATTTTGGCGGAAATTAATATATCTTTTTTATCCGCCCCTCCTCTCCTCCCTATTTTATTGAAAAAAAGTGATTGCGGGTATAAGGGTTTTGGGGGGATTTAGATGTGGGGTATTTTTTAGGAAGTTGGGTATCAAAAGGGAAAAACTTGGCCCCTATTCAAAGAGTGTGGAGCCCGGGGGTGTGAGGCCCCGGGGGAACGGGGGGGGGGCCCTGAACCCACCACCCGGTGCCCAAACCCCCCCTGAGTCCCAAAAACATAAGGAAACTACAAAGGCCGGTAAAAATTTTTTACACGTGGTATTCCTTCAAAAACAGTAGAAAACATTATCTTATCAACCTTTTCCCAAGCACTATTTTTTGGGAAAACAACCCAAAATTTATTTTTCCGATTTTCTGGCCATTAATGTTTCAGATGCCATTTCCCACCAAATTTTGTAAAGGGTGGTGGTCAAATAAGGGTTGCCAACTATCTGACACATATTTCTCAAAACCTTTGGGGGAAAATTCCCCCTGGGGGGGAAATTTTGATTTAAGACGGAAAAAATCCAGGGCATCTAAATTACAAAGTAGATAAGTTAAATCGCCAGGCAATTTTTTTTTCTGTTTTTCAGACGTGTGGTGGCGTTTAAAAACTTTCTTTTTACATCCATGATTTCAGGAAAAATTTTGAAGGGGGTATTGAAGTCTGTGTTTATTTTGTGTCTTCTCTGTGTCATATTAATTCTTTTAAAAAGGAAAAAAATGACAAAAATATCTTTCAAAGGGCCCCCAAAAGTAGGTCGCCCCTCTAGTGTTTTTTTTTACTGGTTCTTTCCCCTGTTTGTCGTCGCCCGAAAAAAAAAAAAGCGTAGCGAAAATTTTTTAAACCCTCCCATACTTGCAGATACAAAGCAAAACAAAGCTTTAAACAGGGGAGAAAATTTTACAGTCTGAAAAAAAATACGTGGGAAACCTCTTTGTGGCACAAAAATCAGTATTGATTCTATAAATTTGTAATATAGTCGCCTGGTGACTCACTGGGAGGTTTTGGGGACTTTACTGTTATTACGGGAGCCTTTTGTCCCCAAAAAAAAAATCTCTGGTTCAGATTTCAGCTATTGACTTCTTTTTTCATTAAATGTATTACATAAAAAATATGGGCTTTATTAAAATATATTAAAATAAATTTTTTTTTATTAAGCAAGTAAATTTTGTGTTTTGGGCTACTTTTTTTTTTTTCACCACATGAAAGGGGGGAAAACCGGGTGGTTTTAACAGGGGGGGAAGGGGAAACAACAGACAAAGGTTGGGAAACCCCTGATCTAACATAAAAAAAGAAAAGGAAATTCCCCTGGGAAAAAGGAAAAATTTTTAAGAAAAAAAGGACAGCAATCTCACCAAATCTTACTCCACACCCATAACCCCCCCACTCTTTCTCCCCCCAAACCCTAACCCCATCATATTACTCACAAATCCTACCTCCCCACTCATTACTCAGACATCCAACCCCCCACTCATTACTCCCAAATCCATACCTTAAACCCCTCCCTTACTCACACCCCCTCCCTTATTACCACCAAATTCCCCCAACCACCACTCATTACTCCCCCCTCCATACCCCACCAATCATTTCCACCATCCATTTCCTCACCCCTCATTAAATCCCACACCATTACCACAAAACATACCTCACCACTCATTTTCTCCCCCTCATTATGACCACCCCCATACCTCACCCCCTCATTTCTACCACATCCATACCTCACCATTCATTACTCCCCACTCATACCTCCCAATTTTTACAAAATCACTCACCTTTACATCCCTCGCTTCGAAGACCGTGATTTGATCGTACTATTTCAAAATAAATTTTTTGATTGAAATCAGAAATTTTTTTAATTAAATGCATAAAATAAAAACCCAAGTAAAGTCGCCAAAAAATCTAAAAACTCGAATGTCGAGTTATGGCTGCCTTTTAGTTATCGTGTTTTTTTTTAAAGTAAAAGGTTTTTTTTTTACTATATTTTTTTTAAAAAATTTTTTTTTTCATTTTTATCCCATTTTCTTTCATCGGGGGCCCCCTAAATCCCGGGGCCCCGAGGGGTGCAGCCTCATTAACCCAATGTAAAAACCCCCACTGGGCCCTGGGTTTCCCCCCGGGGTTTCCCCCCCCCGGGCCACGCGAGTCGGGCTCGCAAATCGGGAGTTTTTCCCCCCTCCCGGGCACCCTTTGGGGCTCAAAATTTCGGGTCTTTGGGGAAAAGCTGGGCCCGACAAAACCACACCCCCCATCCACTTCTCACGGGGGACAGTAATTTTCATTTAAAAAAATTTCCTGGGAATTTATTGGGGGCCGGGGATCGAACTCCGGGGGGGGGGGGGGGGAAACCCCCGATTGGTGCCTGAAAAGCTGTAACCCCCCCCCGGCTGTCCAGGTGTTGGGGTGTGTGTGGTGTGTGTGTGTGGTGTTTGTGTGTGTGTGTGTGTGTGTGTTGTGTGTGGTATTTTATTTTCATCATAATGGATTGGCCAAGTGCAAATATTTTTTTATTTTTTTTTTAGTTTATTTATGTAATCATAATAATGCTTGGGGTCAATATTCGAACTGGATTTCCAGAAGGGTCTGGCGTGTGTGTGTGTGTATATATATATATATATATATATATATATATATATATATATATATATATATTTTATATGTATGTATATATATAATATAAATATATATATATATATATATAATATATATATATATATATTATATATAATATATAATATATATTTTATAGAATATATTATATGTATATTATTATTATATGTATATGAAATTTGTATATGTATATGTATATGTATATTATATATATATATTTATATATATATATATATAAATTATATATTATATATTTTATATTTAATATATATTATTTATATATATTATATATTAAAATATATATATATATATATATATATATTTATATATATTATATTATATATTATCTATATATATAATATATATATATTATATATATTATATATATTATATATATAAAATATAATATATATCTATATATAATTAATAAAATTATATTATATATATAAAATATATATCTATATATTTTATATATATAATTATATATATATATATATATATAAATTATACTATAAAATATAATATCTATATATAAAATTATATATATATATCTATATATATATAATATAATATATAATATATATATATATTATATATATTAGGGTGGCACTTAGCCATATAGTGAATTTTATTTTATCCGATTTTTAGGTGTGCGGGTGGTTTTTTTGGTTTCATTCCCGTACAAAAAAATGTGTGCAAAAGGATTAAAAAAATATTATATTTAGAGGTCGCGAATTGAGGTCAAGTTGACATTTTTTCGGGAAAAAATAAACTTTTTCAAATTTACTTTAAACATATTTCGAACAACATTTCCATCATTAAATTGCATTTCCGACGTATTTTGGTTTTTTTTTTGTCTAAAAATTGTTTATTACACCACTTCCGGTCGATCGGAGCCAGGCCAGGTCGGGCCCAAAAACAGGCAAAAACTCGTTTAGCCCGCGTTCCGGGGCCGTATTTTGCCCGTTGGTTGGCTCAGTCTTAGTGCACGTTTCGACCGGAAAGGAGTGTGGGTTGGCACCGTGGGCTCTTAGAAACTGTTTACCAACGCCTCTATAACAGTTTTGGTTCGTTTTTTATTCGCTCTGTTACATTTTTGTTGCCCAGAAGTCCCTGTTCCTCAGGGAATTTCCAATCATCCTCATCCATTTGACATGTTTCTTCTTTTGACGCATTACATAAAATGTTTATATAATTGACTAATAATAGCCTTCCCCTCTCCTTTTTTTCCCCAGAGTTGCGATGGCGACGACTAGGTCAAATACGACTGTGTACCTTGTACATAGTACACTGAACGAACTTACGGGAAGCCGACTCCCAACACGAGGAAAAGTTTCTCCGTCTGTTCCTGCACCTTCATTTGGAACTGAACACGAGAAGAAGCCCGCGGCGGCCAAGGTGATCGAGGAGGTACTCGCATTCTGGGCCCGGGCACGCTTCCAGTCCAGGCAGCCCCCCGGGGCGCGCGACAAACTCATCCGACTCTACGATGAGTGGGTCTCCTTGAAGAAGAGAAAGTCGAAGCGCGGGCCGACCCGGTGGCGGGGGAAGAGGCATTCGTCGCATCCCTGCGTCGCCTCTTCGACATCGCGCACCAAGATGCGCTTACACTCCTCACAGAGGAAGAGGCCCCGTCCTTCCTGCTGACCTTCTCTGCTGCTGGGAGGACGAGCCCCGCGGTTTCTTTCGGTTCTCGAGACATGTCCCTTGCTGTCAAAGAGAAGAAGGTCAAGGAGAAGTTGGAGTCACGAATCGCCGGCGGGCGGAAGCGGAGGCGAAAGTGTGCCTTGAGCTTGACCGTTCCGTTGTGCTTTCGGGCAGTTATTCCGCGGGCAGTTCTTCCGACTCCAGTCCCAGTGCCGGAAACAGTCCTACCCGGCCGTTGGGGCCCGCGCACACGAAGGAACGTCTTCAACGATGGCGACGGACGAGGAGCCCTCAACGTCGGCACATACTCCGAAGGGGCATGCGGGCGAGCGTGCGAAAGTCCGCCCCTCAACAGTAAACTGGCCGCCGCGCTCGACCGGGACCAAGGTGGTCCAACCGCAATGCGGTTAACGTGTTTTCAGCTGCAGGCACGGAACTTAGGACACGACCCCGCCGAGCTGGTGCTAACCGCGATCCTTCGGGCGCGCTCGGATGAAGTTCCGAGAGGAGCTCCCCAAGGGAAACCCAAGGCGCTTCAACCCCGACGCCGTTCTCATCGTCCACTGGGACGGAAAGATCGTCCCGGAGAGCGATGGGGGGGGAGGGAGCGTCGCCCGGGCTCCCGGTCCTGATGTGGGGGGGCGGAGTGGTCAAGCTCCTCACCGTCCCAAAGCTCCCTCCGGCCGAGCACAGGACTGCGCTCAGGCCGTGCTCACAGCGCGGGAGGACTGGGGCTGGAGGAGCGGGTCCGGCGGTCCTCAGCTTCGACACCACGGCGGTGAACAGGGGGCTGGTAAACGGGGCTTGTACCCTCATCGGCAGAAGCTGGATCGGCCCGTCCTCCACCTGGCCTGCCGGCACCACGTGTACGAGCTGGTCCTGGAGAAGGCCTTCTCCACCTGCCTTGGAGTCTCGAGCGCCCCGACACCCCAGCTGTTTCAAGAGGTTCCAAGGGGGGTGGGAGTTCATCGACAGGACCACGCCGGAGCCTTTTCACCGCCCGATGACGTTCCGGGGCGGGACGAGGGTGTTGGTTTAACTTCCGCCGCTTCCTCGACCACGCCCCACCCCGGGCCGACTACCGGGAACTTCTGGAGCTCTGCGTAATTGCTCTCGGCGGAGTTCCGAACGCGGCATCTGCTTCTCCCGCCTAGGACCGCTCCACCGGGCCAGGTGGATGGCAAAGGGCATCTACGCTGTGAAGGTCTTCCTCTTCAGGGAGCAGTTCCGGCTGACGGCAGCCGAGGCCCAGGGCATCAGGCGCTGTGCGCTGTTCGCGTCCCGCACGTACGCCGCCGCCTGGTTCCGGACTCCACTCGCCGCTGCTGCGCCGGCGCTGGACCTGGCCTTCGTGAACGCGCTCCGCGCCTACCCCGACAAGGAGCTGTCGAAGGGGACAGTCCCGGGCTTCGGCCGCCACCTGTGGTACTTGAGCGAGCGGGCTGGTGGCTCTGGCACTCTTCGAACCCGACCTTCCCCTCGGGGTCCAAACGAGACATGGTCCAGGCCATAGACTTGCAGGAGGAGGGGGAGGAGGACGAGGACCCGCCCCGCAAGTCCC
>JACEEZ010020420.1:0-17119 GCA_016584305.1 Chionoecetes opilio | reverse complement strand
GTAAGGGTTCAAACTTCAGATAAAAGGGGGAAAATCAAAACTTCAGTATAAATTGGGGCCCTGTGTTTCAAAGCTGCAGATAGGTTTCAAAACTTCAGGTAAGGGGATTCAAACTTCAGGTGGGGTTACAAACATCAGGTAAGGGATTCAAAACTTCAGGTAAGGAGCTACAAACTTCCAGGAAAGGGGGTTCAAAACTTCAGGTAAGGATTTACAAACTTCAGGTAAGGGGTTCAAAACTTCACGTGAGGCTAAAGAGCAATCTAGTGTATCAATATTGGGACCTATTAAGAGTTTTTATTCTCAAAAGGCTCAACCAATGCAAAAACATAGCTATTGTGGTATATCCTTGTATTAACTGATTGGCTAAAAAAAAATGTATAATTAATCTAAAAAAAGAGCATACAAAAATCCTAACAATGGCACGCTTATCAATATGAGTAGATAAAAAAAAGAAGGAAAGGTATCGCCCACTTTATCAAATTAGGTGTAATTTGACAGGTAGAGATAAGACAGGTAATGTGCCTTAATCTGAGTGGTGTAATCATGGACCTCACGCGGAATGTGATGAAAACGGCGTATTCTCTCTCCTCTCTCCTCTTCTCCCTCTCTCGTCTCTCTCTCTCTTTTCCTCTCTCCTGTCTCTCTCTCTCTCTCTCTCTCTCTCTCTCTCTCCTCTCCTCCTCTCTCTCTCTCTCTCTCCTCTCCTCTCTTCTCTCTCTCTCTCTCTCTCCCCTCCTCTCTCTCTCTTCTCTCTCTCTCTCTCTCTCTCTCTCTCTCTCTCTCTCTCTCTCTCTCTTCTCTCTTTTATTCCAGTACATGATATCATAATGGGTTCGTCTGTACTTTTTCTATTATTTCTTCTTCCCTTTTTTTCACTTAAAATCCTTCCTCTTGCATATATTTCATTCCTCACTTTTTTTTTCATCCTTGCCCCTCACAGCACCAGCGGCAAGTGTATCTCTACATCTCCCAGGAAGTTGCCCTACACCAACATAATCGTCGCCATGGCTTTCCAGATCGACTCCACCTACCTCGCTCCTACCAATGAAATGTTAGTACGCATTTGTTTAAACACACACACCTGCTGCACAACCCCCACCGCCTCACGCCCTTACCATATAGCATGCTTTTCTTCTAACATATGGTCACTCTCCGATGGTTTTTTTTTAATGTTGCCGATTTCAGGAACTTTTTTGCTTGTGTTGCTAAAGATTCTGGTTGATTATAAGTTTGTGTTTTTAGTTATATTTTATTATTTCGCTATTTCTGCTTTGATTTCGTCTTGCATTTTTTTTTTCTTTATTTGTGTTTTATGATCGACACATCTATTTTATCTCTTTCTCTGGAGAATTTGCTCTTAAGAACGCAACTTTTTTTAATCTATTTGCACCACAGCGGTACATCTAACTAATTCTCATGAGGAATATACTTTTTTTTTCCCTTAGACTAAACTAGAACTTAGATTTTCACTAGACTAAACCCCAAGTAGTGATCGTTTTTCCTCCCAGCATCCTGATAGTGAGGAGGCGGGCATCCTGGACTACTGGCTGAGCGCACAAATCACCAACACCAGCCAGTGCCTCCGCCCGCCCACCGCAGACAGCTATAAGGGCCGCCCCACTCAGCATCGGGGCTCTGGGCCGGGTGCTTCCTCGTCTGGCGGGAGGTAAGGGGAGAGGGGCTGCGGGTGCTGACAAAGGGGTAGGAAGGGAAGATTTGATGCCTGTTCTCTCTGTACTCTACACTCTTCTTTTTACAAACATTCCTTTAATTATTGTCTAAATAATCTTCCTCTTACTACAATTCCCTCTTACTCGCAACCCTTGCACTAGCTATTTTTTCTTTAATCTAACTATCATCTTAACTATACAGGCTCCAACAAAACAAAAGCAAAAAAATAACATGCAGTGATCGTATCTCGTGATCTGACTTAAGTATGTGAACAAAAATTAGACAAATGAGCGGGAAGGTGGTAGGAAACAAAGGTTGCAGCACAAACACTACCTTATTTCTTAGGTTTAGACACAATATATTCTTCAATGAGTCTCTCTGTAGAGGTTTAATGTAGAAGCGTATAAATATTGTATTCCTGCTTGTCTGTTTTTCTGATTCAAAGTAATAACAAAATCCCCGTCTCTCTCCAAAGGTTTGTTTAGTGGTACAGTTATCTTTCCCTTGGAGGTGGGGATGTTGTGGTGACTGGAGAGGGACGTGTGGACTCATCTGCGTTTTCACAGGATCACAGGTATCGTGAGGCAGAGATCCTCATTCCTACACCAACTATTACCCTTGAACCATTACTTAACTCTCCGCTCTCCCATGTTTTAGGAGTCATAGAAGTATTACAGATATATTATAGAAGAGTTCAAGAGTATAATAGGGTGTTTCTTGTCTTATATTTCCCTACAAGACGAAAAAATTCACCGCCTTGGAAATGTGTCAGATATTAACGCCTTGAGACCCAAAACGTAATTTCCTTGTAATTTGCTACCATTTAGACGATTTTTAGTGATATAAGCATATTTTTAAGATATGACCTGTTCAGTATCCTTGTCGACTAACTAATTTGGTATATTGAGTTACTTTTCGTAATCTTATGGCTCAATACCATACGATTTTTTTATAGCAAAGGTTAAGATCTGGGTGTGAAGGGGTTAAGATAAATTAATGCTTCCCGCCAGGTGTGTGCAGATCAGCGGCTCTTCCTGCCCCTCGTTAGGCTCCTATCCCGTCACCCTCGCCCTCACCGTCTCCTTTCGTCTCTATGGATCTACGTCTCCGTCTACGTCTCCAAACCCTTGTGTTCCCGCCATGACGACCCAACACCCACCTCTCTCCAGCCACGGTGCCCTATGAAACCCCCTGTCTCAACACTGGTAATAGGAGTCTGTCTCGGTCTAATAAACATTGACGTTCACGGGAATAAATATCAGGGAGCCATTGTGTTTTTTTTATACCTGTGTAGTTTATATAGTGATCGCAGTGCCTCCAGCGGGAACACTGATAACCGAGGTGATGATTTACGAGGTGGATTCTTACTACCTGGAATTTATCACTTAGGTTTGAAAAAATCATGTTCTGATGGAAAAGGTTTATAACAAAACACAAAATAAGTCTTGTGCGTGTGTGTGTGCGCTGTTTTTTTCTTTAGCTGTCATATATATACCCTTTTTGTGTATGAGCAAAAGAAGTAAGGCTTCCTCTGCACTGAAAGATGGGCAATTACATTAGTGGCGCAGTAAGAAGTTATTGACAGGTGAGTGAGGGAATCTCATCGAAACAGCTGTCGTGATCTATAGCTTGTGGTGAACAGAAACTCACTGATATATACACTCAATCCAAAAACACTCGTCCTTTTACAAAAATTTTCCCTTTTCTTCATAATCTTCCTCTTACTACTGTCTCCTATTACCCCTCAACTCTTTTCGCTAGTTTTTTTCTTTAATCTTACTATTATTTTTCTTACTAAAGCCCCCTTTTGCATATATTTACCTTACTTGTCCCTATCCTTTTTTACAATGCCTAGCAACAGGTGGCGCTTTACTACCATCATGTTAAAATTGTAGTGGCGCAAACAGGGTTGATAACACTCTTCCGGCGAGTCACCCAAGTTTTTCATCACAGAAACGGTCAACACACACCTCAAAGGGAGACTCTTGAATTCCCAGCTATATCTTATGAGCTCGAGCCAACTCTTTTATCTTAATATATTTTCAGTATTAAACGTAACGATATCCTCGTCCCCAGGATACAATAGGCAGAAGATATACACTTAAAATCCTGTTTATGTTTTACTAGACAGTGGCATGAGACACGTATGTTATTTGTGTAGAGTTTAAACTACATACAAAAATTGGGGTAAAGTGTGTTTTGTGTTTTTACGTATAAACAACAGATTTTATGCCTTACTAACATTTTTCCCTATGAAACTTGTAAGAAAATGTCCCTCTGCATGTATGAATGAATAGGTGGAGGTAGGTTGAGACTTGATAGTGAAATATGATGATTTATAACGAACTAAAGTGTATAACGTTATAGAGGGTGAAGTTGAAAGTGCCCAGTGAAGCGCAGAGAGAGAGAGAGAGGAGAGAGAGAGAGAGAGAGAGAGAGAGAGAGAGAGAGGAGAGAGAGAGACGAGAGCGAGAGCAGAGCGAGAGACGAGAGAGCGAGAGCGCGAGAGAGCGAAGAGCGAGAGAGCGAGCGAAGCGAGAGCGAGAGCGGGGGGAGAGAAGGGGGAGAGAGAGGAGAGAAGAGAGAGAGAGAGAGGGGAGAGAAGAGAGAGAGAGAGAGAGAGAGAGAGAGAGAGAGAGAGAGAGAGAGAGCACCAGTGTATTCTCCTTCCCCTTGTGACGCAGGTTCTTTGGGGAAGCCTCACCGCGGAGGAGTTCCCGCCCCCGTGGTGCTGCGGCGCAGGACCGGGGCGGCGGGGGAGACCAGGCTGGTCTTCACAGGCGCCATGATGAGCGTGCTGGAGGTTCTCGGTCAATCCCTCAACTTCATAGTGCGGTATGTAATGTTAGGAAAAGGGCTCCCGTAGGATTTTTTGTGCTAAAATTGATTTTTTTGCAGTTCTGGCTTCTATAGGGATCAGATTAACAGAAAAGATGGGGTCCCAATTTTCAGACCCCTTACCCCCCTTTTGGGGGTCACTTCCCTTTTGGGGCCCCCCGGCACTGACCCTGCACCCATCTCCGCCAATAATTGACCGATTTTCATAATTTGAGTATCCTTTTGTATTTGGGTTTTTAGGTATGCCGAGTCGATTTATAGCACTCAAAAAGCAACCGGAAGTGTCCTTATAGCACTTCCGGTTCAGATTTTGCACTTCCGGTTCAGAGTATAGGGTCTAACTCCATTTTTTTTTTTCAGGCATGTTGAAGAAGCAGTTTTGGGGCTCAGTCAGTTTATCCCCTGTGAACTGAGATGTGGGGTTATGGGCCAATATGTCGGAGGAGGGGGGATTTTGCGGATCTGAAAGAAGGGGGCCACACCCCAAAAAAGCGTTTGGGGTGAACAATCCGGTCATGAAGATAAAATTTTTTACAACACGTCAAGAGAGAGTGTCTCTTGGTGATACAAAAGTGACTTCATAGACAAACTAAATTACTTGTCGGGTTTTTAAATGAAGGAAAAACCAAGTACGTTCGGTATCATAGTGAATGTGGAAATCTATCGTCAACAAGAAAAAGTGACGTTTTAGGAAAGACCCCAAAACATTCACCTGTCTGCGCTCCCGAGGCCCGGGGCGCCCTTTCAAGTGCTGTGGGATCTGTTGGGCCCCAAAAGGGGTCAAAGCCCTTTTAAAAAGGGGAACAAGTGTTTTTTTTTCCAACTTTGACTTCTCCCCCCAAGAATAAACTCAGACCAACTGCACCGTTTTTCTTACTGACTCAAGGGGTTAAAAAAACTCCTACAGATCAAGAAAAAAAAACCCCAGATGACCTTTTAATTTTTCAGTAGCGGACCTTGAAGAACCCGGCAAACGCATCCACCCTCTTGAAAAGCACTATCACAACATTTTGCGCCCCTGCACAGGGAATATAAACGAGGCCAGATCCAGAATGTGCCACTCTTTCGCTCAGTATGTGATGCAAAATTTGGGCCTCGCTTTTCAAAAAAAACCTTGAGTGCGAGGATTTTAAACCCGGGAGCAGGCTGAGGTAAATGATGCCAAATTGCCCTTTTTAAAAAGATCCCGGGGGAAGTAAAGGAGTGAAACTAGGGGAAAATTTCCTCAAAAGACTCACAGGAGGGGCCTTTTCCAAAAGTGTTTTTTTGGGTCACTCACAAAGGGACGGTGGGGCCGCCCGTTTTGTGCCCTTCACTGCAGTAAACGAGGCCGGGAACAGGTTCAATAAAGAATGATGAAAAGATAGTTGGTCACCTGAAGAATGTCGCCAACCTTCTGCGAGAAGAGATGCTGCAAAAAAACGCAGTTGGTCGTTTACGGGCAGCTTCGAAATTTTTTGAAAAACCCTTTTTTCGTTCCATTTCTTCAGATCCCTCCTTTTTGGTAGCCATGTTGTAAAAGTGCCCGGGAAATTTACGGCCCCCCCAAAGGAGGTGGACAAAACTGTCGATTTTTCAGGGCCATTCCTTGTCCAAAATCCCGGGGGACTAATCCCCGGGGAAAACATCAGACAAGAAAGACGTGCCTTCCAAACAAACACCCAACCCCTCGTCAATCGGTCTTCCCCCTTGTTTTCCCCTTTTCTAGAGTGGGGGAAAGAATTTTTGTAAAACCTCTCAGCTGTGTATTTTGGGAAGTAAATACCTTCACCCATTGATTTTAGAGAAAAACATTTGAGAAAGGTGTTCTCCAGCGGATGAAAGGGTTTGGTGGATTTTTGCCCTAAAAAATTTTTTTCAAAAAAGGCCCTAAACCACTTTTTTTTTTCGATGGGATAATTTTGGACCTGGAAGACACACCGAGGGGCCCGGGAAAACCTTTCCAAGGCACAGGGGTTTTGTCATGTTCCAGAAAGAAAAGATGGAAAAGTTCATGAACCGACCATTTGAAATACCAGAAACCCTTTCCTCACAAAACCCTCTGGCCTTTGACGTGAACATGGTGCAAGAACCATTCACCCAAACCACTCCTTTTGGAGATTATCGGTCTATGAAAGGGGAAAGGGAAATTTCTGGGGCAAAGATTCACTCACACCTGGGCACTTGCAAATCCCTTTAAAATGATGATGGACGGATATGTTTGGGTGGATTTCACTGAAACTGAGTCACAAAGGGAAAACAAACACGGGGACAGTGACATGAAAAGGAACCCGGAAGAGTGCTCCAGCCCGACGCTATACTATCATTAAAGGAACCCCAAACCAACCGGGGAAAATTGGGGCCCAAGAAAGATGTGATGAAAATTTGGGGCGGTTAAAAAATCTCTGTGTTATCCAGTCCCCGACGGGGCCCAACACGCCAAATGAAAGGGGGTGATCCCTCCATTTTTCCAAGCCCCACCCCCACGACTAGGGGACTTTTTTTAACACTGTTTTTCCGGTTAGCCCGGGGAAATTTCTCTCCCAAAATGTCTTGGCCCACAGAAAAAAACTTTGAAAAACACTGGACCTGGACCTTATTCACGTGCTTTAAAAAATTCAGAAAGTATTTTGGGGACACCTTGGCCCCTAAGGGCGGGAAAGCTCTCCATTTTGCATTTGCTCCTTTACATGCTCTGGGGGGAAAAGATAGGGGCAGGGGGCCCTGGATATATGTGCCATTAAAAGTGGTGCATACACATCAGCACCCCTTTTCGGGGGATCTTCGGGTGGAAAACACCCAAAAAGAGGAAATCGAATCCCAAACATCAAAATCAGTCTACCCAATTATGAGATGCGGTTTTTGTCATATTACCCCACTCTTTAAAAAGGGAAAGTTATTTGGCCGGTCCCAATTTTTTAAAGGGGACAACTTCATTCACGTAACCCCGTTTGGACTGAAGACTATGAATATGTCAGATCATGGTACCCCGGGAAAATTTAAAGCCACTGGAGGAGGATGAAAAAAAATGGAGATTTTGGCAAAATTTCCTTTCAGCATACCCAAAATCAAGGAAACCCTTTCTTTTTTCCCTTTTTCAGCTCTTCCCGCTCGGGGGACTGGCAGAGTTATTTTGTTTTCCTTGGAAACCTAAATAAAGTTTTCCCTTCCCCACGGGATTTCAAAATTTCCCGCTCGACTGATGCCTGCCATCTTCACAAATGAATGCGCGGGAAAGGATAATGAGCCTGAAAAGGGAATGCTGATGCCCGGGTTGACTTTGTTGTTGAAAAATCAGAGATACCCTTCAGGGAATCTCCCCAAACCAAGATAAGGCACTCGAACGGGAAATAAAGGAAAACAAAAAGGGACACGGGGTATTTTTGGACTCACAGAGATGAAGGCCTCAATCGACTCTTTCACCACTACACCTTGCCTTCCCCGTATCTTTGCGAGTATCTTGAAAAGTTTTCCCAAAAAATTTTCCAGGGTCACCCGAAGGGCACGGAGCATTACCAGCTGTCTGGACAGATTGCACTGGGGGTCAAGGAGAAGCCAAAAAGATCCGTCAATAAATAGAGTTGAAATCACAGAAAAAACCCCCTTTCAGAGTGAAGACACCATTGAAAAGTTTTTTTCATCAGTCTTGTCCCAAAAGGTGGAAAACCCATGTTTATCTGCATTATGCAAAAAAAGGGTTCAAAAGCGATTCGGGGATTTTCTTTTGTAAAACGGCTGACTACCACAAAAAACTCTCGGTTGGGACAAGAGGGAAGGGAAGCTCAATTTAAAAGGCTTTCTAAATTGGAGGGATAAATCAAAAGTACGCTTTGGAGATAAAGTCATAAAATTCGGGGAGGATCGTTTTTACGGGCAGTTTTCTCATTTTTTCGGGAAGCCGACCAGGTTTTTGCCAAAATTCGAGGAAAAAAATTTGGGAAAAGTACAGTTTGTCAACATCCCCCCCTCTCTGTGTGTGTTGATAGATCTTTGTAAAAATCCCAACTGAAAAGGCCGGGTCTAGCATGCATTTGAAGATCCCAGGGTTTTGAACCCTTTGAGTTCCTCCATTACCAGACAGGGGGCAGGGAAGACCCTCCG
Organism: Chionoecetes opilio; assembly: GCA_016584305.1. Classification (NCBI taxonomy): domain Eukaryota; kingdom Metazoa; phylum Arthropoda; class Malacostraca; order Decapoda; family Majidae; genus Chionoecetes; species Chionoecetes opilio. Next base: position 8,527 of record JACEEZ010020420.1, on the reverse strand, counting down.
GGTTAAATTTTCCATCTTGATCCCAAGGGGTTACTTCAGATTTAGACAAAGACCCCCAAATTTTCTAAAAGATTTCACACCTTCAGGATGCATTCAACCAAACGAAATAAGACAATGATGACAACAAATGAGGAGGGGCGGGGTTGTTTTTTTCGATATTTTGGATCTGTCTTTTTGAAAAAAAAGGGCCCCGGCAGAAGCGTTTCAACCACATCCATTGAGAAACAAATTTTCATCCCAAAATAAAGGGCTCACCATGCCCCAAAAGGAGATATTTTCCCACCCATCAAAAAAAAAAGCGGAAGCTCCCCAAATTGCTTGTTGGGCCAAAGGATGTTTGGACTATTTCGAAAGCAAAATTTCATTCGTGTTTCGTTGTCGTTTTACGATGATCTATAAAGGGGACTAGGTTTTGATTTTCTCTTTACCTTTAAGGGGCCCGGGACACTTTGCCCAAAAAACCAAATTCCCTTTGCCTCTACGCCTTTTGGGGGCTGCCAAAAAGATCGCGAAAGGGGCCCCCCGGGACACTGACGTACTCCGGGCTCCTTTTGATCTTATCCCTCCAGAAAAGATGCTTTCTACTATACCCTTGAAGTTTCATACAGGCAAAGGAAAAGAAAAAAGGGGAAAATTAGAACCCTTTGAAAAGTGCGGGTTTATTGGCCGTCGAAAATGTAAAACTTTTTTGGGACCCACAACTTCTCAGGTGCGGGTTGGGGGGGCCCAGATTCATGGGAATTTTTAAAAGAAATCATGGGTAAAATGCTCCCAAAAGCTTGATGATGAGGACCCTGCCATTGACGGGCTTAAAAGCTTTAGGGTCCCTTTCTATTCCTGCCGATTGGTCAATGACAAAGTTTTCCCACGAAAGGGGGAAAGCTTTGGAAGACTTTTGGGGTGTCATGTTTTACGGGTTAAAAAGGCCCAGAAACCCCTTTCCCCTCACTCGGGTGGGAGCTTTTTTCCGGTAAAAAGAATTTGGGAAGGGGAAAGGCTTCCCCCAAATCGTGCTGCTTTGCTTCCCCATATCATGGGGCCCAAACTACAGGACAAAGGGACAATCATCCCCGGGAAATTGCCCAAACCCTTCGCAATTGAAAAAAATGGAAAAAAGGGGAAAAAGGCGTGAAATTTTCCCCCTGACATTCTTGCCCTGCCTGCCCCAAAGCTGTAGTTGAACCCCCGCCCAAATGTGGCTGAAAAAGTAGGATCCCAAGGGAAAAAGGTGTAGTTTGCTTGAAGAATTTGGGCCCGCCCTGTACTCCTCTTGTAAATGCTATGGCAGTGATTGCGCAAACGCTATTCGGGAGGGGCATTTTAAAAATTTGGGCATTGTGAATTTTGATTGATTTTAAAGTCCGATTTTTTACAGTATCGGAAAATTTGGGCGTATCGCTAAATACTAACGCGCTTTTGGGGGGATGGTTTGGGGGGCAAAGGGGGGGTTTAAATCCCCCCGTGGAACTCCCCTGTCTGTCTTTAAACCCGAATAAAAAGGGGGGAAAGAAACCCTTTTAACATTTTTTAATTTTGCCTACATAAAAAAGTGGCATGGAAAAATAGCTTTGTCGGGGTTTCGTAATAGAACGGGTGAGAAAACAACGAAAAAAAAGAGGTTTCGGTTATACCAAAAACTGGCTTTATAGAGAAATTTAGATATCCGACCTGACATCAGCACAGCAAAAATTTGTACGAATCATTTGTTTCCGGGGTCTGAACAAAGAAAAAGTTGAAATTTTTTGCTTATTTTTACCCGAGACCAACCCGGGGTGCCAAAAGAGGAAGAACCCCCCCGAAAGGGGGGGGGGTCCCGAAAAATTTTGGGAAACCCCCATCTTTTTCGTTTAAACGATACCTAAGAAGCCAGAACTGCAAAAAAATCAATTTTAAACACAAAAAACCTACGGGAATACATGGCATACCCCACTACAGGTTGGGCCCTTTACGCCAGTCGCGTGCCTTAAGGGGGCCCCCACTATTGAACATACCCAAAACTTGCACCCTTTTCTGGTTTGTGATTCTTGATCGGCTCAATTTTTTGTTCTTCATTACAGCCTCGTGCCCTCCGCCTAGGGGTTTTTTTCGGGCGCGGCAACAGGCGCCAACGGCTCGATAACCCGGGGTGGGGGGCATGAAAGGGCCAAATGGTAAGGCCGGCGGGATTTTAAAAAAGTGTTTTCTAATTTTTTTTAACACATTATGCCCGACGATCGCCATGATTTTTTCTCAAAACTCCAACATCAATTTTCCTTTACAAACACAGATTTGGCCTACAGGGGGTCGGGCTTGGGGGTTTGGGGCCCTTTGGCCCTTACTGCGGCGCGTTCCCGGGGTCATTGCTACACGGGGGCCCATAGTGAACACTACCTCAGGATCCTGGCAAAGGAGGGGGGCCTGAAGTGGACCCCTGGGGCTTCCTTTCCCCCCCTTTGCGCCCCCGGGGGGGTGGGTTTTCATTGTGGCGTTGGGGTGCTGGGTGGTTAAGGGTTTACCCTCGCCCCCCGCGCCTCCCCCGCGGGCCCCCCCCACTCCCCCCCTACTTTAGGGTATGCTGGCCCGGGAGTCAGTGAGCCCTCCCCCACCAGACTAAATGAGCAAATTGTTTAAAGAATAAAGGTGTTCTAAGTTTAGGCCTTTGGAAAAATAACCGCTCTAATTTTGGGATTCAAACCCCCCGTTGTAAAAACCATTTCCCCCCCCCTTATCCCTAGGCCGGAACATTTTATTGATGTAAACCCAAAAATTAGGGGCTCTCCGTGTGTAGGGAGCGCTGTGGATAAATGACTACAATGGAAAGTCAAGAGAAAGATTTCCCGTGAGTTTTTTTGGGCTCCCTGAGGGGAAAATGCTGTGGCGTGGAAGGGTTTTGTTCATTACAATATTTTTTAAATTCATATAAAAAGTTTAACCCCCACAGGAAGGGCCATCAAGGGTTTTTGGCATTCTCGGGTGTCTCAGCGAATTTATGATTTAGAAAATTGTTTGAGGAAATGATTTAATGCAATGAAATTTTTAGGATAAAGGGGGATAGGATACTGACTTTGATGGCGGTTTAAAGATTTCTCAAAATGGGGGGCCACAACACATCAACAAAGAGCTACCTTTCTACTGACATTCTGACAGCACGATGGTAGGATGAATTTAACGTTTTTGACACTTTTTGGGAAAGAAAGTATGGGGATGTACCGCAATGTCACACCCAAACCTTCCTTTTTGCGATGTCGAAGACCTTTTGTCCCTCGATGCGCATGCTGTAGGCCCTTCCCAAAAAACTGGCAATAGCCTTTCGTTTTCTCTTTATATTTAAAAACACAACCTCTTTTTTGTAAAATATTTGGGGCAGGAACGAAGGACAGAATCAGAAACAGATGGGTCAGAGGGGCCCAAAGCAGCGATAACAGGTTTTAGAAATTTCCCAAAAAAAAAGCAGTCTACTTCCGGGCTATTTTTGGTTTGCACCTCATTTTAAGAAAACACTGGATGACGGGTGACGGGGCCCCTGTTGGGTTTTTCATTTTTTAGATAGACCATATCTTTAAATTGGTCAAATGGGTTTGAGTGCCCCGTGATTCCCCCAAACCCTTTCACCTTTGGGGGGAACCCCCTTTTAATTTTTTTTTCAAATTCCCAAAGGGAAACCCCCATATATAGTATAAATAATATATTTTTTATATAGTATACCCAATTTTATAAAATTGTAAATTTTTAAAGAAAAATTCTTTAGCAATTAATTCATAGAAATTATAATTAAAATCACCTGGCATGAGAGTTCACACTAATAAGTTTAAAAAATGTTATGACTTTCCCTTCAGTGTTTACACTTTGGGGTTGTTTCTTTTGCGTATCTGTGAAAATTTTTTGGCCAAATTTTAACAGGGGCCACCGCAGTTTTCCTCAAAAAGGAGAAGACAATTTTTTGATTTGCTTTTTAATGGGGGTTTAGGCCCTGAAAAGCTTGTTTACAGAGGTAAAAAGTTTAAAAAAAGGAAATAAAATAAACCAATGCTTTTACCCGAGATGGGGCGGGGACTCTTGCTTTGGGTGAAAACCAAAAATTGTCAAGTGATACTTTATTTAAAATTTTCCCTTTTTAAAGGGGTTTGGGTGCACTGTAGTTTACTCAGTTTTTTTCCTCTTCTTGCAGACTAATTAAAGGTTTTTCCGGGGTTTGGTGAGAATCAGTGAAGGGGGTTTTTCAGCCAGTTTATCGATTGATGACAAAGGGGGGGAAAAAATTTTGAAGGTTTTTTTTGAAAAGGAAACCCAAAAAACTTTTTAAATTTAAAGGTTTAATTTTCATATTCAGTCTGATTTGAACTTGGAAGTAGGAGTGGGAAAAATGCCCACGTTTTCCCCTTGAAAGGGGTTTTTCCCAAAAAAACGAGGTTTTTTCTTAAATGCAAAAAAGTTTGGCTGTGGGAAATTAGGAAAGTTTTTTCCCTTTGCACCCCCGGGATGCTGGTTTCAAATTATTTTTAAAAGCTTAAAAAAATTTCTAAAAAATTTTAGTTTCATTTGCAGTTTGTAATTCAAAACATTTTCCAAAAAAATGGATTTATTATTTTCTTTGAAGAAAAGCGCGTTCCTGTCGCAGCTCGAATTTCCCTGTCAAAAAAATTTACCTCTGGAAAACCCCGAGCCCCTGTGTGCTGGAGAAACGTCACGTGATCTTTTTTAAATTTTTTTACCCCAACCCCTTTCAAATTGCCCGACTTCAGAGGGGCCGGGTTTATAAATTTTTCCCTGTTTTACAGGGTTTTATCAGGGGCTTGTTTAAAAACATCCCCAATAGTTTTTGAAACCGAACTTCTCGGGGGAGGGAAAACAGTGATTTTTTAGGGCTTTAGGTTTTTTTCTTTCAAAAAGGGGATTTCAAAAACCCTTTGTACTGAGCCAAACATTGAGGGGGCCCATCAGTGCAATTCCAAAGCATCGGTTTTCCCTGACAAAACCCCAGACTCCAGTTAAAAAGACAAAATGTTTAAAAAAGGGGCCCCTGGGCCCTTTGGGAGGGGTTTTTTGGCAGTTCTTTTCAGCAAAAATAATTTTTTCCCTTATTTACCCTTTATTTTTTTAAATCGTACAAATGCCCGCAGCGAAACTTTAAACCCGTTATAAACCTTTTTTTTCATCTATTTTAAAAGCAAAATTGTTAAATTTTTCAGCATTTTAGACAAAATTTCCGAAAAATTGGGTTTGGGGCAAAGGGGCATCCCCACGCCCACTAAAAAGATTATCAGAAACAGGAACCTTGTTAATTCACTTTTAGCTTCTTCACCCAAACATTGTTCTCACAATTATTTTGCAAGCAGGGATTTTTAGGCTTTCGCAAAAAGTTTTGACCCTTTTTTTTTTCTTGGCAAATAGCTCAGCCCTAAATAGCTTTTCTTTTGGGCCTTATCAAAGATGGTTTCCTTTTTTTCAAAAAAATTTCTTTTTTTCTTGTGAATCCAAGTCTTCGAAAATAAACCACGGTTTTTTTTTGACCCAAATGGCTGTGATTATATTAAATGTCGCTTTAACTTGGCTGGGGGCCCCTAGCTGGTTAACGAGCTTTTTCCCTCAAACAATGCACAAAGGGAAATGGGGGCCCGTTTTTTTCTCCAGTCCTGTAAAAACCAAAGGCCAGATAACTGTTCATTTTTAGGGATTTTTTTTTAAAATCACTCACTTTTTTTTACTGTACTTGGGGTGTGGGGATTTGCGATTTTTCGTCCCCTGTCCTCCTCCCACTAACATGCTTTTCTTTTCAAATATTTTTTAAAATGTTCAGTCTTTAAAATCCGTATTTAAAATAAAATTAAAAGGGGAGATTTTAAATTAAAAACAACGTTTTCACCGGTTTCGTGCTCAAAAATTACCCGAAGGAAAAAGTGTGAATGGCTGGGATGGGGGTCGTGCACTATGATACTGTACGGGGGTTTCCAACCCTCCTAAAACCCAAACCCCCCTTTTTTTCCCAAACCTTGCGGAAATAGGAATGAAAAAAGCGTATCCCACACCCGGGAAAACACAAAATTTTTTTTAATTTTATGCATAATTTTTTCTCTGTGCCCGCCAGCACTCTCCTTTTGGCACCCCCCTCCACCTCCCACCCCCGTCGGGGTTTTGGGGAAGTGTTTTGGTTTTTGGGGAATTTTGTTTACTAAAAAAGCAAAGAAAACGAGAGTTTAAAGGGGGGTAATTACTTAAATTTTTACTTGGTCAATAAAGGGAGTTTCCCGGGTTTCTAAAGACAAAAAACCCGTCTTTTTTTTATCATTAAAAGGGGGGGGGGGGGGGGCACGAAGTGGAAAACCGCCGAGTCGGGGGAATTCCTATCGGCGACAGTTATAGGGATGGTTTTTGGGAAATGATATATGAGGGATTCAATTTCGTACAGAAATGCTTAACCACCCGTATACACCCCCATTCTTTCCCGCTCAGAGGACTTTTTGTTTCGAAATTGAATGCCCCAAAATATCTTTTATGCCCCAAAAACCATAACCCTAAAACTGGCGCCGGGACCCCTTTGAAAGCTCTGCACTGCCCGTTTCCCCCCACAAGCTGTAGTTGAACTCTCAATGGCTGCAAAGTAGGATGCAAGGGAAATAGGTGTAGCTGCTTGAAGAATGGCCTGCCCTGTACTCCTCTCTGTAAATGCTATGGCAGTGATTGCGCAAACGCTATTCGGGAGGACATTTCAAATATGGACATTGATGAATAACTGATTGATTTTACGTCCGATTTTGACAGTATCGCAAAATTGGACGTATCGCTAAATACTAACGCGCTTTGGGTGGATGGTTGGGCGCAGGGGTGGTAACTCCGCCAGTGGAACTCCACTGTCTGTCTTAAGCCAGAATAAAGGAGGAAAGACAACCCTGTTAACATTATTTAAGTATGCCTAGCATAAAACGTGGCATGGAAAAGTAGCTTAGTCGGCTTTCGTAATAGAAGCGGGTGAGAAAACAACGAAAAATAGAGGTTTCGGTTATACCAAATCTGGACGTGATAGAGAAATTTAGATATCAGACCTGACATCAGCATCAGCAATTTAGTACGAATCAGTAGTTCACGTGTCTGTAACAAAGAAAATGTTGAAATTTGTTGCTTAGTGTTACCAGAGACCAATCCTGGGGGTGCCAAAAGAGGAATGACCCCCCAGAAAGGGGGTGAGGGGTCTGAAAATTGGGACCCCATCTTTTTCTGTTAATCTGATACCTATAGAAGCCAGAACTGCAAAAAAATCAATTTTAGCACAAAAATCCTACGGGAATACATGGCATACCACACTATCAGGTGCCTTGAGCTGCCAGTCGCGTGCCTTCAGGGGCCACCACTATTGAACTATACCAGGACACTTGCACCCATTACTGGTTTGCTGATCTCTTGATCTGATCTCATCTTTGTTCTTCAGTTACAGCCTCGTGCGTCCGCCTGATGGTTCTTTCGGCAGCGGCAACAGGCTGCCAGACGGCTCGATCACCGGGATGGTGGGCATGATGGTCCGACTGGTAAGGCTCGGCGGCATCAAAATAAGTGTTACTAATTTTTTGAACACATTATGCCAGTACGATCGCCATGATTCTTTCTCAAAACTCCAAGCATCAATTTCTCACAAACACAGATCGGCCCTACAGGAGGTCGACTTGGGGTTGGGTCCCTTCGGCATTACTGCGGCGCGTTCCAGGATCATTGACTACACGGTGCCCATAGTGAACGACTACCTCAGGATCCTGGCAGGCAGGGGACGCCCTGAAGTGGACCCGTGGGGCTTCCTTCTGCCCTTTGCGCCCCTCGTGTGGGTGGGTCTCATTGTGGCGTTGGTGGTGCTGATGGTTATCGTTGATCTCCTCGCCCGCTGCGCCTCCCTCCGCGCCCCGCCACTCGCCCCCTACGTGAGGGTCATGCTGCAGGAGAGTCAGTGAGCTCCTCCACTACCATGACTAATGAGCAAATTGTTAAATGAATAAAGGTGTTCTAAGTTTAGGCCCTTTGGAAAGTAAGCCAGCTCTAATTGGTATTCAACCCCACGTTGTAACACCATCCCCGCCCCTTATCCATAGGCAGGTAACATTTCATTGATGTATCCAATAATATAGACTCTCTCGATGTAGTAGGCAGCGCTGTGGACTAAGTGACTGACAATGGAAAGTCAAGAGAATGAGTTGAAGTGAGTAGTTTTTGCCTTTGCTCCGTGCAGAAGTGCTGTGGCAGTGGAAGGTTGTGTTCATTACAGATAAATTATTACGTTCATCATAACAAGTTAACCTGCCACATGGAAGGACCATCAAGGATTAGGCATTCTCGAGTGTCTCAGCGAATTCATGATGAGAAGATTGTTTGAGGGATATGATGAATGCAATGAAATTACTAGGATAAAGGTGGATAGGATACTGACTTTGATGTCGGTCATGATGACTCAGATGGGTGGCCACAACACTATCAACGAATGAGCTACCTTTCTACTGACATCTGACAGCACGATGGGGCTGAATTGAACGTTTGCTGAACCCTTTTTTGGGGGAAAAAAAGTAAAGGG
>JACEEZ010020419.1:10000-13657 GCA_016584305.1 Chionoecetes opilio | reverse complement strand
GGGGGGGGGGTTTTTTTTGGGTGGGGGAAAGAAAATATAAGTGATTATGGCTCTCCCAAAAATCTCAAAGTCCTATTGTAAAATCAAACCTAACCAAACCTTAACCAAAAAAGTATCCTAACCAAACCCTTTAAACCCCAAAAAGTATACCTAACCAAACCAAAACCTTTAAACCCAAAAAAGAAAACCAAACCAACAAACCAAAACCTTAACCCAAAGTATACCTAACCAAACCTTAACCAAAAATATTTCAAACCCTTAACCACAAAGTATACCTTACCTAACCTAACCTTAACCCAAAAGTATACCTAACCAAAACCCAAAATTTAAAGCACAAGTTCCCCTAACCTAACCAAACCCTTTAAAACCCCACAAAGTATAAAAAACCAACCTAACCTTAACCACAAAGTTCCAACCTAACCTAACGGGACTTAGAATTTTTTGAGGCACCTCTATTTCATAGGGGGCCTTTGGGGGTTAACAAGGCTGGCGCACGCGGGAACCTTTACATGTAAGTACAATAAGCTAAAATCATGGGGTAGTTCATTTCATAAGCCGAAGGGTGATTTCCAAAAGTTTTTTCCAAAAGGGGAACTTTCTCCAGGGGGCGAGCATTCCTTCCTTCGGGGTGTACCATTAAAGGCAGAAAACTGCCCAACACCTTTCAGGGCTGAGGGTCAACGTCCTGAGTGACCAAAACCTGTGCAAGGTCCTGAGGGGCAGGCATCAGAACAAAAGTTTTCATTCTCAAAACGTCCAAATTACGATATATGAAAAAACTTAAATCTAGCCGCGGGATGAGGCTCGCCTCTCCCCAAAAATTCTGCTCCAGGACTCCGCTAGGGGGTCTAAAAAACTGGTGTGCCCAATAACGAACTAATACAACAAAAAACCCCGAAGGCATTTCCCTACCCCGGGGCGGCCCCCCCAAAGGCTTGTATCTCCTAAACATTTGAAACCAGCCGCTGCCGACTCCCAAATAGGCTTTATTTTAAATCCTTACCTGGGTGGTAACGTCTATTGGCATTAAATGACATTTTTTTTATATATATAAAATACACCTTCTCTAAAACCTCCCATCGAGGGTGTAATCTACGCCATAATATTGGCCCTGTCTCACGGAAAGGGGAGTTACGCTTGCGGGATCCCCAGGGGGGTTGGCGCAACTTGCCCCGGGGGGTAAAGTCTGGCTTTGTGACGTCATCGTTTTTGGCGCAGATGTAGCTCCGATCCAAGGGAAAAAGGGTATCTCAACTTACCTGACATCACCGGGGTATGTTTTGCTGTCTGGCCCCTGGTATGTGGGGCGGACCGGACTGGACTGGGGTAGCCCGTTCTAGCTGCCCGCAAAACAGTGCCGCCCGGGACCCAGCCATCCGAACCGGGGGCCGAGCGGGCGCGAAAAACCTATCTTACCTGTAGCCTATCTGAAACACTGCTCCCCGGTTGAATGTTTTTGACATATAACGTTTTACCCAAGATCAAATTGGAAAACATTGTCATGTCAAAAAACTATTCCCCAGGGGGCGTGTTTCAGGCGTATTTGTGCATTAGCTACTGGGGCCCAAAGGGGACTGGTGAGACGCTACAGAGTAGCCGAGACTACACCTAACAAAAACGCACTGAAGCCTGCTCCCTGGGTGAATGTTTTTCAAATTTCACCATTCTGTCTTGGGGAAAAAATGGTGGGAAACATCGAATGGAGTATAATAAAGTAGAAAAATAGAACATTTCAGCTAATGTGCCTGGAAAATTACCCTCCCCCTATCTTAAACACTGCTCCCTGGGTGAATAGTTTTTTGATAAAATTAGTACCGTATATGAGGGGTCTTCACGTGACTCACAGCCCCCGTTGTGGCTGCGAAAAGTGCGGAAAAGCAGCTGGAGGCACAAAAATTAAAATCCCTTGCCGCCCGTGTTTGCCAGCTTTGGGCCCTTTTCCCCTCAAATATATGTTTATCAGTATAAAGATATCTGTTATCTTCGGAAATGTTTGTTCTATAATATTATCAAATAAAAACCCCTAAAACAACCCAAAGAAAGCCATTTTGGCTCTCAAAAATTGCCTGAAATTGTTTCACCAAATCCCCGCTCCCATTTAATATTTTGCGGGAAAACTTTTTACATGGGAATTAAAAGAAGCGGAAATTTTATTAGCTTTCCTTGATATATTTCGTTATCTATAAATGAATTACACAGCATAAATTTGCGTTTTCCCAAATAATAAAAATCATAGTGGGTAAATTTTTCCCGATTGATGAGGTTTTTTTTAGTTTCGCTAATTTTTTTCATGCTGCTATTTATTTTCATAACGAAATATATCATAGAAAGCTTGAAATTCCGCTTCATTGATATTTCCTTTTGAAAGTTTTTTTTGCAAAGTATTAAAAGGCGAAGAGTTTAATGAATATTTTTCATGCATATTTCTTGAGAGTCTCATAAAGGCATTTTTTGCGTGTTTTACGGTTTTTTATTTTATAAAATTACGAAAAAACTTTCCCAGGATACAGTATACCCCTTTTTGCTGATAAACTATATTTTGGGAGGGGAAAAATTTCCCTAACTGGCAAAAAACGGGGGCAAATGGAGTTTGTTGGTCCCCCAGCTCGCTCCCCCGGGGGGGCATTTGGCTTGAAAACCTAGTGTGACGTCAGTGCAAGCAACTATCCAATTCTTATTTGGGGAAAACGTAATTTTTGTCAAAAAAGGGTACGTATTTTCAGGCAAAGGCACATCCGCGTGAAATGTTCTATGTTCTACTTTAATTACTACTACATTCAATGTTTCCACCATGTTTTACCAAGTCTGGGAACCCTGGTGGCCAATGTTTTACATGTGTGACGTCGTCTGCCGCGCATCCGCAGTGCGAGTGTAGCTACTGAGATCAAGGTAGCTAGTGAGATCGCTACACCGGCAAGAATCAAGACTCTTCTATCAGCCAGCCTACCCTACAGTGGCCCAAGAGCCTTCAACAGCCTCCCAAGAAACATCCGAGACATCACCGGCTGCTCCGTAGAGAAGTTAAAACCCCAACTGGACGAATACCTGTGTACAGTCCCTGATGAACCACCAGTGCCGGGTTACACTTCGCTATGTAGAGCACCCACAAACTCCTTACTGGACCAAGTGAACCTACAGTTTAGGGACGCTAGGACCGGCTGCAGCGGTAGAACACTGCGGCTCTGAGGAATTATCCTCTAAACAACATCAAGTATCAAGTAAGTATCAAGTAAGATTCGATACTGCGACTGACTGACTGACTGTGACAAACTGGCAATATAAGTGCTGGGTGTCTTATTGCTTGACTGATTGCCTAGTTACCGTAGATAACAGTGAAGTCGCCAGTTCAACGTTTCTTTGTTATGTACAGACGTGTGGTGGCGTTAATACTTACATTTCTACATCCATGATTTCAGGAAAGTTAGAAGGGACTATCTGGAAAGTCTGTGTCATTTTGTGTCTTCATCTGTGTCATATTATGGCTATAAATGAACAAATTACAAAAATAAAACCGAGTGGCGACCTTGCTATACCTACTACAGTAAAGTCGCTAGCTAGTATTTTAACCCAACAATTGAGTCGCCACTCTGGGGAATTCAGGGAAATTAGAGGTAAAGTAAAACAAGTCTCTATATATATTAGCTACGGAAGATGCTT
>JACEEZ010020419.1:0-2500 GCA_016584305.1 Chionoecetes opilio | reverse complement strand
CACACCACACACACCACGCACGCACGCACGCACGCACGCACACACACACACACACACGCACACACACACACACACACAACACAAACGCACACGCACACGCACACGCACACTTACGAGATATGAAACCACAATATATTTTTGAAGAACTGTGGACAGATTTGAACAAGCTATGTGAATGCAGTAAAATATGCGAATTGTCATTTTAATACAAGTAACTACAAGTATAAGTATAACAAGTACAAGTAATATGAAGGAGAACAAGACCTTTCTGGACGTATAAGGAAATTTAAAGTACAAAAAGTGGTACCCAAAAAAATTCACAAGTGGTACCAAAAAAAAATACAAAAAGTGGTAAAAAAAAAATAAAAAGTGGTAAAAAAAATATTTCAAAAGTGGTATAAAAAAAAAATACAAAAGTGGTAAAAAAAAAATGCAAAAGTTGTACCCAAAAAAAATGAAAAAAGTGGTACAAAAAAAATACAAAAGTGGTACCAAAAAAAATTTCAAAAGTGGTACCAAAAAACAAATACAAAAGTGGTACCAAAAAAAAATACAAAAGTTGTACCAAAAAAAATTCAAAAGTGGTACCAAAAAAAAAAATAAAAAAAGTGGTACTAAAAAAAATGCAAAAAGTGTAAATTTTTTTTTACAAAAGTGGTACCAAAAAAATACAAAAGTGGTAAAAAAAAATAATACGAAAGTGGTACCAAAAAAAATACAAAAGTGGTAAAAAAATAATACGAAAGTGGTACCAAAAAAAATACAAAAGTGGTACCAAAAAAAAATACAAAAGTGGTACCATATATATATATATATATATATATATATATATATATATATATATATATATATATATATATATATATTATATATATATATAAAATATATATAATATATATATATATATATATATATATATATATATATATACGCACACACACATACACACACACACACACACACACATACTCATCAACACACACACACACACACATGTAGGTTATTATTAGTTACAGCGCTGACCTTGTCATTTGACGTTTGAATACCGTCAGCGTTAATAAGATGGCCAAGAAAAGTAGTTTCTTTGCGTAGAAACGCGCATTTGGAGAGTTTAAGTTTCAAGCCTGCGTCCTGAAGACGAGTGAAACCTTTTCTGAGTTTCTGGAGATGTTTCTGGACTGATTTAGAGAAAACGATCAAGTCGTCAAGGTAGGACAAAAGTGTATTACCCATTAAACCAGTGAATATGGAATTGATCAAGCGTTGGAACGTCGCGTTTGATCCAGAAAGACCCATAGGCATACGACAGTACTGGTAATGTCCTGAGGGTGTAGAAAAAGCAGTGTATTCACGGCTCTCCGCGTCAAGTTCGCCTTGCCAGAAGCCCGAGCACAAATCCAAGGTGGAAAAAACAGTGTTATGATCACCTAAATTCTGCAAAATATCCTCGAGGACTGGCATGGGATACCGAGAAGGAACAGTCAGTTTGTTGAGAGCTCGGAAATCGACTACAGGATGCCATTCGCCTGAGCTCTTTGGAACCAGGAACATTGGGCTATTGAAAGGACTGCTCGAGTCTTCAAGGATTCCATCAGTTAGCATTTCGGAGACCATGCGATCGACAATGGCATTCTTACTGTGGGCCATGCGATACGCTGGTATGTAGGCAGGTTGGGCGTCTTTCATAAGCTTAATCTTATGAGTGACGACGTTGGTTTTACCTAGTGTCACCGGGGAGAGACACAAGACTCCTGAAGGCGGTCAAGAGTTGAATAAGTAGGAGTGCCTGTGGAATCAAGAGCTTGTGAAGACTCAGGAGAGTCGCATGCAGTGGAGGAGACCATGTCAGTGTGAACAGAGTCAGGAAAAGCTCTAGATTGTTTCAAGACCTCTGGAATGAAACGTTCACGCCAATAGATTCCATGTAAGCGTGGGTACACTCATAAATGGGGGGTATATTAAGGGTAGAATTGTTACATCGCACCATCACTACCCTTTTTATACCCTATGTCCAGGCTGGAGGGTAGATGCTGCCGATTATACCCTTCATCTACCCTTTATCTACCCTTTTTAGACGAGAGGGTTGAGAAAGGGTATATTTGGGGTTGCAAAAGGGTATATTTGTAAGGGTAGAAAAAGGGTAGCAGTATTTCATCACTACAAACACCCTTTTTCTACCCTTTTCCTGCCCTTCTTTTCTAAGAGTGTAGAGGTCTATCTGGTGTTGGGTTAGAGCAGGACGGCCAATGAGAGCGTCAGCTGGAATGGTTATGCCGTCTGCTATATAGTAAGTCAGGCAGACAGGTGGCAAGTCAGGGCATAGGTATGTGTTAAACATAACTTTACCTAGAGTAGTGAGTGCGGCGGTGCCATCGATTCCACAAAGTTGCAGGTCAGAAGGTTCTTAAAATGATTAATTTACGATGACGCACAGATCTTTGAAGGGTAGGGAAAAAGGGGGGGAAAAAAAAAAAAGGGGGGTTTTGAGTCGCTATTTTTC
>JACEEZ010020418.1:0-13813 GCA_016584305.1 Chionoecetes opilio | reverse complement strand
GGGGTTTTGAACCCTCAGGTACTACACCACTTCTCCGGTGTAGTTACTGTGAATGTTAGGCAAGGCTGACTGACGGATGAGGGATTGGGCAGCGCAGGTGTCTCGCACTATCTGGACAGAGTGGTCACCGAGGCCAGGACCAACCGACACTGTACCGGTGGATCTAAATGGCTGAAATAGATCAGGAGAGTTAGTGGTTGACGAGACTTGCACAGAAGCACAGGCTTTTTAGAGGCTAACTTGGCTACTTTACACTTGGGATCTGGGCAGTTTGAGATAACATGTCCAGGGTTTTTTACAAAAGAAGCACGTGGGAGTGTTTTTAGGGACAGCATGGACAGCATTACCATCCTTAGAACCGCTAGACAACTTTACAGATGGCTGTAAGGATCTCCTCTCCCTGGTTGGTGAGCGGTGCACGAGTGAATAGACGTCAGCCAATTGGGCGGCTTTAATTAAGTCTGTTTCCTCTCTGTCAATAATGTGCACCTTCACAGTGAGGAGCTTTTCCGACAAATTCCTCTAAAGCAACAATATCATTAACTTCTCAAACGTGTCTACGGATGCAGATTTCAACCATCTCTTTAAGGAACGTAACTTTTCAGATGCAAATTCTCTGTAGGTTTGATATTGCAGTTTGTTATGGTTACGGAAAGCTTGGCGGTATCCTCCCAGCAAACATTGTCATGACGGGCCGGCATCAAATTAGTGTCGGCAAATCACAAACGGCATATTGGCATTGAGTCGGCAAACCGTAATGAAGTTATCGGCCTGGCTGCGGACCGACAACTTGTGCGTACATGTTTGCACCCCGGGCCTGTGTCGGTTACGTTACGTTTCTGTGTCAGATCTGTGTCGGCAAACCGTAACCAAACTATTGCCACTACTGAGTCACAAACGGGCCGACATAGCATCTATATCGTGCCATAAGCGGGCCAACACAGCAACTGCATCGTGCCACAAGCAAGCCGATTTAGCATCCAAATAATGCCATAAGCGGGCCAACACAGCAACTGCATCGTGCCACAAGCAAGCCGATTTAGCATCCAAATAATGCCATAAGCGGGCCTACACAGCAACTGAATCGTGCCACAAGCAGGCCGATTTAGCATCCAAATAGTGCCACAAGCAGGCGACTTAGCATTTGAATAGTGCCACAAGCAGGCCTACTTAGCATTTGAATAGTGCCACAAGTGGGCCCATATAGCAGCTGAATAGTGCCACAAGCAGGCCGATAAAGCAGCTGAATCGCTTTACCGTTCCTAATGCCAGTGTAGCACGCCGACTAGTTACCCTGCCACGACTGCGCACGTACGACAGATGACATCACACAGGAAAACATTGACCACGCCTCCTGGACCAGAACATTATCGTCAGATTCGCTTATTTTACCTAAATGTCTACAAAACTTAACTCCAAACCTATCCAAAATTTAACCAAACCTAAATCAAACCTAAACCAAACCTTAACTTAACCAAAATTTAACCATTTATTTTTATATGATAATAGCAAGGTATATTAGGTTACTTAAGTTTGATTAGGTTAAATTAAGATTAAGTTAAGGCTTGGTTTAGATATGATTTAGGTTTGGTTAGGTTTAAGATAGGTTTGGGTTAAGTTTTGTAGACTTATTTAGGTTAAATAAGCGAATTTGATGATAATGTTCTGGTCCTGGAGGCGTGGCCAATGTATTCCTGTGTGACGTCATCTGCAGCGTGTGCGTAGTCGTGGTAGGGTAGCTATCCGGGCAGGGCAGCTAGTCGGCGCGCTACACCGCCCCACTTTTAAATGAACACAGATTTGTGAATGGAATAACTGTTGCCAGGATTGAATGGTTTCTCAACTCTTACAGTATGAGCTAAGGACCAATAGGCCTATAGTGCAACAAAGAATAAAAATTATCACTATTACTTCAAATTAAGCCATAATCATCAGTCTTGGCTGCAGTATATCAGTCTTGCCTGTGGTTGAGGCAGTCTGGCACTGCCAGTCAGCAATCCAATGCACAATGTGTGCCCTAATACACCATCAGGCCGATGCTACAAGTATAAAATTACTGTAAATGAAACAAAAGTAATTGTGTATATAAATATAATTTTCATAAAAATATAATCACTGTATTGTTACAAAAGTGGAAAAAAAGTCCAGACAAATGTGGTAAAATTTCTATTAATGAACAGACAAATAACGAAATAAATAAACAAAGAAATACATGAATGAATAAATAAATAATTAAATAAATCAATAAATTATATACATATATATATAATATATATTTATATATATATATATATATATATATATATATATATATATATATATATATATATATATATATATATATATATATATATCAATTTTACCCATAACGTATAGTTATAACAGGGAAGACTCTTATGGCTCTTATGGGAGCTGTTATCCTGCTCATGCACTATTCATGAACTATGTACTATATGTGACAAGTCATGAATATTGAGATGCTGCAAATCTAAATGATGAACGCCGAGAATAAAATTGGATAAGTATCATCGATCGTCTAACCTCATAAGACATTATGGGAAAATCTGACGTTAAACAGAAAGAAAAAGGAAAATGTAGCCTGAAAGTCTATCAATCTCTGTAAATTAGGTTAGGTTAGGTTAAGGAAAAAAGATTACCGAAATGCATCAGAAAATTATCAGGTTTACCTAAACCACTGAGAACTTATACAACCAGAGGTGTTAAGTCTCAACCCATAGCAAATCGGATAAATAATAGAATTCCCACCATCTGTCAGATGTGCAGGGGGCTGTCCTGTACAGCAAGCCACTGGTGTCCTCTTCTGTTTCATTAAAGATACCATGTGCCATGCTCCCATGTTGGTGCCTTCTTCACCACCTAAAAGGCTTTGATCACAAGTTGCTCTGAAAAAGAAAACTAAGATTAGATTTTCATGATCCGATGCACGTCATAAGTTTACTAACTCTTTGCAGATTTTTTATTTGTTCTATCGGCCAATAATCTTCACAAAAGAGATTGTTCAACCTGCAATCACTTCAATTACACCTTACAATACAATATAGACCACAATCAGTGGCGTACCGAGGGGGGAGGCCATGCGGCCATGCCCCCTCCCCCCCCCCCTTTTGCAAAGAAAAAAATATAACCAATATATATATATAGATAGCGCCATAATATATATATATATATATATATAATATATAGATATATAGAGAGAGAGAGAGAGAGAGAGAGAGAGAGAGAGAGAGAGAGAGAGAGAGAGAGAGAGAGAGAGAGAGAGAGAGAGAGAGAGAGGAGAGAACGATAGAGAGAGAGAAGAGAGAGAGAGAGAGAGAGGAAGAAGAGAGAGAGAGAGAGAGAGAGAGAGAGAGGAGACAAAATTACTTATTTTAATTTAAAAAAAAAAAATCTGTTTTTTTTTTTTATATTTTTTTATAGTATTTTTTTTTATTTGATTTTTTATATTTTTATTTTTTATATAATGCATTTTTTATACTTTTTTATATATATTTCTTTATATTATTTTTTTTTTTTATTATTTCTTGATTTTTATATATATTTTGTCTTATTTTATTTATATATAATTTGTTTATATAGATTTTATTTATTTATATATTTTAGATTTTATATATATATTTTTTTTCTTTCATTTTTTTCTTCATATTTGTTTTATATTTTTTTGATTATATATATATATAATATATATATATATATATATATATATTATATATATATATATTTTATTTCAATTTATTTATATATTATTATATATATATATATATATATATATATATATATATATATATATATATATATAGATATATATATATATATAATATATATATATATATAATAATATATAATATATATATATATATATATATATATATTGGCCCCCCCTTTTCAATTTTCTGGGTACGCCACTGACCACAATACAAAGAATGTTGGTGCAAATCAAATGGATGAAAAGATGTCTAAACTATTTTATGATTACTTTAACTAGTTGCATTGTACAAATCCTGTGAAGTTGAGAGAGAAATGTTATTTAGTAATCATTATAGTATCCTAAACTTTGGTTATTTACGACATTTATTATTTTTTTCCTACACCTATTTCTGCACTTTCGGGGTGTCGCATAAACTAAAATTTACACTCTACCAAATCCATACGCAATGCATCTTACCTAGAATTGAGATCAGGCACAGTGTGTAAAATAATAGCCACTAACCTAACCAGGACATTGGTGCGTAGCCTAACCTGAAGCAGGAGTAATGGGGAGATAACTGCAAAATGAGGCATTTCCGATTTTTTTTTTTTAAACCATCATTTAATAGACACACCAGAATACATAGGAATAGAACAATTTTAACCACATACTCAATTAATGGTTGAAAGTACCAAAATCTTAGAAATACTGCTAATGGTCAGATTTACAAGTTGAAGGCAGTTATAACTACGTGCCTTGTAATGTATCAAACTGCAGTAGAACCGAGGCAGGTGTTGCTTCTTTAAATGAAGATGACAGTTAAAAGTAGTGACAGCATTTCTAAAAATACACATTTTAGACGTTTTGACGGAAAAAAACACTCCATTTGTAAAAGTATCAAATAATAACCTAATGAAACCATTAAACTAACTTAATCTAACCCTCAAACTAACCTAACTTAGCCTTGCCCTTAAACTAACCTAACTTAGCCTTGCCCTTAAACTAACCTAACTTAGCCTTGCTCTTAAACTAACCTAACTTAGCCTTGCCCTTAAACTAACCTAGCCTAAGAAAAATTTTATGTTTGCACAACATTTAATTGCTACTTTCACACTCGTTCTCATCACTTTAACACTTTATTATGTTTGCCATTTTACAATATTTTATGATGATTATAACAGGATATGGGGTTGCAAACAGCCCTTTACAAGCAAACGCTTTTTGGGCAAAGGTGTGGAGAGAGAGGGAAAACACACATCTATAGAAACAGTAGAAAGGTGAAAAAGACTTTAATCCAGACACAGTCATGTTCTAAATATTAGCCCAGTAGGGTCAGTACTGCTGTAGGGTACCAAAGGCTACATCAGATACCCATTCATCACAACCACCAGTAAAACTGCAGTTTAGTACAATATCCTCTTTTGACCAAAATTCTCCTGACATAACTGGGGGGCTGCGCCCATTCAGAACCCCCCCCCCCCCCGCTAGTTAACTAACCTAACCTGGGCATTGATTACTTTTCCTATTATAACCTCGCTGGGAGGGGGGGGGGGGATTTCGCCCTCCAGACCCCCCATGTGTTATATCTCATTTCCGTCGGGTTATAGGGATTATAAATGCTGCAAATTGTCAGTTCTATAACTTGAGGACGGTTATAACTCGTGCCTTGTAATGCTTTAAACTGCATTACAGTAAAACCCAATCACCAAGTAAACATCTTCGCCACAAGCCTTATTACTTAACTCCCTGAAGCGGTACAATTCTAGAGTCCTTTCCCGCCCTTATTAGCTTTACTCCAGACCTTCACAGATCACTTGTGATACCTCTAACACGTATTATAAAGTGGAGGAGAGCTGCCCCTTCACCCTCCCTCCCCCCTAAACGACACCCTGAACCCTCAAAAATATACTATGGTAAATATTAATATATATTCTACCCTCACTATAACCTAACCTAACCTCAATATAACCTAGCCTAACCTCACTATAACCAAGCCTAACCTTACTAATAAACCTGCTAGAGAGACCCAAAAATTAATTACTAACCTTACCTCAATATAACCTAACCTAACCTGGTAAAATTCTAGTTCCCCGCCATTAAGTCTCGCTAGGAGGTTATTGGTAAGGTTTGGTAAAGTTATAGTGAGGTTAGGTTCGTAAAATTATTTTGGGGGATCCAAAGGATGGGGTCATTTAGGGGGGCAGGGGGGTTGTAGGTGGCATCTTTCCCCCACTTTATATTGTACGTGTTAGAGGTATCTGAAATGATCTGTTAAGGTCTGGAGGAAAAAAAACCCACTAATTAGGGCGGGAAGGGACTCTAGAATTTATCTGAGGTAAAGGCAAAGTTCTGAGGCTTTTATAAGTCTTGTCTATATATTTGAGCATTTATCATTTCTAAGTTGTCACCATCCTTTCCTACGTACCTTTATAAGTCTGTGTGGAGTAGATGAAGTCGATCCTCAGCCTGAGAGGCCTGTAAGAGCAGTAAATGTAGCGCCGCGGGCGCCCGGCCACTTCCACTGGTAATATTTTTAATATTGGCTTCGAGACAATGCCGTCACAACGGGTGCGAGTGGCCCATGACAGCTGGCTACGATTCAGCCACCTAATAATCAACAATTATCCTTAATCCGAGCTTTGGACCTATTTAAGTCCTTCGCCGGCCATTCATGTCACATCCACTTAATATATTATCCTTGGGCCGAGTCAAGGAAGACTGTGTTGGGCTGTACGAATTTATCAATAATTGGCCCGATATACAGTCCCGCTGCAGGGCCGACATCGGCTTCATCCGATTTGCCGAAACCAGTCGCCCTGCCGCCGGTGCCGATACGTACCCGGCACAAGCCGACACAGGCCCGCATAGCCCATGTTTGCTGGGCTTATGTAGAGATTGAGTAGGATGACAGAATGGCATATTTTACAGTTTCATAATCAGTATTGTTTTCGATATTGTTACAAACTGTTAAGGCTTTCTCAGATAGTTTAGCAGAGGTGGGAAATCGAAATTTTTTTTTCCAATTCCGCAATCGCAATTCCGCAATTCCGACCTGCACCAGTCCGCAATCGCAATTCTGCAATTTTTTTCAGATAGGCCTTTTCACAATCGCAATTCCGCAATTCCGCAATTCCGCAAACTAATTTTGACACCTACAATTAAAACAAAACACCTACAATTAAAAAAAAACATGTCTCTAGACTCTTAAACATCTCTAGACTCTTAAACCCTACAATTAAAACTGAAATGTCTCTAGACTCTTTATTAATGTTTAATACTTCTGTATTCCTATTCTGTTTCTGTCTATACTTGTTACTTGTCCTTCACAATTAAGTCTTTGTCTCTTTTAGTGTTTTTCTTTACTTTTACACTTCACAGTCTACTGGCCAGTAATCACTAATCTAAGTAATCTACTAATCTTCCTCTTCCTCCTCCTCCTCCTCCTCCTCCCACTTCTTCTGGTTCAGCATGTGGACTGCAGGGGCGTAGTTAGGCCTGGGCATTGGGGCTGTAGCCCCGAATGTTTTATGAATAGTCCCGGATCCCAAATACCTTTTTTTATTCTTTTTATTTATTTTTTATTTTTTTTCTCACAAATAAGATAAGCTCTGACTGGGGCCAACATCAAATTTCAGTAAAAAACAAGATATTTGGTTAGATGTTACTTAGCGTATGCTGATGGCATCCTTTTTATGAGCAGGACATGAGAGAGGTGGAGAGAACAGGAGGAGAGAACAGATGAGATGAGGAGTGCATGACAGAGGAGACACCAAAAGACCTTTTGGAGAGGTGAAGAAGAGAATATCAGATGGACAAGACACAGAGTTAACAGAAGTGCATTTTTGTGTGTCCTTGGCCAGTCCTTTGTGATGTAAAAAAAATAAAGTAATGATCCGAGGTTGGTCAGATTTCAGTATTGAACAAAGCATTGGGAATATACAATCTATAGGACTGCTTCATCACGCCAAAGCTCTCTTTTTCTTAGGGTTTTACTCCTACTGATGAAAATAAAAATAATAACGAAGTTGAACCCCAACTGAGATTGTCTTAATTTTATTTTAATTTCATGATTCGAAAGTTATCCTAAGCAAATTACTGGAGCCAGTTGGTAGAGCACAGTGTCTCACATCTTATATTCATTATACTCATAAATAAATTATCCTGTAAAAATGTGAAGATATCCCTTTGGCTGGGCTAAGCCCCCAATGTTTCAAGATGCTAAATACGCCCCTGATGTGGAGGTTGGCAACTAATCACACACACGGCCAGCGTACACGCTCTCAATCCCAAGTTCCAGCACGCACTGACTGAGTGACTGTGCTACACTTGGCAAGTTGGCAGTTGGCAGTGTCGTCTCCACAATATTGTTGGGGAACTTATGTTCACGCGGGCACTTGCCACTTCGAAGGTAGTGACCGTCACAATTATTGCGATTGCGTTTCAAAATGTTGGCGGTCCGTAATCCGCAATTCTGCATTTTTTCAGGCATCCGTAATTGCGCAATTCCGCAACCGAATTAAACCCCTTCCGCAAGTTATTGCGATTGCGTTTAAACATTTTGGCGGTCTGCAATGCGCAATTCCGCAATTTTTTCAGGCATCCGTAATGCGCAATTCCGCAACCGAATAACCATTCCGCAAGTTGCGGAATTGCGGAATTGTGGACTAAAATTGCGGAATGCCCACCTTTGTAGTTTAGCTTAACGAGCAACACCCAGTCTGCTTCAGAGATCTCAAAATGTTGAGCAGTGGATTCGAATTTCCTGAAAAACGCTTCAGGATCGTTATCAGGAAAAGGAGGGAATTAGCTTAACATACTTTAGTAAATCAGTCTTCTGATGAGAATCTGAGGCGTTCCTTGTTTGGCTTGAAGAGCCTGTATTTCTAGTTGTTTGATCTCTAGTTCATGTTGGTGGTCAGGGTTTTATCTCTAGTTCACGTTGGCGGTCATTTTTGTTTTATCTCTAGTTCATAGTCCATTTTCATCTTCAATGTTTGCATTTTAATTATCTCAATCTCGAGCAGATACTGGCCGAATCTATGGGCGTTGGTAAAGTGTCAGTTTCTACGTTTGAAGCTCCCGTTTCAACTGGAAGGGCTTCATCTGTACAGCCTAGATGAGTTAATATTAGTACGCGTAAGTGAGCTTTTGTGTACGTCTGCATTAAACTGAATGCCAAAAGTCTTGGCGATATTTTTGAGATCGTCTTGATTATTTTAGCATTCTTAAATTCCTCTACAGAAGGTTTACCTACAAACTCGATTGCATTGAAGTCTGTCATTGTGAAAAGTTCCGCAATCTACGGGGAAAACCTGCTAATGGCCGTTCCCTAAGTACGGAGTAATAGCTGCTAATCAAACCTAAGTCGTTACTAAAGTAGGTGGAGGCGGACAGGACACAGACAATGTCAATAGTAGCCGAAACTGATGGCTAGATATCAGAAATAAGTAATTAAGAACACGGGTAAAATAAGTGAAAAGGGCTAGTAACAACCGGTTAACTGATGGCTGTAAACTAGAACGGGTGATTGAGTTGCGGTATTACCTCCTTAAATAATATTATTGTCAATCACTAACTTAGTTACATGGTAAATGGTACTATCAAGTAATAAACAAGCCGTTAGACAGGAGTGCCAATAGCCCACACTACGTACACAAAAGTCCTGACTAATTACTCTTTTCCATTAAGGTATACACTAAAATGGCCGGAAGGTCAATTTATTACAGAGTACTTAACACTGAGAATATAGGTTTCAAATAATAAAATGGCTTATGAAAACCCTTAAATTTGAAAAGAGTCTCAAACGGCTTTTGTGGGGAAAAGACAACGAAAACCCTATGACTCGTTAACACATAATCAACTACTAATAATTAACCTTAGTGGCCACTTTAAGTTAACAATAGCAGGTCCTCCCAAAGGTAACACACATAAACGCTAGTACAATTAAGTGGCATTAGTACAACATAGTGAAGTGAATAGTTGATAGGTAATTACGTTAATGTGTACTTAATATCCCGGACAGGCCCCAAGATGTTACGTTACTGTGATCTAGGGGAGTCACAAGAACCAACTTAGGTGTAAGGAATGACAAAGAGTCTTGTAACCTAGTAGTATATTTACAAAAAAAACTTACACATTACAAGGGAAAAAAGAAAACAAAAGCAAAGTGAAATGAAGAATTAATAAAGTACACCAAAACAATCAAGATTAAATGAATAATAACACGGGGAAAAACAAATTTTGTTGAGTAGGTCTGACATTGTTATTAAGTAATTTTTGGGGCGAATCCAAAAACTGATCTCAGTTTTTCCTATCACGTCAATTTTTTGAACTGTAGGATTTTCTTTTTCTTAAAAAAATATGAAAAATTTACTGTACATAACAGTAACAGTGCTTATTTTATAAAAAGTTGCAAATGTTAACATACAATGAAAAATGAAAAGAAATAGGCATGAATAGAATGTTATTTATCATTATCATGTTTTTAGAAAGGATAAGGCTATAATTGTGTGCAGGTTAAGGTAAAAAATTACGTTTGTAGCTTTGTCTGGATTTGTTCAACTTGAGGACTATCGCGTTTGATGCTCCAACAATAGTCACCCATATATGCACATCCATCTCCCTGGAAACGTTCTTCCATAACCCCCAAATCTTGGTGAAATGGGTTCACCTTGCTCGTCGCTAGCAGCCCCAAGATTTTCCGGAAAGTTGGCAAGATGGCTATGCAAAAAATGTACTTAAAACTATGTTGAAAACCCAAGCGCTTTGTAGCTCTCAATAGTTTCTGAAAATTCTGTGTAATTACTTGCACGTGTTTTCCAAGAAAGTTCTTGACAAATTTCTTTGAATGATAGCCAACCCATTCTTTTCAAGGTTGACATAGTACCGTTGAAATGTTCATCTTTGATGAGCTGTCGAATTTGTGGACCATCAAACACACCGGCCTTGATTTTTTCAATTGACATCGGGAAAATGCCAAGATGATGTACAGTCGCCATCAGTTGACAATGCTTTTACAAATTTTTTCATGAGACCTAGTTTTGTGCAGAGGGGGGAAATATTATTTTCTTCCTGTCAACAAGTGGCTATGTACAAGTTGGGATCTCCAGGTTAAGTCAGATCTCGGAGGGCCAATTCGTCTAAAACCCAATGCTTCTCTCGAGCTCTGCTATCCCACAACAGAGAAAGCAGGGATATTTGTGTATCCACGTTGTTGACCAAGAAGGAAGGACACCATTTTAAGGTCAACACAGAGATCCAATTGTGTTTGTCATATTGCAATAACTCAATGACTCTCTTTACATCTCCATATTCTTCACGAAGACAGACCGAATGCCCAATAGGGACTGCGCCAAACAAATTGCCATTGTGTAGAAGGACACACTTCAAGCTCCGCTTTGAGCTATCAATAAACAATCGCCATTCATTTGGATTGTATGTAGATTGAAAGCCTTAATTCCTTCAGTAACCAGGAAGTTATGGCAAAACACAAAAACCGCTTGCACTCGAAAGTACTGCAGAAATGTACTTTCTCTGGTTCGAAAGTATGATACCTTCACTTCTTGTTCAAGTATGTTTTTCTCGTTCATCTTGATGTAGATTTCTGAAGCTTTTTTGGATAGGCCCAACTCACGTGCTAAATCATTCAACTCGGCTGATCAAACCCCCTACGAACTTGAACCCTCGTGAATGTCAAAATCTGCATAAATTGCTGTCACTGCGTTCTTCAACTCACTCAGATCTTCTAGGAGGGGTTTAGTTGTTCAAAAAATGGCACTGGAATTTCAGCTGAATGAGGCATTGGTCTTAAAAGCTGACGGTAGATTAGGATATTCTATTTTACTTTTATTTTCTTGTTAAATCCTGATGTTTCATTAAACAAAAGTAACAGTCTGTGGAATGATCTTTTGCTCTCGCCAAACCATGGGGATACCAAATGCCAAACTTTTCACGGTTCCTTGGTCCACATCCGTAATCTCCGACACACTGCTGCACACTTTGGAGGGGCCCATAGTTGTCTTGATCACCGAGTTTCACTTTAAAAGATGCGAAATATGCTTGTTTGACAAATACGCTGATGCTTGCCCTCTGATTGGAATGGTGAAACTACCACATATATAGCAGAAGGAGTCAGGGTTTTTTAGCATTTTACGACGGACTAGCAGGAGCAGACATGATCTGAAACAAAAAAAATAATACCTATGTAAATAAAACCACTAAGTGGAATAGTTACAAGCTTTGAAAACAAAAAAAACCAGCTTAAAACGAAATAGAAATTACAATGGTATGTTGTTAAAAGGTTAAGAGAAAAGCCATAACAAATTTTCCCCCTAATTCAACTATCCTAGCTTTCTGTTTGCAGATATTGATAGTACTGACCTATTGGGAGCTGCACACACCTCTCACCGCACTGTCTCAATTGTAACTGCACAAACAAGTTGCCACATAGCTTTTCGATGAGTCAAATCGGGAAATCAGCTGGCAAGTTTACTACAGCTCACAAGTGGAATTTTGCCCTTTTCTGGAGGGAAGCTGTGGAGAAAAAACTTGACGTGCTAGAAAAAAACTGACTACAGATTTGGAATCAGCATGCCAATTTAGTCTAAATAAGCTCAAAAAATCTAACTCAACAATTTTTTTTTTCAAACTGTTCCCCAGTGTAATTAATACGTCACAAGGCCAACTTGCTTAACTATGAGAGGTTTTGGCTCACGAATCCCAGCAGGAGAGGAGATCCTCGTTTAGCCCTGGTCAGGTTGAGACTGACCAACCCATAATTCAGAGGTCTCCTGGTTGACTTCTAATGAAGACCGGCTTGTCTCACCAGGCGTAGCCGAGCATGGAGCAGGGTACCCAACGTGAGCCCAATAGCGCTCAGAGGTACCGAGTGATTCCCGAGTAGCAGGGGATGGTTGGGTGGTTAGGATGGACGGACTGCCACACGATGGGCAGGTGCAGGTATGGCAGTCCGAGGGTGTAACAATAGACTCTTTAGCAAAGTTAGAATGTGAGTGAAGTATTCACGAGGAAAGGTTTCTAGAATGTATAGTATAAAGTCATGCACTCTTAGCCTCTGAGGAATCAGGAATGGGCAGTACTGGGAAAATTAACATTTGTTTGAGGAATAACTCTTGAATTGAGGAATAAAAGTAATCAAATCTGAGTACCTTCGGTTGTACATTTTAAATAACCATTTCTGTAACTCAGTTCTCTTCCTCTATTAACCAGATGTCTAATTCCTAACACATCCGTTGCAGGTAGTATTTTTACCCTTGCCGTGGACTCTTCCTCAGGCCACTGGTGCTATTTTGCCCGGAGTTACTCTGCCAGGAGTACATTTTTTTTTATGTAAGGAATTATACCGCAAAAACAATTCATGATCTAGCAAACCAGGTGCCACAGGCGCCTGTCAAAGGAGATTAATTAATGCCATTACATAGCACTCCTTTTGCACCTTTGATTGCTTAGACTACCCATTCTAGCTGAAGGCAGCTTTAATCACTTCTCAGAGAAGGAGAGTTCAATGATGTTAGCTGGGGTAGTGAGTGTTATTCTAGGGAAGTTCACGACCACTGAAATTGTGGGGTTAAAGCACATAAAAAACGCTAGAATGCAGGCTTTCGTTTCAACCTAACCAATCTACTGTAATATGTCAAGTCGGTATTATTTCGGTGTTGAGCTGGGGGGGAATCACCCCCGCTCAATCACAACCTAACCTAGACATATAGTCAAGGCTAACCTAAACCTAACCTAACTGTTCAGACTATTGCTGGTATTTGATCCCTAAATTAAAAAACACGGTTAAAATAGGAACACTCGCCGACGAAAAAAATAGGAACGTCGGCGAGAATTCTTATCGCGACATTCCAGGTATTGTCTAGTTACTTGGATATTTCCCATAATTACCACCTTTAAATGGGTGGGTTTAGATTGGTAGTGGGCTTTCAAAGTCCTAGGATTTTATCCACATCGTTGTAGATTTTCTTCATCCGAGTATTTGAACCCATTTCCATGGTACGTCAATTGAATATAATGGCGTTTAAGTACGTACTGCCAAAAATCTAACGGATTTTGCCCTAAACGGTTAAGTTA
This sequence comes from Chionoecetes opilio, assembly GCA_016584305.1. Taxonomy (NCBI): domain Eukaryota; kingdom Metazoa; phylum Arthropoda; class Malacostraca; order Decapoda; family Majidae; genus Chionoecetes; species Chionoecetes opilio. The sequence continues at coordinate 15 of JACEEZ010020418.1, read as the reverse complement.
GGTTAAATCAGTGGG
>JACEEZ010020417.1:30000-44632 GCA_016584305.1 Chionoecetes opilio | reverse complement strand
TTTCGACTTAGTAGCAATCCTACAATATGGAACATTTGCCCTATAATTTGTTAAAGAAAACATTAAAAAAGAAAACATACCAATACCTAAGAAGCCTGACCTTCCAAGTCTTTATTTACGGTGATACACAGGCGACAGGTGTTGCGAGGCCGTACAGGTGTGTAGTGACAGGTGTGGTGTATATGGTAAAGCGAGAGAGGCTAAGAGTGCAGTGTTAGCACCCGAGTGTGTGTGTCTGACCTAAAGAGCGAACGCGTAGTTTCTCGTCCACTATTACGGCGTCAGCCCCGTACCGCCGCGCCACGGGTACGGCGCGGGCCACAGTGGTCCATAGAAGCTACTCACGGGATTACAGGAAGTTTAAATTAATCAAAAACCTTTGGCCTAATCAAAAAATCTTTCTTAATTAGGTATATTGAATTGAAAGTAGTTAGTTTCGTACTGATTTTGAGTATTTCCGTACATACCTGGTGTCATTTCGTAACTCTAGTAGTCAAGTTCAACTCTGCGCTGAGTGTAACGAAACGACTATGGTTTCATATAGACTACGAAACAACTTTTGGTAATAATGGACGAGAGTTTTGCGTCGTTTTCAGAGACACCAACTATTTTTTCTTGGCCTACAATAGTGCTTGTTCTAATGGAGATAGTTTTATTTTGCGCACCCCCCCAAAAAAAAAAAAAAATTATAATAATAATGAAACCTAACCTAACCTTATAGGTTTTAATGAAACCTAACCTAACCTTATAGGTTTTAATGAAACTTAACCTAACCTTAAAGGTTTTAATGAAACCTAACCTAACCTTATAGGTTTAATTAAACCTAACCTAACTTTATAGGTTTTAATTAAACCTAACCTACTTTAAAGGTTTTAATTAAACCTAACCTAACCTTAAAGGTTTTAATTAAACCTAACCTAACTTTAACACCACAAAGTATACTTTTTTTTTTTTTTTTTTTTTTGCGCAAAATAAAGCTATCTCCATTACAACAAACACCGCTTATTAGGAAGCACTATGATAATTTGTATCATACACATCCGCATAAGCGTCTGATGCATTTTGCCATCAAAAAAAGATCACCGTGTTAATAGTTTCGTTGAGCAGCTCAGTGAAATCTGCTCAGTGAGCAAGAAAAGTGCCCGTTGTAAATAGCGCGCTTAAGACGCGTCCTAAACGGCGGCTTAGGACGAAGCGCTGAGCGCTACATTTAGCAACGAGTCAATTTGGATTTCATGAAATATCACTACTAAGTCATCAGAAAGGTATTATAAAAAATATCAAAAAAACAGAGATTAATATTTCTAATGATAATTACGAAGACTACAACGAATGCATTCATCTCATAAGGATAATTGTACAGATTTTGCAACTGTTGCAACTGTTCAAAAGAACACAAACATTTACATGGTCTCGCTCTATCATGAGGAAAAGATAATTGTTTTTCAGGACGACTGGACGAGATTTCATCTAGGCCAGCTTTTTTCAAGCAAGGAAAAATGTCCATATCCTGAAGAAGGGAATTTCCATGCCGAGATGGATCGGCGAAGAGCAAGGGCAGATCAGATGCATGACAGCCTCATCACCACCACATGAATCGCCCGCTTTCCATAGCGAGAGAGTCCAAGGACTACCGAGTTATACATGGCCGCGGACTTCGCGGGTAGTTTCAAAGGACACCGACTATTTTTTCCTGGCCGACAATAGTGCTTTTCTAACAGGAGAAGGGTTATAATGGACGAGAGTTTCGCGGTGCGTTTTCAGAGACACGACTAACTTTTTCTGGCCTACAATAGGTGCTTGTTCTAATGAATTTTATGTTGTGCAAACAATAAAAAAAGATTAAAAAAAGTATACCTTTGTGGTTAAGGTAGGTTAGGTGTCATAAAACTCTTACAGTTAGGTTAGGTTTCATTAAAACTTACAGTTAGGTTAGGTCATTTCATAAAAACATATAAGGTTAGGTTAAGTTAAAATGTTTTTCAATTATTATTTATATTTTTTTTTTTTTGCGCAAAATAAAATATCTCCATTAGAGCAAAGCACCTATTGTAGGCCAAGAAAAAATAGCGGTGTATATGTAAAACGGACCGCGAAACTCTCGTCATTATTACCGGAGATAGTTTTATTTTGCGCAAAACCAGTTTAGAAAAAAAAAAAAAAATCATCGCCGGAATTTCATGGTACCATTTCCATTAAAAACCACTTTCTCCATCAGAAAAAAAGCCACGAAAACTTGGCCGGGAAAGATTTGTCAAGAGTCTTATAGGTTTTAAATGAAACCTATAATGTTAGGTAGGAATCTTTGTGGTAAAGGTTAGGGGTAAATCTTAAGAACAAAGGCTCCCACACTCTATTTTCTTTTATAGCAAACAAGCTGGGGGACCATGGTGAAACCGGGTGTTTGGCGTGGGGTGGCACCACACGTAAGGGGAAAAATATGGGCCCCCACACAAAAATCCTCTTAAACTTAGGGATATTCCCTAGTTCATGAACTTAGCGGAAATATTTCCCCGATTAAGTCTATGTAATAGGGAAATTCCCTAGTTTAGGGATTTTGTTGTGGGGAGCCATATTCTCTTATGAGTGTGCTCCTTTTGTGGGGGAGCACACATATAAGGGAACACACTTTCCTCTGATTAAAGCCATGAACTGGGAAATTTCCATAGTTTAAGGATTTTTTTTTTTGTGGTGGGGCATATTTCCTATGTGTGTGCTCCCCCACCCAAAAAACCCGCGCAGCACTCACCATGTCCCCAAGCTGTTGGCTATAGAAGAATAGGAGATTGAGCTTTATTCTAAAGATGACAAACTCTACAGACCTAACCTAGCACCCCCTCTTCGAGCCCCTTGTGCTGTGGGCACTAAGAGCGGTCGAGATACCTAACCTAACCTAACCTATAACCTGACCTGCCCTAACCTAACCTAAAGCCGGTGTTGCACGAGACACTTTTTCCGGCATCTTCTTTTGGTATTTTGCTACCAAAAGATGCCCGTAGTGGTGGCAAAATATGCACGTTCGTCACACGCGTTTCCTCTCGAGCATCTTCTAACTGGCATTTCCCCCCCCCCCGGGAAGGCCGAACCAAAAACCTAAATAATATAACATTATGGATCCGCTGAAATTTAATTCGGCCATGTAGTTTCGGCCTCATTAAAATATAAATATGTCTTAAAAGACAGTAAGTATAAATACTAGAGCCACATTTGTGTCAGCTTAGCGTGGAGCCCTTGTTTTTTAAGATTTTCCAGGTTAGTTTTGGGGGGGGGATTTCATTTAAAACTCCTAAAGGTTAAGGTTAAGTTTCATTAAAACCTATAATACCCTTACTATTTCTCAAACCGGCCAGTTTAAGTGCTTTTCTGATGGAGATACAGTGTTTTTTAATGGAAACAGTACCATAAATCGGGTGATTGATTTTTTTTTTTTTTTAACTTTGGGTTTGGCGCAAAATAAACTATCTCCATTAGAAAATGCAACCTATTGAAGACCATGAAACGATAGTCGGTGTCTCTGAAAACGACCGCGAAGTCATCGTCCATATTACCAAATTGCTGATGTAGTTTCCGTTTAGGTTAGATTTAGGTTATGTTAAGTTTGTTTAGGTTTGTTTAGGTTAGGTAAAGCTTAGGGTAGATTTGGATTAGGTTATGTTGTTAATTTAGGTTAAAATTTACATTAGGTTATTTAGGTTAAAAAAAAACTAATTTGATGGTGCGCGATTGTCCGTGTGGTTGTCACCGCCACCTCCCTTCGGAATATTTACCGTTTGGTTTAGTCATCCTCGAGCCTGACAATTCTAACCTGTTTCATAGTGTAAAATTTCTTCTTCTGGAGTTCTTTTAACCCATTTCCTCATGCGCAATTGATAATAATTCTGTACATTATACCTAGAAACTAGTTCTTTCAAAACCAAAACTGTTAAGTTTTAGGTTAGAGGTGGGGTTTGGTATATAACAGATGATATAAGAACACATAAGAAAACTATCAAGACTCCGGCAGTGGGAAGAGGAAATGAGGTTATATGGATATTGTTCCATGGCTTAATAAATCACGACTTATTGTCTTTTTAAATTTTTTATTTGATAGTGAGCCTACTCTAATCTCGCTTTTATTCCTCAACATGATACCCATTCTTCATCACAGTTTGGTGAGGATGCACTTCAATCTGATATCAATACATGATATCAAGGCAGGAGGAACATGACCACTCAGGTGAATAATAACACACATCGTGACTTGAGTCATGCACTGATCGCCGTAATTTTTTGTCAGTGGTGCTTGATATTACAATCTCCCACTCTTCTGTCACATATATAATCACCTTCTCGGTCCAGCGGTATCGCTTGATTAGTTATGTATCAACAAGTTCCGTCCAGTAATCTCTCCTGTCACGAAAAGTTCTCAGGAGTGGGTGGAGCACTCCATGTTTACGTCTTAGACCAGTCTTAGGCCGCCGCCCTGTTCGTAGGACAACCTCACACCCTTTTCCCTAGCCAACAATCGAAATGAGGATGAGTCTACCGATTTAGGATGCGCTCAAAATTATTTAGAGACCACGGCCGCCATATTTAAGACTTCGAGCGAGTCTAAAACGAATCTAAATCTCTCTAGTATGAGGGCCCTGGTCCTGTTCGTAATTGACAAGTTGTCCCGCCGGTCCCGCGCGTCGCCTGTCACCCCTGGTCAGTGTCCCGTGCCTCCCCGCCAGGTGGCAGCATGCTCAGCGATCGTATTGTTTACATTTAGGCACACCCTTAACGGTTCACCTGCACCGCCTCCGTCAGTCCCCTGACCCCCACTTTGGGCCACCTGAGCAGGAACGTCTCTTGAGACTATTGAACACTTTCCTGCGTGCCTCCCGCCCTGTGGCAGCTGCTCAGCGTCCGTATTGTTTACATTTTGGGCACACGACACTCACGGTTTCACCTCCACAAACCTCCGTTAGTACCCTGACCCCACTAGCCCCGGGTGCAGAGTCCTTCTCTTGAGACTATTTGAACACTTTCTCTGCTGCCCTCCCGCCAGGTGGCAGCATGCTCAGGGACGTAAAAGCAAGTCCGCGGGCGGGGTAGTTGAGAGTGGTGGTTGCCGGACAGTAATACTAGAGTATGAAACGTACCGTGGGTGGGTAATTGGCATCGGACTTTTTTTTTTTTTGTTTTTTTTACTGTTGTGATTCCCGACTTTGTGTTCCCGGACCAGTGCTCCCCCCTATTAATCCGGGAGTCTCAGCGGTAGAGTGCCTCGCTCTCGCCCCGTCTGTAGTCTCCGGCGGTGAGTCGCCAGCTCCTCCCCCTGGTAAGTCCTCCGGCGGTGAGTCGCCGCTCTCACCGCCTGTAGGCTCCGGCGGTGAGTCGCGCTCTCCCGTCTGTAGTCTGCCGTTGGTGAGTCCGCCGCTCTCCCGTCTGTAGTCCTCCGGCGTGGAGTCGCCCTCTCAAACCTCCTGTAAGTCTGCTGGCGTGAGTTCGCCGCTCTCCCCGCCTGTAAGTCTCCGGCGGTGATTCGCCGCTCTCCCCGCCTGTATCTCTGGCGGTGAGTCGCCGCTCTCCCGCACTGTAGTCTCCGGCGGTGATCCGCCGCTCTCCTGCCTGTAGTCCTCCGGCGGTGAGTCGCCGCCTCCCGCCTGTAGTCTCGTCGGTGAGTCGCCCTCCCCCTGTCATGCAGGTGACAACTACTGTTTCTCCTGTCACACACAAATACATCTGCTCCACTACTAAACATTTAGTAAGGAGTAACATAGTAAGTTTCTACTATAGAATAACTGATAAATAATAATAACTACTCTATAGAAATATCTATTATGTGTACCAACCATCTATTATAAGAGATGGAAATAGCTAATTGACCTCCCTACAAACCTGCCGGCTCTGCAATACTACTGAGCCAGCAGTAATGCAACTGGGGACCGGCAATACAATATCCCCGGCCCATACCTATCACACCCATGCATATGCCTTAACATTGCTACAGTCACATCTACATACAAAGAAGACAAAATCATATCTCCTATTAGAACATAAGAACATAAGAAATAAGGAGCTACAAGAGGCTAGTGAGGCCTAACAACGTGGTAGTTCCTGTTACACTAACACTAACTACATCCCCTTTCATCCCATCATGAACCTATCCAGGCCCCCTTTAAGCTCCCTAATGACTCTGCTGCACTACTACCTGTCTACTGAGTCCATTCCAATCATTAATTGGAATGGACCTCAGGCCTGAAGCTGCCAACTTCCACACGGCACTTGAGAGATTTAAAGTGATCAATGACTCTGTGGAAATATTTACAATTTTTTTCAGAAGATCCATAATACAAACTGGAACTTCCTATAGCAATGATAACAACTGTATTTTACCTAGTTGTATTTTACCTAGTTGTGATTACAGGAAATGGGTTACACTGGTGGGGTACCCGGCGCCTTGTCTCATGGGTCAATCTTAGCTTTAAAACATGAATACTTTTGGCATCTATATTTCACCTGTCCAGGGCTGTCCACATATCAATGCACCGACTAGGGAAAACTTGTACTTCTTGATGTCCTTCAAGCACCTTGTCTTCTTAAGCTTACTTCGTAGGACCTCTTGGTGCTCCTATGTCCCATACATACATGTCCTCTTTGTCATTTCTCTCCATCCTGACATGGCTCTATACATTGTCTATCAAGTCTTTCCTCTTTTTCTGCTTTCTTCCAATGAGGCAACCATAATTTCCTCAGCCTTTCCTCATAAGTCAGGTTCATGACGGCTGGGCACACTCTTTTTGTGGCTGCCCTCTGTAGTCTTTCCATCTTCTTTACATCCTTCCCTCTTGTGCGGAAGACGCACACTACCATGGTGTGTTTCCTAATGCTAATATGTGACCCTAACTTGCTGTAAGACTGTTTTTATATATGGAAAATGTGTGGTGCAGAAGATTTGCATCGTAAATACCAATAAAGTAACATCTCATCTCATTGAATTAAGTCTTGTATCCATTCACCATTTAGGCTGTTGTGTCTCGGCTCAAGTCCTAATCCTGCGTTGGTTTTCAGAAGATCGTCACAGTTACTTTTAATACACTGACCTCAGACTGACAGGACGGGCGACACCGAGACTTAGAGGAATGACCAACTGACCGTCATTTAGACTGGCTGACTGGCAGGTACTGAAATGGAGGACAGACCATGTTTGAGAAAGGCTTATCGCTGATGATGGTTTGCCCTTCCCTCACTTACCAATGCGATGTTTGGAGGAAGTTCGCGGTCCTCCTCATCCTCAGGGTCCGCCAACGCTGTGCGTCAGTCGGCTGGTCCGCCAGTATTCTGGCTCGACCTGCACGCTGCACTCCATCACCATCGCTGTTGAAAGATTGATCCTCATACATGTCACCCAGAAGCAGCTGATTCAGTTTTTCAGATGGACTCATTTTTCAGATAGTTTCATACTTGATTGTTCAACCATCGACAGATTACTGTCCCGACCCCGACTGTAATCACTCATAATTTACTGTCTTTGTATAACGACAATGACATATCTATCACAAATGCAGACGTTTGTTGTTTACCTTCTCATTATGTCGTCATCAGCAATTATCGCGCAGCCGGCTTGGAAAGAGCCAATTTCTTCCCCGCGCTTTTACAAAAGTAATGTCTTATGGCAAAGGCGTGGAAATATAATCTTTGTGGTTTTTAGGTGTTTTTGAATGAACTTCAACATACCTATGCTAAAAGGAAAAGAGTACGTGGCCATGCCTCTAAAGCTTTTTCTTTTTTACTTAACATATGCTTCAATCACAGAGAAAACAGGCCAAGACTAAGGCGAGACACCCGAGAGAAGAGACGGATGACTAGAAAGGCGGTTGTGTGGTCCCAAGCAGCCGCCCTCACCACCATCCCAGCCATCACCACCCGTCCCCACACTGGCATCCAGAACAACACTGCACCTTCACCCACCACAGTGTACGACTTCCTCACCCCTCCACCACCACCCTCCACACCTCCACCGGGGCTGCTTCCACTCCGCTCTTCCCCCCGTCTCACTGCCACCTCCTGCAGACGCTGAGGCCACCTTGTCAACCTGCCTGTGTGTATTCCGGCAAGCTGTTCTCCCAACCTGCAATGCAAGACGTGTGAAGGCGCTCTCTGTGACGGTAAAGAGCCATGGATTGGGCACCAGGTGGAGCGACAGTGTCCCTGCAGAGTCTTAAGCCCCGCGCACACCTGTCCCTGGCAGTGAAAAAATGGAGGTTCTTGGAGGACGACGCAAAATGAGAGATTCTCGAGGATAACTTAAAGACGGAGATTTGAATGACTAATTCGACGACCTTTGTTGACATTGGCCCCTTATTGATTTATGGATGGCAGAGTTTGGTTTAATGGTAAAGGGTGAGTTATATGTAAGCAATGTATATGTTTGAAATATAGACCAATAGAATAAGGAAATGATAGATGGGTGTGTACAGACTCATTGAATGACATAAAGGCACTTGCACACATAGCCCAGAGCTGATTGACAGTTTTATTAGTGAACAACAATGAACATGAGAACATAAGGAAGCTGCAAGAGGCTGTGAAGACGATGAATAAAGACATTATGGCAATTATGCTTTTAACTTGACAAACAGACGTGCCATATTGATGACCAGTGTAGCATTTTTACAGAAGGAAAATATGACATGTAACTTTAGTGGTTGACCCCAAGGCCCAGAGAATGCCCCATGTGCGTGTGGGAGTTGAGGTCACAGTACGGCGAGGGTCATGTGAATAATGCGGAATGTTGATACAGGAAATACTTTTAGTCCCAATATTTCCGGACTTCCGGTAGCCGTTTGGAAAAAGTCCAGTTATGGGTAAGTATACTTAAGAAGATGCATTTACTAACATAAAACATATATTGTATGAATTGTTTTTCTCTTACCATTTATTAGTGATCATTGTAGAACTTTTCTCGTTTTTTGACTTTTTTTCTCCACTAGGCATCCCGCTTTCTAATACCAATGGCGAATCCTTTGATTTATTTACATCCAATCGTGGTAACCACACTCTGACTGGACCCCCATTTTTCATGGAAAGATTTGCTTTTTTCAATAACCAAGGCCACTAACGCAAGTTCCTTCCCCATGGTTTTAGGCCAACCACTCCTACACTGCCTTGTTCTACCTCCTCCTCTTTGGTTTTTGTAATGTTTTAACGCGATTTCCACAACTAGTCCAGTCTCAGACTTCAAATAAAATTGCTTTAGTTGTTTAGCCTGTGCTTTTATAATCGTACATAGTTGCCATGCCACTATTATATTGTTCTAGAATATTTTTGTCTCTTTCCACCCCCACTTCTTTTTTTAAAAAACCCAATTTCTCATGGCGCAATTGAATAATAATGCTGATACATATCTACCTGAAACTAGTTCTTTCAACCAAAAACTGTTAAGTTAGGTTAGAGGTGGGGTTTGGTATATTAACAGATGATATCAAGAACAAATAAGAAAACTATCAAGACTACGGCAGTGGGAAGAGAAATAGAGTTATATGGATATTGTTCCATGGCTTAATAAATCACGACTTATTCAATTTTTAAATTTTTTATTTATAGTGAGCCTACTCTAAATCGCTTTTATTCTCAACATGATACCATTCTTCATCAACAGTTTGGTGGAGGATGCACTTCAATCTGTATCACGATACATGATATCAAGGCAGGAGGAACATGACCACCTCAGAGTGAATAATAACACACTCGTGACTTGAGTCATGCACTGATCGCCGTATTTTTTGTCAGTGTTGCTTGATATTACTCTCCCACTATTCTGTCACATATATAATCCCTTCTCGGTCCAAGCGTATCGCTTGATTAGTTATGTATCAACAAGTTCGTCCAGTACATCTCTCCTGTCACGAAAAGTTCTCAGGAGTGGGTGGAGCACTCCATGTTTACGTCTTAGGACGAGTCTTAGCCGCCGCCCTGTTCGCTAGGACACCTCACACCCTGTCCTAGCCAAACATCGAAATTAGGATGAGTCTTACCGATTTAGGATGCGCTCAAAATTATTTAGGACGCCGGCCGCCATATTTAAGACTCGAGCGAGTCTAAAACGAATCCTAAATCTCTATAAGTATGGGCCCTGGTCCTGTTCGTAAATTGACAAAGTTGTCCGCCGGTCCGAGCGTCTCCTGTCACCCCTGGTCAGTGTCCGTGCCTCCCGCCAGGTGGCAGCATGCTCAGCGATCGTATTGTTTACATTTAGGCACACGACACTTACGGTTCACCTGCACCGCCTCCGTCAGTCCCCTGACCCCACATGCCCCTGGAGCAGGAACGTCTCTTGAGACATATTGAACACTTTCTGCTGCCTCCCGCCAGGTGGCAGCATGCTCAGCGGTCGTATTGTTTACATTTGGGCACACGACACTCACGGTTCACCTCCACAGCCTCCGTTAGTACCCTGACCCCCACTGCCCCTGGTGCAGGAACGTCTCTTGAGACTATTGAACACTTTCTGCTGCCTCCCGCCAGGTGGCAGCATGCTCAGGGGACGTAAAAGTCCGCGGCGGGGTAGTTGATATTGGTGGTTGCCGGACAGTAAATACTAGAGTAGGAAAACGTCCGTGGGTGGGTAATGGCATCGGACTTTTTTTTTTTTTTTTTACTGTTGTGATTCCGGACTTTTGTGGTTCCCGGACCAGTGCTCCCCCCTATTAGTCCGGGAGTCTCCAGCGGTGAGTTGCCGCTCTCCCGTCTGTAGTCTCCGGCGGTGAGTCGCCGCTCTCCCGCCTGTAGTCTCACGGCGGTGAGTCGCCGCTCTCTCCCCTGTAGTCTCCGGCGGTGAGTCGCCGCTCTCCCGTCTGTAGTCTCCGGTGGTGAGTCGCCGCTCTCCCGTCTGTAGTCTCCGGCGGTGAGTCGCCGCTCTCCCGCCTGTAGTCTCTGGCGGTGAGTCGCCGCTCTCCCGCCTGTAGTCCGGCGGTGAGTCGCCGCTCTCCCGCCTGTAGTCTCCGGCGGTGAGTCGCCGCTCTCCCGCCTGTAGTCTCCGGCGGTGAGAGTCGCCGCTCTCCTGCCTGTAGTCTCCGGCGGTGAGTCGCCGCTCTCCCGCTGTAGTCTCCGGCGGTGAGTCGCGCTCCCCTGTCATGCAGGTGACACTACTGTTTATCTGTCACACACATACATCTGCTCCACTACTAAACATTTAGTAAGGAGCAAGTAATGTTTCTACTATAGAATAAACTGATAAATAATATAACTACTCTATATAAATATCTATTATGTTACCATCTATTTATAAGAGATGGAAATAAGCTAATTGACCTCTCTACAAACCTGCCGGCTTCTCAATACTACTGAGCCAGCAGTATGCAACTGGGGCCGGAAAAATAAATCCCACGCCATACCTATCACCCCATGCATATGCCTTAACATTGCTACAGTCACATCTACATACAAAGAAGACAAACCCATCCTATTAGAACATAAAAAACATAAGAAAATAAGGAAGCTACAAGAGGCTGTGAGGCCTACACGTGGTAGTTCCTGTTACCTAACACTACCTACATCCACCTTTCATCCATCCATGAACCTATCCAGCCCCCTTTTAAAGCCCCCTAATGACTCTGCACTAACTACCTGTCTACTGAGTCCATTCCAATCATTAATTGGAATGGACTCAGCATGAGCTGCCATTTCCACACTGGCACTTGAGAGATTTAAAGTGATCAATGACTCTGGGGAAAATATTTACAATTTTTTCAGCAGATCCATAATACAAACTGGAACTTCTATAGCAATGAAAACAACATGTTTTTTACCTAGTTGTATTTACCTATTTTTTGTATACAGGAAATGGGTTACACTGGTGGGGTCCGTCTCCTTGCTCAATGGGTCAATCTTAGTTTTAAAAAACATGAATACTTTTGGCATCTATAATTTCACTGTCCAGGCTATTCCACTATCAATGCACCGATAGGGAAAACTGTACTTCTTGATGTCCTTCAAGCACCTTGTCTTTTTTAAGCTTTTTCGTATGACCTCTTGTGGCTCCTATGTCCCATACATACATGTCCTCTTTGTCATTTCTCTCCATTCCTGACATGGCTTTTATACATTGCTATAAAGTCTCCTCTTTTTCTGCTTTCTTCCAATGATGGCAACCATATTTCCTCAGCCTTTCCTCATAATCAGGTCTGACAGGCTGGGAACACTCTTTGTGGCTGCCCTCTGTAGTCTTTCCATTTTCTTTACATCCTTCCTCTTGTGCGGAGACCAAACTACCATGGTGTGTTCTAATGCTAACTAATGTGACCCAAACTTGCTGTAAGACTGTTTTAGGGAAATGTGTGTGCAGAAGTTTGCATCGAAAATACCAAATAAAGAAACATCTCCATCTCATTGAATTAAGTCTTGTATCCATTCACCATTTGGGCCCTGTTGTGTCTCGGCTCAGGCCTAATCCTGCGTTGTTTCAGAAGATCTCATCAGTTACTTTAATACACTGACTCAAGACTGACAGGACGGCGACACCGAGACTAGAGGAATGACCAACTGACCGTCAAATTTGACTGGCTGACTGGCAGTTACTGAAATGGAGGACTAGAATGTTTGGGGAAGGCTTTTGCTGATGATGGTTTTCCCTCACTTACCAATCCATGGTTTTGGAGGAAGTGCCAGGTCCTCCTCATCCTCGGGTTCCCAACGTCTGTGCGTCAGTCGGCTGGTCCGCCCAGTATTCTGGCTCGGACATGCACGGCTGCACTCCCATCACCATCGGCGGTTGAAGTTGATCCTCATAAATGTCACCAGAAGCATCTGATTCAGTTTCAGATGGACATCATTTTTCAGATAGTTTCATACTTTGATTGTCACATCGACAGATTCACTGTCCGACCCCGAACTGTAATCACTCATAATTTACGTCTTGTAGACACGACATGACATATCTATCACAAATGCAGACGTTTGTTTGTTTACATTCTCATAAAGTCGTCATCAGCAATTATCGCGCAGCGGCTGGGAAAGGAGCAAATTTCTTCCCGCGCTTTTTTACAAAAATAATGTTTTAATGGAAATAAAGGGGTGGAAATTAATAATCTTTTGTGGTTTAGGTGTTTTGAATGAACATTCAACATACCTATGCTAAGGAAAAGAGTACGTGGCCAATGCCTCTAAAGCTTTTTCTTTTTTACTTAACAGATGCTTCAATCAACAGAGAAAAAACAGGCCAAGACTAAGGCGAGAAAACCCGCAGAGAAGAGACGGATGACTAGAAAGGCGGGTTTGGGGGTCCAAGCAGGCGCCCTCAACCACCTCCCAGCCATCACCTCCCACAAATGGCATCAGACAACACTGCACCTTCACCCCCCACAGTGTACACTTCCTCACCGCCTCCACACCCCCCTCCACACCTCCACCGGGGGCTGCTTTCCCCTCCTTCTCTTTCCCCCCGTCTCACTGCCACCTCCTGCAGACGCTGAGCACCTTGTCACTCTGCCTGTGTGGTATTCCGGCAGCTGTTTTTCCAAACCCGCAATGCAAGACTGTGAAGGCGACATCTCTGTGACGGTAAAGAGCCATGGATTGGGCACCAGTGGAGCTACAGTGTCCCTGCAGAGTCTTAAGCACCGTCGCACCCCCTGTCCCGGGCGTGAAATGGAGGTTTTTTGAGGACGACGCAAAATGGAGATTCTCGAGGATAACTTAAAGACGGAGATTTTTTAATGACTATTCGACGACCTTTGTTGACATTGGCCTTATTGATTTTTTGGATGCAGAGTTTGGTTAATGGTAAAGGAGTGAGTTATATGTAGCAATGTAATATGTTTGAAATGATAGACCAATAGATAAGGAAATGATAATGGGTGTGTACAGACTCATTGAAGACCATAAAGGCACTTGCAACATAAGCCAGAGCTGATTGACCCGTTTTATTAGTGACAACAATGAACATGAGAACATAAGGAAGCTGCAAGAGGCTGTGAAGACGATGAATAAAGACATTATGGCATTATGCTTTTACTTGACAACGACAGTGCCATATTGAGGACCAGTGTAGCTTTTACAGAAGAAAATGGGGCATGTAACTTTATGTTGACCCCAAGGCCCAGAAATGACCCATGTGCGTGTGGGATGAGGTCACAGTACGGCGAGGGTCATGTGGAATAATGCGGAAATGTGGATACAGGAAAATACCTTTTATCCAGATATATCCGGACTTCCGGGTAGCCGGGTTATGGAAAAGCCCATTTAAATGGGTAAGTATACTTACGAAAGATGCATTTACTAAAAATAAACATAATATTGTATGATTGTTTCTCTTACCTTATTAGTAGATCATTGTAGAACTTTCTCTTTTTTTGACTTTTTTTCTCCACTAGCATCCAGCTTTCTAATACCATGGCGAATCTTGAATTTATTTAACCATCCAATCGTGTAACCACACTCTGACTGGACCCCCATTTTTTCATGGAAAGATTTTGCTTTTTCAATAACCAAAGGGCCACTAACGCAAGTTCCTTCCCATGGTTTTAGGGCCAACCACTCCTACACTGCCTTGTCTACCTCCTCCTGCTTTGGTTTTTGTAATGTTTAACGCGATTCCACACCTAGTCCAGTCTCAGACTTCAAATAAAATTGCTTTAGTTGTTTAGCCTGTGCTTTTATATCGTACATA
>JACEEZ010020417.1:0-25000 GCA_016584305.1 Chionoecetes opilio | reverse complement strand
TCCAAATCTACTACAGTAAAAGCCTTATAACTCGGCACAATAGGGCTCTGGCCCTTGCCGAGTTATGCAATGTCCTCCTCTGATATGGGGAAAAAAAAAAAAAAAAAAAAGGAATACAGTAGTGTAAAAGCACAAAACTACACTTACCAGTGAAGGGTAGAATGGAATGTGCTGGATTTGATATCAAACTCAGCACAAATAGCACGCATGGACGCACCTGCATCCATCCTTGCCAGCACTTTCACCTTTTCCTGCAGGCTCAGGCCTCAGGCTCTTCAATTTCATTCCCTTCCTGCTGGAGACACCCTTGCGTGATGGAGCTGACATCTGATATACAGTACTGTATGATGTAATATCAAAACACATAAAATAGGTGGCAAATTAAAGCAAAGGTCAGAACCAGTGAACAGTGAAAAGCAAAGGTCAGGAACCAAAACACGGCTGCGCCGTGTTTTTGTCGTCCAGCACCGTCTTGGATTACGAATCCCAATCCAATAACACTTGCTGAAATGTGTGTTATACTACTTTGTGATATTGTTTGCAATGTTTTGCATTGATTATTATTTCGGCTCCTACCAAGCTTGTTGCGTTTTGAAGCAGAACCAATCCTTTTTCAATTTCGACAAAAAACGGAATTCGTATCCAAGACGGTGCTTTTACGACATAAACACAGCTCAGCTGACAGCCTACATGCTCGTTCCCGACCTTTGCTTTACTTTGCCACCTATTTTACGTGTTTTGGGATTACATCATACAGTACAGTTTCAGAATGTCAGCTCCATCAAGCAAGGGTGTCTCCAGCAGGAAGGAATGAAATTAAAGACCCTGACCCTGCGGGAAAAGATCAAAAGACAAAAATATGATTTATGCGACTGGAATGCCGATGTAAGCGAAAATGCTTTTTAAACAATAGCCGAGATAATTTTTTTTGCCGCTTCTTTTTACTTTACACAAAGGTTGTGGGGATGACATGCCAAGTGAAAACCATAGATGATTTAGGTGAGGCGGTACAAGTGGTTGCGAAAAGGGTGGCGTTTTTGAGACCCGGTTCGATCCCGAGGAGACCCTAAACCCAAATTAAAAAATTCTTCGCACCGTCGAGGGGCCTAAGAACCCCCACATGCCCGTCAAACTCCCCCTTTGATGTGAGTGCTGGGAGGCACAGAGGGCGGCAGGGAGCTCTAATCACAGGCGCAGTCCAGGGCCGGATTAAGGGGGGGCTCCCGGGGGCTCTACCCCCGGGCCCCCCCAAAAAGGGCCCCCCCACCAATGTATTTTAGCTTAAGCACTAATTTTAAAAACATTGGAATTTTACCAAACAAAACATATTTGCCGTCTCTTTTTCATCCTTTATCTTGAATACATCTATCATTAATATTCTTTGCCAAACATAGGCCTCAAAATCCCCACAAAAGTGCTTTATTTTCGGCGAATTGGGGGGCCCCCAAAAAAGCTGAGCCCCGGGCCCCCACAGTTCTTGACCCGGGCCCGGGGCGCATATAAACCTCCCCTGCGCCACCAGGGCAAGGGGCCCAACCATCACAGCCCTCGAGTGACCCTCCAGGGCCTACCTCCCACCCCTGTGCAAAAAAAAAAAAAAAAAAAAATTTTGTGTTTGCATGCGTTTATAAAATTCCGAGAATACAGTGCCGAGTTAAAAGGTTTTACTGTATTACCAGCTTCCTTTGAAGCCCTAAATACTTCTTTTAATCCTTCTGCATAAAGGTTATTCCAGGATTCTATTTCTTACGACCCCGGGGGTGGGATGGGGGCCCCTGGATTACCGAGGCTTGTTTTTTTGGCGGCGGTGGGAGCGGTACCACTCGCACGTGCGAGTGGTCCCTGCCCACCCTCGCCGTGGTGGCGCGGGCAGGTTTTTTTATAGTGACTTTGGTTAGAGCTCATGCCCCCCCCCTGTGTCCTCCGATCACTCGCATCGAAGGTAGAGTTAAAGGGCAGCTGGGGGTGTTGTTGGCCCCACTCGAGGGGGTCAGAAAAAGATTTTAAGTGGATTTTTACAGCCCTCTTAAAGACGAACCGGGGGTCACCGAGAAAGCACTCGAGACCTCCTTCTCGGCTCCCGCCTCCCCTAAAGGGGTATCATCAACAAACACATTTTGCTCCCATTCACCCGAAAGTTGGAGGTGCGGAGATTGCGACCCTACCAGTAAACGATCGGGGAAAAACATGCCCCGGAAAATTTTTGGACCAATCGCCCCTTTTGTGGGGGGTATTTCAAACAGGCGTCAAATTTTTACCTCCTTGTCCTTTATTTATTCATTATGCACTATATTAAATTGGGAATGCGAATTATATCAAAAACCTTTTTATTAAAAAAGTTTCGGGTTTAGTATGCTGATTTTAATTTAGGGAAAAAATTTTTAATCTTTAGACCATGAGCCAAAAAACCATTCTAGTTTTTTTTGGTAGTCAGCTGGGGGCTGGGTTTTTGGCCAGCGGGGGGGGCGAGGCGCGCGCCCCCCGGCGATGCCCCCAATGATTGATTGATTGTTGCTTCGTGACTATATACCGCCTGTTTAACTGACTATATCCCCGTGCTGCTTGCCCTGGCACATCCCCCCCAAAGGGGGCGGGCCCCAAAAAACCCCCCGGCAAAAACCCGGGGTCCCCTTCACTGTTGGGAAACAGGGCCCCGGGGCTTTTTCGGGGGTATTTTGGGGAAAGAAAGTGACTGATAAGCTTAATCGTTACACCCCCGCACCCGGGAAAAAATAAACATTTTTTTAGTGCTTTTAATACCCGAGTTTTGGATCTTCTAGTTTTTGCCTAGACTTCGAAAAAAAGCAGTGCGAAACTGGGAGGGACTGTAATAGGAAAAATTCTTCAAAAAGAGATTTATTATACACATGGAGTAGGGGTTTGAGAGCACGAACATGGAATATAACTGACTACAGACTTTATACTGAGCAGAGGAAAGAGAGTATAGACAAAGATTTCTATACAAAGGGGGCGGTCGTGGAATCTTTTACAGTAAAATTTAATTTTGGGTTTTAAAGTGAAGAAGGGGATGGTTTTTTTAAGAGAAGACCAAATTAATAGGAAAAAATAATGAAAGGGTTTGGAAAATGAAAAGGGAGAAATAGGAAAATTATGAGACTGGATGCTTTTGGGGGAAGGACATAACCATGATTTTGGGGGTGATTTTTGTAAATTTTTTTTAAATTGACTAATTAATTTATTCGCTCAGGGTATGGGCAGGGGTGGGGAACCATTTTACTACCAAAGGGGCCCTTTGGATATTTATAATATTCGCGGGGCCCAAAAAACTACAAATTAAAGATCAGCCTGTTTTTTTGGGCCCCGAGAACCATACTGAATTCTATGTGTTTTCCCGACTAGTGCCTATCCGTCCCGAATGGCGTGCTTGTCCCCTTAAAATTTTTTAAATTTTAAGATTATTTTACATTTAAAAACAATTTTTGCTGGTATAAAAAAAAGCCCTAGATTATTGGGGTTTAATCTCGTCTGTGGGTTTCCCTGGCAGGGCCGACCCAAAGGTTTTGAACTTATTGGCCCCGCGGGCCGGGCGTTCCCCACCCCCGGTATAGGGAATAATTTGGGGATATCAAGGGGGAAGTTTATTTTTAGTGAAATTTTTAAAACGTGGGCTACGCAAAATTTAAATCCCACGCGGGGGTTTCGTATAGTTGACTCGCGGCCACTCAGTGGTATGGGTGTTTAGACTGATATATTCGTAAATTAGTGTTAGAAATTATTTTCCTTTCAAAATTTGTCACTTACTTTCCCCCATATGGAGAGGAGAAGTGCCGGGACCCCCACCAGCGCACAGCCGTGGTGCTCAGTCCCCCCACCTTTATAGGGTGAGGTAGTCACGTCAGCTTCTCCTACTTTTCTCCAAAAAATTTTTTAAGCATGCCCCAAAACGAAAAAAGGGGCGAGAAGAAGGCAATGAATATCAAGTGGGGCATTCTAGGTGAAATTTGTACAAAGAGGAAGGTGTGCCTCGATACCCCACCCTTGAGTGAAAATGCTTTTTGAAAAAAGACCAGATGCCTCATCTTCTTAGTAAATAGGGACTAGGCAATGACATGTGAGAAATTTTATGCCAAACAAACAATGCAAATGGAAAAACACAGAGGACATGGAAAAAACTTTTACGAAGATATCTCGAAAGTGTTTTTTTCCTTTCAAGATTTTCCCCCTACACTAAAATGCAAAAGTTTATTTTTTTAGGTCTTTGAATGAGCAATAAAAAGGGGAAAATTTTTTTTTTTCTGAGGAAATTATAAAAAAAATTTAAAAAAAAGTAAAAACAAGAGAGAGAAAACCCATAATGTGAAATAATATACCGTATTTTACGGCTTATAAGACGCACTTTTTTCCCCAAAAATACCCTGAAAAACACTCGTGCGTCTTCCAAGACGAATGTTTGTAGGAGGTTTGCTTAGGTAGCTATTCAATTCAGCCTCTTATATGATGTAACCTCAGCACTTATCTGCTACAAGTATTTAAAATACCATAGACATTCAAATCACTAATTTGTCTTCACGCTGTGATGTTTACTGCGGTACTGGCGTGAGCCATTCCGCCTCGGCAGATTGGCTATATGACTGATATATTCAAATGGTATGGTATTTATTTCAAATACCATAGACATTCAAATCACTAATTTGTCTTCACGCTGTGATGTTTACTGCGGTACTGGCGTGAGCCATTCCGCCTCGGCAGATTGGCGCCAACAGCCATTCCATGTACACGGCCACCTCGATTTACGAATGGGTTTACGTTCCTGAAAAACTGTTTGTAAATCGAAAATGCGTAATAGAATGTATTTTCCCATTTAACCCATTATTTAATTTGAGATACGTTCCACTCCATCATTTCTACGGGCATTATCCACCATTTCCTGGACTCCAATGTCATTTTGCTGAAAACATCTGACATGATCTTTCTTGTAAGATGCAGCTGTTGCTCTGTTTCTAAATCTTCTTCTGATGCATCCCCCTCTACTGCTCGTTGCTGTTCTATTTCTCTAAGATCTTCGACACTTAGCTCCTCGCTGTGTGATTCTAGCAACTCGTCGACATCCTTAGCTTCCACAGTCGACGGGGAAAGGCTAAACCAATTAGCCATGTCCTTCACTCGCACGCCTTCGTCAAATTTCTTGAAAATTGCTATCTTAGTCTCTAGTGTTATGGCTTTTCTGGCTTTTTTGGGCTTAGGACCACCCACACTAGCACTGGCACCATGCTTGGAGGCATTATTCACTGAAATAATCACTGAAATGTCTGATTATACACAATAATGTTCATAAACACAGCACGACCGGTCGGAGAATATGTAAACAAACAATCTTGAGCGTCCCCGCGTGTGGATGTGCTGAGCCAATGTTTACTGAACTTTTTACAATATTTAGGTGTTATAAATATTCTTACTATTTATGTATTAATTTTTTTTTTTTATTTAGTTTATGAATTTACGAACTTTTGTTCGTAACTTCGAATTATTCGTGTGTAAACCGAATTTTGGGACAAAATAATTTTTTTCGTATCTTCGAAAATTTGTAAATAGTGTTCGTAATTCGCGGTATGAGTGTATAAGGAACTTTGTTTGTTACATTTGATGAAAGTTTGTATACTTATGTACTACATGCAACCATCACAAATACTACACGCATACAGGAAAATTCAAACAATACGTGGTGAGGCACAGGAGGCAGGCAACGAAGTTAGGCATGGGAGGACGTGAGAGGTGTTTACACTCAGGACAAAAAAGCCAAACTCAGCTGATCGGAACGCTAGGCAGGCACGCAGCTGCACACCACCGCGGTCGGGTTTGTTTTCACTCTCGCTGTCCGACCTGCGTGTTCAGCCATGATGATGAAACATGATGATTTACTTATACAGTGGTACCTTGGCTTACGAGTTTAATTCGTTCATTGATCGAGCTTGTAACTCAATTTGCTCGTATATCAAATCAATTTTCCCCATTGAAATTAATTGAAATACCATTAATCCGTTCCAGCCCCCAAAAAAACACCCCAATTTTTTTTTACGTGTTTTTAAATAAGGAAAATGTATTTATAAATGTCAACCACAACAACAGCAGTTTCTCCATCTTTTCATGGACAGGGGTCCGCAGCTTAGAAATTATTTTAACGCCCTTGGCTGGCGTTATAGCCTTTATCGACTCCTTCTGCTTCAGTATGGTACATATCGTAGAAGTACTACGCTCGTACTGCCTCGCCAAGTCGACTACACGCACACCTTGCTCATGTTTTTCTATGATTTCATGCTTTAATTCAATGGACATCATCCGCTTCTTCTTCTCAGCACTGTCCTTTGCACTCACTTTCTTAGGATCCATGGTTAGAAAAAAAATTTGGCAAAATACTGCACAAAACGCGAGCACAACACAACAGAGATGCTTCCACGGCGAGGTAACACGTGAAGTGAACGAGTGATACGTGGGATGCTGGGTGGATGCTGGGCGGATGCTGGGCGGATGTTGTGGCGTTCGCTGCGCCAACTAGCGGCGGCGTATCTGAAGCTCGCTCGTAACTCGGATTTTGGCTCGCAACTCAAAGCAAAAAATCGACCGAGCGACTGCTCGTAACTCAGAAAACTCGTAAGTTGGTGCACTCGTAAGTCAAGGTACCAGTGTACTATCGCATACAAGCTAGAAAATAAAAATGGCTGATGAGCAGTGCTGAATGAAGATAATGAATAGTGAGTGAGTGTGTTCTTGTGTGAAAATGACTGTATATCGGACAACAGTTTTGGTGGTCTGTTTTCTTATTTTTTCTTAAGAAAATTATTTCCAAAATCAGGGTGCGTCTTCAAAGATGCAGCGTCTCATAAGCCGTAAAATACGGTATATATATTTTTTCAGAATGTAACCCCGAACCAATTTCCTCTGTAAACCAGTAGATATATATATAAGCTTTCTATGACATTTTTTCAAATCAATTGACTGAAAATTAACGGTTGTGAAACAAATAAAAAAATATAAAAAATATGAAAATTCACTTATATTAAAAAGTTATGAACCAAATTTCATGAAATTTACATAATATTATACGTACACACATGCAATTAAAATATCATAAAATCAAAGCCATAAGGCACGTCAAAAAAAAACCCAGACGCTCCCCTTAAGGGGAGGATCCGGTTTTGTTTGAAAATCATTATTATTGATTGTATTGAGATAAAAATATTACGGGAAGTCAAAACCACTATACACGTAGATACGTTCTATGGTCCAAAAGTCCCCCCACTTTATCTACACCCCCCTCCCAAATCAGTTTTTAAATATATCTCCTAGTTTTTATTGTACAATCATGTGCTTCACATGCAGGAAAGGTCACACTATGGTCTTTGGTGCAACAACGCAATTTTTTTTCATCGAGTTCCATTTGTCGAGAATTATTTGTTTTCTTCGAGAAGCCCAATTTTTTGCAAAAAATTGGAAACATTTTACATATAATTTTTGTGTCACTACATTTGAAAATATCGCATTGTTATGTTAGAATACTGGCCTTCCCCTTTTGTTGAGTCTTTTTTTATTATTGAAATTGATGTATAAACGGCTTAGAAGATAGATTTCAATGGTAAAGAAATCAAGTTTTGAGAAATGTCCTGTTTAAATTTTGATTACTTTTCCCGGTTTGTAGACCATTAGTCGGTCATTAGACCTATATCATTAGCTGCATTTTTCTATCCCTTTTTCATATCAAATATGTATTTACAGTTTTTCCTTACTACAAACATGCAGGACTCGCTGAATGTTAGAAAGTTATTTTTATTTCAGGCTCCTGGTCCCTCCCTTTTCAAGTATTATCTCTTTCGAGAGGGTATCAGAGTTCCCTAATCTCCTTCTTTGTTGCCAGATTTTCTTTAGTACTCTCCTGCAGCATATTCTGTTGTATCTTCCTATCTTCCTTGTTCTTGGGTCGTTTTGTCTTTTTGCTCATTGTGTCTCTTTTGCGGTTCGTGTCCAGAAGATACAAAGTTTGCAGAAGGCCTTTTAAGCCAATGTTCATTGCAGCGAGGAGGGATGCCTTCCGATATCCAAAGTTGTGATCCAGCACTGCTGTGGATGCAACAAAGTTGATTCTTGAAAGGCCAGCAAACTTTGTATTATGGGCTGGACCCTATTCACCCTATTCACCCTATTCACCCCTACCAACCCGATCTATGAATGAAAACCTTCATTCACATTTTGTGTTAGTCCTCTAACTGTCTAACACATCTCTCCAGCAGGTGTTTTGTAGATAGGGATTAAAAAACATCCCTTATCTTCTTTTGTGCTTCTTTAGACACATTGATGATCACAGATCCTGGCTTGTGCTTTATATCTTCAGGAGGTACACCTTCTGCAAGTCTGCATTGGTAAAAAGCGCTATGACTTTCTCAGCTGGACACAAGCCATGGCGAGGCTGCTCTTTAGTACTGAAGACATGGTGAAATGTGCACATGATGTCCTTCTTCATCTCCATGTATGGTTTTTCCAACATTCGATCTGATGGACTTTCCATAGTAACTGGTGACTACACAGAGTAGGGGTTATATTTCAACTCATAACTCGGCAGATATAGTGAATATAGGTGTGAAACTTCATCAAGGTGTTGCCAGATGGGTGTACTAGATTTGCCTGGATTTTTTTCAAAGAAAGAGATATTCCCCCAATTAGTTCGAATTACATAGAGGGTGTTTTGTATTCAAATGTTGATGATATTAAAGCATCAAATATTAAACGAAAAAAAATGAATCTGTTTGAAAATCTAGCTCCAGTCACATTGTAAATTTCTATCCTTTTTGTAGGTTAGGTTTAAGTTCTATTAACCTATTTTTCTTCATTTATTCACGTTTTTTACCCACATTTTACTGATCTTCATAGCCGTCCCCACTACTCGGGGGTCGAGATTGTCATGGTCATATTATGGTTATTATTCATTTGCACAACAAATCAATACACTCAAATTCGGGGTTTCAGTGAAACTTTTACTGTTGCCCTTGACATATCAAAAGTTTTTTGATATTGTCTGGCACAAATCTTTAATTTCCAAACTACCCTCATTCGGTTTCTATCCTTCTCTCTGTACCTTACTATCAATAATGACATTGAATTACTTACTATTAGAATTATTACTGAATCTATCAGTTTTCTGATTTGTGCAATATATAGACCAAATAGTAAACATATTGCAGTAGACGAATTCACGAATGTCATAAATACAGCATTACAAGACAAAGCAAAACAAGAATAAAATAATACTCATAGGAGACTTTAATATAAACTTACTTGAGCATACAACCCATACACCAACAATAACTTTCTAGCAAACATTCAAACTTTAAATTTGTTCCTCACATCTCCAGACCCACTAGATTTCCAGATAGTTTAAATTTGGGTGACCCTTCTCTCCTAGACCATATATACACTAATTTTTGTGGAAAGTTTACCAGGTATTGTACACTTTCCCATTTCGGACCATCTTCCTATTTTCTTAAATATTCCCTTCCCCCAAAAAATCAAAGCTCAATAAATAGAATTCAGAAATGTAACTCCTAATAATAAGGAGCTTTTCTCTCAAAAACTTCACACCATATTATGAACAATCTCTTATCTTCACAAGATATAAATTTAAACTTTAATACATTTCTAGACAAACTGAGTAATTTATACAATGAATGTTTCCAATAAAAACAAAATATATTTCTGAAATCTGTACATAACCCTTGATAACGTCAGCTGTAATTAAATCGGTCAAGACCAAAATAATCTATTTACGGACTATAAATAGGTGTTGTCTCTGAAGTTATTATAAAAAAATACCGCAATGTCCTAAATAGGATTATAAAAAATCTTAAAATTTCATACTATATGTCGATACAGGTTGAAGTTCCCAAACTCGGCAACCTCGGGACCAGCGCCGAGCCGAGTAATGGAATTTCCGACTTTCAGAACGTAGATAGATATTAAGGGGAAAAAAGCATGAAAATCACGTTAGGACGTTTGGGAGCCATAATACCAATAACAGACCTGTAAAAGTACACAAATAACAGTGTACACAACTCTACAGTCACAAACACCACTGAACAATAACAACAAACAAATCGGCGGGAGAAACTAAGGGCCTAGTGTGGTGGCACCTAGCGGCCAACCCGCAACTACGCGCCGTGTTTTGGGTGTTCTGCCGTGTTTTGGAAAATCCGAACCATAGCCGAGTTTTGGGTGTTGCCGAGTCTTGGGATGCCGCGTTTGGGAACTTCAACCTGTATTTACAAACTTTAAAAATGATACACGCAAAATATGAAAACCATAAATCAGCTGAAAAATAACTATAAAAAAACTTATCTCAGTTACATAAAAATGAATAATAAAGTAATGAGATGCCCATACCGATATTGCAGAGGCCTTCAATAAGTATTATGCAGATATTGCTTCCAATTTAGATAACAACATCCCACCTTCCGATATTAACCCACTTGACTTTCTGAGAGGTAATTATCCAACATCAATGATTGTTCCTCCAGTACTACCACAAGACGTTGCAGCTGTAATAAACTCATTAAAAAACAAAAAGTGTAATACCCATGAAATTTCTGTCTCTCTCCTAAAAGCTAATAAAGAACAAATAGCTGTTCCATTATCAATCTTGTTCAACCAGTCCATCGAAAAAGGAATTTTTCCTCAATGTTTAAAAACATGCAACCGTAATCCCTATTTATAAAAAGGTCCCAAAAGACAACATTGCCATTACAGACCAATATCACTGCTAAGCACCTACTCAAAAATATTCGAAAAATTAATGAAAAAAATTCTATTACATTTCTAACCAAAAATCTATTATCAACAAAGAACAATTTGGTTTTCGACAAGGCTTAAGTACCTTTAGTGCTTTGACCGCCTTCACCGATAACATCTACTCTGCCTTGGATGCTCAACATACAATGCTCACTATTTATATAGACTTTACTAAAGCTTTTGATACAGTGAAACATGATATCTTACTACAAAAATTGAAACATTATGGTATACGTGGCATCATACATGACTGGTTTAGAGACTACCTCACCGGTAGAACCCAAAGTACAAAATTTCAGAATTGTCTATCTATACCTCAACATATTCAGTACGGAGTCCCTCAGGGTAGTGTCCCTCGTCCCATTTTATTCTTATCTATATAAATGATCTCCCAAATGTATTTACAAATTTAAAAACAATACTTTTTGCTGATGACTCTACTTTATTCATTACTGGTGCAGACCCTACATCCTTGATAGAAACAGCCAACCAAGACCTAGAAAATTTTATAAATGGTGTTTTTGTAATAGACTAACCGTCAATTTAAACAAAACGTATTATATGCTCTTTACCAACAAGGCAACTAAAATTCTTCCTACTCTGTTATACAACAACAATGTCATCAACAGACTAACCAACACAAACTACTAGGTGTAACTTTTGATGATAACATATCCTTTAAACCACACATTAATGAATTATGTCTTAAATTGTCTAGAATCGTATCTCTATTATATCAAATAAGAGACCTTATGCCTAATAATATACTTAAAATTCTCTATAATGCCCATGTATTGCCACACTTTCATATTGTACTCCAGTCTGGTGCAACACATATCCCACTCATTTACTTCCCCTGTTCCGGCTACAAAAGAAAAATAATTAGGATCATTACAAATTCGGGCTACTTTGATCATACTCACCCTTTATTAAGAATATGAACATCTTGAAATTTTTGACATAAACAAATTACAGATTGGAATATATATGCACAAATTAAATACTGGTGGTCATTATATTAACTTGCTCCTCAACATAACTACCCCACCCGCAACTGTGAACACCTCCGTGTACCACAACATACTTGACAGTTTTTCAACACTCACTAGCCTACTCTGGTCCCAAGATATGGAATAATATACCCGACTCTGTTAAGACCCTACCAACATTATTATGTTCATTTAAAAGGCAATATCAAAAAGTATTTATTGTCCCATACTGACAAGATATTTGTTCTAATATATTTCCAATGATGGTCATGTAGATTTATTATAGTGCCAACAATACATTTAATAGCATTCTACAAATGAATTTTTGAGCAATTGTCTATGTATTTCTCTGGTTTTTTTTGTTTTGTTTTTTACCTTGTTTTTTCTTTTTGTTTTCTTTTTTATGTAATTGCTACTGACGTCCTAGATAAACTTGTTTGTAAACTACAGAGATGCTGCCCGAATAGCCGTATGGCTTCGTATGGGCTGCTTACACAAATTATGTTATATAACTTTATTAACATATGTATTATGGTAAGCATATTAAAGTGTTTCAAGTGTTTCAAGTGTGTTTCATCCAAAGACTACTGTCAGGAAATGTTTCCTTACATAAATTGATATTGTTATTATATAACCTATGTATATACGTGCTATATAATTATCTCAGTTACTGCTCATAATTACTAATTAGGGGAAGGTGGATTGCTAGTTAATCTTAGTTGGGTTGTAGAGTGTAAATTGTTAGCTCACAAAAGGGCGAGCTTTCGTTACAGTTGTTTCGAAGTTTCGGGCACGTGGACGAAGCTGACGACGGGGTCGTCCAGGCAGGGAGGAGACATACAGAGTTTGGGCTATACTTGAGGCAGACGCCATGCTGCTACTACAGCCCCGCTCCAGCACCAGGAGTTGCCTTGCCTCTGCCACTTTTACCGCACTGTTTCTCCAGCCAGGCAGGGAGTGGCAGGCAGTCCTAGAAAAAGACTGGGAGCCGGGCCCTCTGTGTTTTGTTCTTCCTTGGATACTTAACGTCTATCACTGCCTCTGGAGAGGTAGTTGTGCAAGTGTTCAAGACAGCAAGGTGAGACACCGGCGGCAGTTCTGCAGTGACATTGGCGTACATACAAGTGTTAATTGATAGCTGCAAACGAGAGACTTAAGAGTGCAGCTCTGCAGTGACATTGGCGTACATACAAGTGTTAATTGAATAGCTGCGATGAGAGACTTAAGAGTGCAGTTCTGCAGTGACATTGGCGTACATACAAGTGTTAATTGAATAGCTGCGATGAGAGACTTAAGAGTGCAGTTCTGCAGTGACATTGGCGTACATACAAGTGTGTTAATTGATCATGCGACGAGACTTAAAGAGTGCAGTGACATTAATTAGTGTATAGTTGTGTTCAGTGTGGGAATAAACTTGTTATTGTTACGGGAGTTTCACCTATGCCTACACAGAGTTCCCAACCCTGAACCTTGGTACTCGAGCGCTGGTCGAGTACTCGGCCATTCGTTTGACAATATTTGGCCACCACGCAGGTCCTCAGCCGGAATACATCACACTCACGGAAACAAAGTCTGACTTCCGCCTGGCCGTGAGGACCTCTGTTACGCACGTCACCCTCACCCACACCAGCTACGCCATCACCACCGTCCCCTTCACCATCACCGCCACAGAAACTGTCCAAATAACTTCCGCCGTGGTGAGGACAGTCATCGACACAGTCAGCCGGGTGGTGACTGACTACCGCACGCTGCTCAACACTGTCTTCGTCCATGGCGGATATTATTAACTTTGCTGGAACAATCACCGCAAGTGTATATAGTTCTTAATTTCTTATGGCATATCGGTCTTCTACATACATAGTATAATCTTAAATAAACTATAAATTTAACAAAAAAAACTCCCAGCAATGACTGGGTTCCTGTTAGCAGTCCTTCGAAGTCAAGCAATTACTTGCGTGTGTGCCTGCTACTCCAGCCTAGGCTGACTTCTTTCAACCAGTCTTGATAGAAGATCGGCACCCACATTCTCACTGTCCTTGATATACCTGATCTTGAAGTTGAACTGCTGAAGGTACAAGGCCCACCGCATAAGTCTTGCATTGCATTCTGAAGTACGTAGACCTGATAAAGGCAAATGATCAGTCTCCAAAATAAATTGATCACCATAGAGATAGTAATAGTATTTCTTTATTCCATCCACAACAGCAAGTAGCTCCTTTTCCACTGTGCTGTAGTTCTCCTCTGCTGGTTTGAGCTTTCGGCTGTGATATGCAACCGGAAACAACTCACCATCTCTTTCCTGTAGAAGGACCGCCCCGATACCTTCTTGAGATGCATCGGTATGCAGAATAAAGGGTTGGTGAAAAACGGGCAGTTGTAATATGGGGTTTCCCCGCAGAGTAGGTTCTTTTGCGTAGTGAAAGATTCTTCATGGCTTGCTCCCCAAGCAAACTTGTTTGGTTTCGTGCTTTTTCAAGACACTTTAGGACACTGCCCTAGTGTATATATATACATATTTAAATATATATATATACACTAGGGTCCCGCTAAAGCGTGTTCGCATAAAGCGTTTCCCCTATAAAGCGAACGACCTAAAATATTAAAAATATATAATATTTTTTTTTTTTTTTAAATAAATAAAATTCCAAAATTTTATACATTTTGGCTAAACGCCTCATCTCCCGGTCTGCCCCTCCACCTGGAATAAAAACGCTCCGGCGATGCCCTCCGCATCACCTCCATGGGCCAATACCACAGTCACTCTTCCCCCAGCCGTGGATAAGGACAAAGTCCCGCGTCCCCGGAGTCACCCTCACCCGCCTCCGCCTGGGGCACACGACACTCACAGCCACCTGCCATCGCCTCCATCAGTCCCCTGACCCCCACTTGCACTTGGTGCTGAATGTTCCGGAAGACTATTGAAACACTTTCTGCTGCAGTGTCCGCGCTTCCACACCCACCGTATAGTGCTACAGTCTAAACTCCTCGCCCCAAACGTCCCCCCTTTAAAGCCCACCCTGCACCCTGCTGGGGCGGTTGGCCCCCCCAAACCCCCCCAGAAACCCGTCGTCACCCGCCTCCCCCTGTGCCGTTCAGGGGCCATTTTCAACTACCGCGCTTGATAGCATCATAGGACATAAACCGGGGCTCAAGTTTTAACCCAAGGGATCCTCGCAGCTCTAAACAAAAAACAACATTCAGTCGAGGCATGCAAGCGAGATTTTAAGCCAGGTTTATGGCAACTTGCTTTTGAGTCAAAACCCAAAATTTAAAATCCCACGCTTTAACCTCCTAACTAAAACCCAAAAATCAAATTAAAAGTGTCCGCGGGCAAGGGAAAAAACCAGGGGCCCATGTAGGCCCAAAAAGAAAAAGAAGAGTGAGAGGCACGCCGCCCCAAAAACAAAAAAACATTTGCTCTCGCCCCCCCTATAAACAACATGTCTTTTCCCCAAAATTTTTGGAGTCCAAAAGAATTTTTCCTAGAATCCAATAAGGTAAACAGAAAACCTTTACCCCCAAAATTGTGAAAGGGAATTTCGATCCTAGGAAAAAACCAAAAACCATTTTTCTGGTATGCATGGGGTGAAGAAGTATAAATGAGGGGTACGGGCGGGAGTCCGACCCGACCAATATAAATTTTTTCCCCCTGGGGTTAGTGTTTTCCAATAGACGAATTTCACAAAAAAAGACCCTTTTATCGCCCCAAATTTTCCCGGGTTTTATGTGGGATCCTAGTGTATATTGGTTATATATATATATATATAAAATATATATTTTATATAATATAATTTATATAATATATATATACATATTAATAAAGGGAGGTCCCTTTTATCCGAGCTTTTGGGTATAAAGGAACCATGATAGGGAGATGTGAAAATTAGGGTCTTTTTTCAATAAAACGAGTTCGAAAACCCAATGATACGCCCTTCAAAGGGGTGAGAAAAAATTAACAAGCCCCAAAATGCGCGCCCCAAACCCACTCCCAGGCGGACAAAGGGGGTTTGGGTTTACCCCAGTGAGGTCACCCCAGAAACCCCGACCTAAAGGGGAAATTTAAAGCATATGGGGCGGCCGACATTTGGGGGTTAAATAGCAGGTGTGCGGCTCCCCCCCTTGGGACCCCCCGCGGGTTCCCCCCTAGCAAGGCTGACCAAGGGAAATTTAAAGCATATGGCGCGGGCCTGATCCTTAGGGGAATTAGCCGGGTTTGTGGGGCCCCCAAACCCTTTGGGGGACCCTCCCACTACCCTTTTTTGAACCCACTTTGGCGCCCCTACAGTAAAAAGTTTTTTTTGTTTTTATCATGTTTTATTTTTAGTTAATGTCCCATTTAGGTTTTTTTGTGTGCTTTTTTTCTCTTTCAAAAAGCTTTTTCTACAGAATAGGTAGTACATGTGGGTAATATAGACGCTGTTTTGTTTGTTGGTTTGCTATATTTTTATTTTAGTTTGGGAAAAACATGTTTTTTTTTTTTTTTTTTTTTTTTTTTTTTTTTAAAATTGAGGGGGTCCGGAAACCCAAAACCCTTATTTTACCATTATTAAATGTGTTTCTTTATACGAGTTTCCCCCTTTTAAGATTTATCCCAGGTAAAAACCTAATTCCCTCGAAATCTTGGGGACCTCCCGGATATATATAAAGGGTTTTTAGGGCTTATAGACGCATTTTTTCCCCCCTAAAAAATACCCTGAAAAACATCGGCGTCTTCCAAGACGAATGTTGTAGGAGGTTTGGCCCTTTGGTAGCTATTCAATTCACCTCTTTTAGATGTAACCCCCGCACTTATCTGTTACAAGTTTCACACAACCCTCGTTTTTCCCCGGGCTAATAAGGGGGGGCACTGGCCGGGAAACCCCCAAACGTTTTAGGAATCGCAACTTCCGAGGCCCCTTTACCCACCCCCGACGTTTTTTCCTACTCTAGTATTTTACTTTTCCGGCAACCCCAATACAACTACCCCGCCCCCGGACTTTTACGTCCGCTGAGCAAAGCTGCCAAACCCGGCGGGGGGTAAAAAAGTGGTTTAAAAAGTCTCAAGAGAGTTCCCGCCCCAGGGGCCCGTGGGGGTCCCGGGTACTAGGGGCTGTGCATTTAACCTTGGGGTGTTGTGCCCCCAAATTTTAAAAAATCGACCCTGA
The DNA here is from genome assembly GCA_016584305.1 of Chionoecetes opilio. Lineage (NCBI taxonomy): Eukaryota > Metazoa > Arthropoda > Malacostraca > Decapoda > Majidae > Chionoecetes > Chionoecetes opilio. The sequence goes on along the minus strand of JACEEZ010020417.1, from coordinate 8,076 downwards.
GCATGCTGCCAATGGCGGGGGGAAAGGGAGCAGAAAGGGTTTAAAGTCTCAGAGACGTTCCTGCACCAGGGGCAGTGGGGGTTTAGGGGACGGCCGGAAAGGGGGTGCAAGGGGGCCCTGTGAGTGGGCTGTGCCCAAAAGTAAACAATACGACCGCTGAAAAAATGCAAAAAATATAGGGGTCAAAAGGGGGAAAGGGGTTATAGCCCTCAATAGTAGCAGTCCTAGTTCAAGAGGAGTGGGAAAGGAGACTAGAGCAAAAAGAAAAGGGCCCCGGTACGGGGGGTAGGGCTTATGGGGGCAGAAGGGAAAATGAAAAATATTGCAAACCCCACCAAAGGGTTCCCCAACGCGTGGGGAGATAAGAACACAAAAAAGGCAATGAATTAGGGGTGATAATCAAAGGTTGAAAACTGATCAAAATGTCTTTCCCAGGTGTATAAACAGAGGAAAAGTTAACAATTTTTTTTTAACAAAGGAGAGGAAGGGGAAAAGGACCTATGAAAACGATAAATAAGCCCACAAAGGCACAAGAAGAGAAGAAGCTGCCACCTGGCGGGAGGCCAAACCCGGCGCAAGCAGGGTGGGGAGGGCAAAAGGGGGGGCGACGTTCAGGGTGAGGATTGAGAGGTAGCACACAGGGGGGGAGGGAAGCGCGGGCACCTTTCAGCAGAAATGGGTTTAATAGTCCCCAGAGACGTTTTCCCGCACCAAAGGGGGAAATGGGGGGCAGGGACTGGCGGCGGGTGTGCAAAGGGGAAACCCTGAGTGTCTTGTGCCCAAATGTAAAAAAAATACGAAAAAGGGGGAGCATGCTGCCACCTGGTGGGAGGCGCGGACATGACCAAGGGGTGACAGGAAATGCTCGGACCCCGGACAACTTTGTCAATTTACGGACTGGACCAGGCATTTGTCCGGGACTCTGACCTATCCCGGACCTCGGATTTTGTCCGGCAAATCCGATATCCGGGAAATGGAGGTCCGGGAAAACGAGGGTTGTGTGTATTTCAAATACCATAAGACATTCAAATCAACTAATCTGTCTTCACGCTGTGATGTTTACTGCAGTACTGGCGGGAGCCATTCCGCCTCGGCAGATTGGCACCAATAGCCATTCCGTGTATAAGGAATTTTGTTTGTTACATTAGATGAAAGTTGTGTATACTTATGTACTACATGCAGCCACCACAAAAACTACACGCATACAGGAAAATTCAAACAATATGTGGTGAGGCACAGGAGGCAGGCAACGAAGTGAGGCACGGGAGGACGTGAAAGGTGTTTACACTCAGGAAGACAAAGCCAGACTCAGCTGATCGGCACATCAGGCAGGCACACAGCTGCGCACCGCCGCGGAAGAGTTTTTCACTCCCGCCGTCCGACCTGCGTGCACATGTTCAGCCAGCCAACATGACGATTACTTATACTATCGCATACATGCTAAAAAATAATGGCTGCTGAGCAGTGCTGAATGAAGATAATGAATAGTGAGTGTGTTCTTGTGTTTCTTGTGTGAAAATGACTGTATATCGGACAACAATTTTGGTGGTCTGCTTTTTTTCTTTTTCTTAGAAATTTCCTTCCAAAATCATGGTGCGTCTTCCAAGATGCAGCGTCTTATAAGCCGTAAAGTACGGTATATATATATATATATATATATATATATATATATATATATATATATATATATATATATATAAAATATATTATATGAATATATATATATATATATATAATATATATATAATATATATATATATATATATATAATATATAATATATATATATATATATATATATATATATAACCTCGATATAACGGACTTAAGGGGGGAAGGAGTGGCCGTTAAAGCCGATTGTCCGTTATAGCGAGGGTATTTTCCCAAGGGTGGAAAAAATATATGAAAAAAAAAAAAATTGTGAAATAAATGAAAAATAATCACACACAACCAGACTGTGTAGCTATGTTGGGAGATAAACAGTGACTGGCACTACATGCTGAATTTGGTCCGCTCCTACACGTGAAATAAATGAGAAATAAACTCAAACACAACCAGACCCTGTAGCTATGTTGGGAGGTAAACAGTGACTAGCGCTACAACAGGGATTTGGTACACTCGCCCACGACTGTTCGGGACTGGTATTAGGAGAGGTAGTAAGTATCCAGGCTCGCTCATTACTGCTTGGTATGCTATGAAATTTCATTATTCAAGTGGAATGTAGACATATAATCACATTTGAATTGCTATTATTCATACATATGAGTAAAGATATGAAAATACTTTCAAGGCGCTCATCCACGCCTGGCAGCGCGGCCCAGCAGCAGCAGCATCATGAGACATTATAATCACCCAAAATAGATAAAAAGGAAGAAAAAGTCTCCCGTAAAATGAGGGTTATCCCTAAAATGTTGATGCTTCTCTCACCGTCTGGCTAGTCAAGCTCAAGCTCTAGTGAAAGGTTAAACAAACTACTCATATAAGATATTGTAAGTCAGTTCTTACAAAGGTATTGCTTAGGTACATGCTAATCACCTTAATAAGTATTTATGGGTGTGAGGTGCAGTTTATACAGTGCACTATACGCCATGTAGCACTGATGTCACTTTTAGAAAATACAGCTTCTAGGTACAGAGACTAGCAACCGGCCCTTCCTTAACATAGACCCTTAATATTAAACAATAACACCTTAAACCACAAACCCAAAGCAAAGAGGATCTACATTATTATGAAAATTCTAAAAATGCGGATACATCAAAACCAAAAAAAAAAAAAAAAAAAAAAAATTTTACAAATTAGTTCGTTAAAATCCGAAGCCGTTACATCGAGGTCCGTTATATGAAAAAAAAAAAAAATAAAAAATAATATAATAATAGTAGATAATATCTTAATCGAATCGTTACATATATATGATTTGATGTATATATATATTATATATATATATATATATATATATATATATATATATATATATATATATATATATATAATATATACACACACTAGGGTCCCACATAAAACGAGAAATGGTCGAAAAAACGAGGTCGTTTATGTGAATTCGCTCTATGTGAAACACTGCTGAGGCAAACTATGCTGAGGCAGTCAGCCATTTTTTGCCTCAGTGACGAACCCACACATACGCTCCTGGCGGAAATTTACGCTTCCAGTGAAAAATTGACCGTATGTATTGGGCCACCAAAATGCTGCGAGCACAGTCCAGGGAAAAGAAAAGCAATAACTTTTGATATGAAGAAGGAAGTAATAGAATGGAAAGGCAGTTCCTGGGACCTCTGGCTTGCAAAACATTAGTGGTGAAGTGGGCGAGTTTTCACTTATTCTATGGTGCAACACGTGTCAGGCAGTTTACGGTGGGTACACGGAGATTTTAATTATTCAAATTCAGATGAAAGTGCTGATGATCCACCCAGTGAAATGTTTTAAAATGCTGATGACCCAGTGTAGTGATTGATGAAAGATGTGATGACCCAGTGTAGTGATTGATGAAAGATGTGATGACCCAGTGTAGTGATTGATGAAAGATGTGAGACCCCAGTGTAGGATTGATGAAAGATGTGATGACCCCAGTGTAGTGATTGAGAAAGATGTGATGACCCCAGTGTAGTGATTGATGAAAGACAACGTGATGACCCCAGTGTAGTGATTGATGAAAGACAACGTGATGACCCCAGTGTAGTGATTGATGAAAGACAACGTGATGACCCCAGTGAAATGGAGCGTGACATTGCTCATGAAAATGGGAATGAAGTTGTTGGTGTGTGGGTGGAGGCACCAGAAAGAAAGAAAGGCAACGGCAACGTATTCTGGTAAGTGGAAGAAAAACGTTGCTAAAGAAAAACTGGCCTATCGATAGCCCTCCTATCCCATCCCGGCCCTCCCGTAAACATTGTAGTGCCAGGAAACGCAGTCATGGTTTTGGAAACTTCTTACGACTATACTATGATAAATATTTTTTATATTGCATTTGTAATTAAATTTTATTACTTTAATGTTTGCAGTCACAATAGCATATGAAAATGATGTCATTTAGGCAGAAACTGGCACACAATTAAAATTAGAAATTTTAATTATATACAAACAAACCTCGTTTCCCCGGACTAATAGGGGGAGCACTGGTCCGGGAACCGCAAAAGTCCGGGAATCACAACAGTAAAAAAAAAAAAAAAAGTCCGATGCCATTACCACCCACGGATGTTTTCCTACTCTAGTATTTACTGTCCGGCAACCGCCAATATAACTACCCCGCTGCGGACTTTTACGTCCGCTGAGTATGCTGCCACCTGGCGGGAGGCAGCAGAAAATGTTCAATAGTCTCAAGAGACGTTCCTGCACCAGGGGCAGTGGGGGTCAGGGTACTAACGGAGGCTGTGCAGGTGAACCGTGAGTGTCTTATGTCCAAATGTAAACAATACGACCGCTGAGCATGCTGCCACCTGGCGGGAGGCAGCAGAAAGTGTTCAATCGTCTCAAGAGACGTTCCTGCACCAGGGGCAGTGGGGGTCAGGGGACTAACGGAGGTTGTGCAGATGAACCGTGAGTGTCTTATGTCCAAATGTAAACAATACGACCGCTGAGCATGCTGCCACCTGGCGGGAGGCAGCAGAAAGTGTTCAATAGTCTCAGAGATGTTCCTGCACCAGGGCAGTGGGAGTCAGGGGACTGACGGAGGCGGTGCAGGTGAACCGTAAGTGTCGTATGCCTAAATGTAAAATACGACCGCTGAGCATGCTGCCACCTGGCGGGAGGCGCGGACAATGACCAGGGAGTGACAGGAGACGCTCAGACCGGCGGACAACTTTGTCATTTACGAACAGGACTATGCATTATAAACGTATAAAAAAAATATAAAAAATATAAAAAATAAAAATAAAAAAAATATAAAAAATAATTTGTCGGACTGACATAAATCCGGACCTCGGATTTTGTCGCATAGATAGATAGGGAAATGAGTCGGAAATCGAGGTTTGTGTATGATAATAGTATAATTATAGATATATATATAGATAGATATATATATGATAATATATATATATATATATATATATAGATAATATAATAGATAGATAGATAGATAGATAGATAGATAGATAGATAGATAGATAGATAGATAGATAATAATTAGATATATATATATAATATATATATATATATATATATATATATACATATATATATATATATATATATATATATATAAACCAAGAGTTTAGGTTTAGGGAAATGTTGTAAAATACAAAGGAAATGGAAGAGATTTGTTTGTGGCATTTATGGATCTGGAAAAATATGAAAAAATAGACAGAAAGGCAATGTGGCAGATGTGTGGTGTGATGGAAAGTTTCTACAGGTAAAGTAAGGATATGCAGAAAAAAAGGGGAACACTTCCAGTGAAGGTTGGATTATGACAGGGATGTGTCTAATCTCCCATGGTTACTTAACATCTACATGGATGGAGTAGTGAAGGAAGTGAAAGCCAGGTCAGGGAAAAAGGGTCAAAACTAGTGAATACAGCAGAAAGTTATTCAATTATAGTGTGCGTGATACAAGTATTGAAGATAGCAGGGAGAAGCTTTCCAAGTCTATTTGCAGAATTGAAAGGGTATGTAACAGAAGATAGCTGAACGTTAATGTGGCTAAAGAGCAAAGTAATGACACGAAGGAGTAAGGCATGTGAGGGTTTTTTTTATCACAAAGGACTGGACAAAAGAATAAAAGAAAAAGTAACAAAAAGCCCACTAGCTGCCAGTCTTTATAAAGCAGACAGTAAGAGATTGTAGAAAGGGGCGTGGATCAATTTAGTTTGGGAAATGTCTTGACACTCCTTTACAGTACTGATTTACTTGGCTGAATTACTCCATTATATTGAGCTTCTACTGTATATATATTCAAACAGTAATATATGATGATGGTTTCCACTTACATGTCCTTGATCTGAGGGGTATATGGAGTAGGTGTACAAATCCCATCAAGAGTACATAGCCCAGTGCAAGGGCCACCCACAGTCTCGGCCGCAGGTGTAGCTTCATGTCGCTATGCACCCTCACCAGGCTCCTCAGGAGTACCCTTAGTAACATTACTGGAGACCATTCTTCACCATCACAATGCAACACCTCTGTAGCATCTACAAATATACATTTGTACAGGATATTAGAAAATGTTGCATTCATCTAGTAAAGTATAAAGAGCCTCATGAAATTTCAGAAAAATCATAATACATACTCATGTATATATAACTACAGGAAAATTATCATTATAACTTTTTCAAGGTCTTCTCCCACACATGTGGGTTGGCACAAACACAGTTTTTGGCATACATAAGCACTCAACACTATTTTTCTTTTATCTATTTACATTATAAGAGACTAGACAAGGAAAAAACAGCTAGCAGCCAGCCCCTATAAAGCAGACAATAAAAGATGTTTTAAAGTGGGTAGGCCAATACAGATTGGAAGGTATCTTGATACTTCTCTTTTGAAGTAATCTAGGTCAAGAGGAAGGTGGAAAAATAGAAACAAAGAAAGTTCCAAAGTTACCAGTGGAAGAGATGAAGGAGTAAATTTTTTTAGTTAACTCTTGCATTAGGAAGATGGACAGAATAGGGATAAAGAGTAAGCAGAAAGACTTATGCAGCGAGGCCGTGGCAGGGGGTAGGCATGCAGTTAGCAAGTTGGAAGATAAGTAATCATGAAAATAGCAGCAAAAGATAGCAAGAGAGGCAACATTGCAGCGGTGATTGAGAGATTGAAGACAGTCAGTTATCTAATTGTACAAAAAATGTTTAAATTCTACATAGACATTACATCATAATATCCTCTGTTAATTTTCATATAGACACCTTTTACTCACATTCATCCTCTTACCACAGGCCTAGCAACCCAATAAAATTGAAAGCAAAAATAACAGAAATCTGACTAATCGAAAGTCACTAAAGGTTGAAGTTCCAAACTCGGCAACCTCGGGACCAGCGCCGAGCCGAGTAATGGAATTTTCTGACTTTTAGAACGTAGATATATTGAGGGGAAAAAAAGCATCCAACTTCTTCAAAAGGTCAATTTTCTCAGAAATAGTTAACACATTGTTCTTCCTTTTCTTTTCACTTGCACCAGTAGGTGTTCCTGGACGTTTGGGAGCCATAATACCAATAACAGACCTGTAGAAGTACACAAAATAACAGTGTACACAACTCTACAGTCACAACACCACTGAACAATAACAACAAACAAATCGGCGGGAGAAAACCAAGCGGCCTAGTGTGGTGGCACCAGCGGCCGACCCGGCAACTACGCGCCGGGTTTTGGGTGTTCTACCGTGTTTTGGAAAATCCGGAACCATAGCCGAGTTTTGGGTGTTGCCGAGTCTTGGGATGCCGAGTTTGGGAACTTCAACCTGTATTAGTGGTAAGTATTATAGTTGAAAAATGTTAAATGCTAGTAGTTATTTGTTAAAAATTCCACTGTGGTTGATGAAGGGCTTGTTCCTCCTTCTCATCCCATCCTCTGACTATATTATGCCTATTATTAAGATTCTTCATAATGATGTTTTCTTTGCCCTTTCTGCTGAGATTCTCGGAAGGCTTACGGTCCTGACGGAATCCTCCAATTGTTCTCAAAAACTATGCTTCTATGCTTGCACCCTGCCTGGTTAAACTTTTCCGTCTTTGTTGATCTACTTCCGACTTCCTTCTTCCTGGAAGTTTGCTCACATTCAACCTGTTCCTAAGAAGGTTTTTTTTTATATATATATTTTTTATCTATGTCTCTAGCGCCTGTAGGCAGTGACCTCAGGGATCAGATGGTAGGCCCGGAGGCTCACATGAGGGCTATGATGGTTGGCCCTCGCCCGTGGTGGCACAGGCAGATTTTCATGGTGACGCCTGTGATTAGAGGCTCATGCCGCCCCCCTGTGTCCTCCGATGCACTCACAATCGAAGGTAGAGTTAATGGACAGAGCATGTGGGTGTTCTAAGGCCACTCGATGGTGCAGAAATATTTTAGTGGATTTATGGTCTCACTCAGGATCGAACGTAAGCCGGGTCTTCCCAAAAAACGTTCCCCACACGGGC
>JACEEZ010020416.1:85000-90509 GCA_016584305.1 Chionoecetes opilio | reverse complement strand
GATTCAGGATTTAAATTTAATGTGATCATAAAAGCCGAGCAATGATGATAGCAACAAGTGTGACAAAATGTTTATGCACTGTTTTACTTAACCCTTGTTTTCGAATACTTGTACTTACATTACAGTTATAACTGTATACTAATGCGATGCAAAATTTCCTCAGGAAGCCGATAGTAGTCTCAGTGTTTCTTAATATCCATTGGTATTGTCAGCAAATCGGATAAGAGTGAGGTGTGTGAAGTTGTTGATTTTTGTTTGTGACAAGTCGCACATTCCAATGTTTACCTCCAGCTGTTCGAATGCATATAAAGCAATATATACAGCTGTGACGATTATATTTTCTTTAATTACACGCTGCAACTTCCCTTATTTGATTCAAACTTTTATGATAAGACATTAAAATAAGCAAGTGTAATTGATTTTGTCGAAAGTACACTGTTGTCATTCTTTTATTGAAGCATAAAGCATCGCCACGTCAGCCGAACGCTGACGCACTTCACTCACTTCTCGCTTGCTCCCGCAAGGGGTCGGGCAATCATCTTCCCTGGATGATTGAACAGCAAGCGAAATTTGAGCTAGCGAAATTTTTTCTCTTGCAAGAGAACTTTCTCTTGCTCCCCCGCAGAAAACGCCTATAGACTGCTGGGAACGCAAAACCGTTACGCCTCCCATCAACTCCGATACAGTGAACCCGCGCGCTTCACCCACACACCCACCTATTTTTTTTATTCGCTATCATAGCTATGTCCGTTCTTCCATTTTTGTCTTCCCATTCTCCTATTTTGGTACTGCCCCAGCATCTTGGAGCGTCTGCAGGGAGAACGCAACCTTAGGTTAATGAACATCGATCAGCCTCCCGTTTGTATGACAGTACATCCTCCCCCTCCAGCCCTCCCTTCTAGGGTGACAAGTATAGTATATATATATATTGTAATATAATGGCTTGTAAAGTGATTAGTATTTGTTATTAACTGTTGGGACAATTGATTGTTAGTGGGTCGTTGGTGGTGTTATCAGCGCTGTCTCGTAGGCAGAGTAACGTCAGCAAGAGGTGTAGTGGCGAGTCACCGGAGCGAGGGAAGGCAGTCCGCCTGCAGACTACAACACGAGACCCACCACCACACCTGCCACCTGTTCGCTGCCCCGCCGCCAGTACTCACCCGTAGCCGTGTTGTGAACTGTGTACTATTTCCTCCACGTGTTTTGTTAAGTAAAGAGAAAAAGCAAGATTTGTTTTCCTTACTGCCACAAGCTATCGAGGCAGTATGGGGGATAAGTTTGACTTGAAGCTGATCCCTGAGTACGATGGCAGTGGTGCGCACGCTGTGGTGGAGTGGCTGGAGAAGCTGGAATTAGTCTGCAAGCTTCGAGGCGTCGACGATATAGCAAGTGTGATCCCACTACGCCTAACGGGAGGTGCCTTCGCCGTGTACCTACAGCTGGCCGAGGCGGACAGGAAAAAAGACTGAAAAGGTGAAGGAGTTGCTGCTGGCCGCGTTTGCAGTAGATCCTTACGTGGCCTATGAACAGTTCGTGAGCCGAAAGTTGCGCAGTGGAGAGTCGCCAGATGTGTATTTGGCTGAGCTTCGGCGACTGGCATCTCTGTTTGGCGGAGTGAGTGACAAAGCCCTTGCCTGCGCCTTCGTGGCTGGACTGCCGGAGGAAGTCCGCCAGCTACTCAGAGCTGGGTCACGTATGGAGGCTCTTGACTTAAACCAGATTCTGACGCGGGCAAGAGCGGTCATCAGGGACGACAGCCCCCTTGGATCATCGGAGGCGTGCCTTGGTGCCACAGCAGGCTATGGCGCCGTGCCTCGTGTGGCTGCTGCAAGTCAACGGTGCTATGTGTGTGGTGGCCCTAATCATCTCGCCAGAGACTGTTTAGCTCGCCAACAAGCTCATGGCCGCACACGGCGACGAGTAAGGTGCTACCAATGTGGTGGTTTAGGCCACATTGCATCAGAGTGTTCGGGAAAACGGGCATGGAGAGGGGGCGTCAGCGCCAGCCTCCTCTCATGGCGGTCAGTGAGTGAGGCGTTACCATGTGCTATGGTGAGTGTGGAGGGCGTACGTCGTCGTGTGTTGGTGGATACCGGTGTTCCCGAAGTATCGTCCATGCTTCGTGCTGCCAGGCATGGACGAAGGGTGCCGTCGACATGGTCACTGTGAGCGGGGAGAAGTGGCAGTGCGAGGGAACAGGTGTCGTACACCTCCAGCTTAGCGGCGGGGCTTCCACTGACGTTTGCGTGTGTGTAACAACTGCGAAGCCCCTTGGTTTTATGGTAATTCTCGGCATGGATGGCATAACGGCCATTGGGGGAGTTACAATCGATGCTCAGAATAGTGTTCGATTTGGCATAGAAAAGTCAGAGATCTGTGCGGCTGCCGACACCGTGGTGGCAGTGGAGGAACCTGATTTTAGTGCCAATTATGACCCTCTGTCTAATTGTTGGACGGCAGCCTGGAAGTGGTCAGGGGGTAAGGAGCCTGGTGTCCTGCGGAATACGGTAGAGGCTTACTCTGTGCCTCCCGAAGCAAGAGACTTGTATGAAGAGGAGCTCCAGAAGTGGATAGAGGATGGCTGGTTACTTCCGTACGACGAACATAAGTACGGACCAGCTAAAGGTCTGATTCCTCTCATGGCCGTTGTTCAACGCAACAAGAAGAAAGTGCGGCCAGTAATGGACTTCAGAGAGCTCAATGCACACATCGACGCGTTCACGGCGGACTCTGACGTGTGCTCAGACAGACTGCGGGAGTGGCGGAGGCAAGGGGTGAATGTCTGCGTGATTGACCTTGCAAAGGCTTATCTCCAGATTAGAATTCACGACTCCCTGTGGCCATATCAGACTGTGAATTTTAAGGGCCAGAGGTATTGCTTAACGCGACTGGGATTCGGCCTAAACGTTGCCCCGTTGGTTATGAAAGCAGTGCTCAACAGTGTTCTCTCACAAGATCCCATCGTTAGAAAAGGAACGTCAGCTTACATCGACGACATTCTTGTTAATGAAGACGTTGTTAAGGCCAGTCGTGTACAAGAACATCTCGAGAAATTTGGACTAACAAGCAAGCCATGCGAGCGACTTGCTGAAGGAGCACGAGTGTTGGGCCTGAGAGTCTGGGGGGAGCAGAGAGGCCTAGTGTGGAAGAGAGACAACGAGGTGGACAACGTACCAAGTGAGTTGACGAGGCGGGTGGTGTTTTCGTTCTGCGGCAAGTTGGTGGGCCACTATCCTGTGTGTGGTTGGCTGCGAGTGGCGACGGGCTTCATCAAGAGGAGGACCAATTTCCTCTCAGAGGGATGGGATGAAGTCATCGTCGATGAAGAAATAAAGAGGTTTCTGGATGAGGTCGTGGCTGAAGTTAGGAAGAATGATCCTGTGAGAGGATTTTGGAGTGCCAGAGGCGACGAGGCCAGAGTTTGGGTGGACGCCAGTTCTTTGGCGCTTGGTGCTGCAGTAGAGATCGACGGCAGCATCGTTGAAGACGCCAGCTGGCTACGTAAAGAAGACTCGAGCCACATCAACATGGCCGAGTTGGATGCAGTTATCAGAGGATTGAATCTCGCATTGGCCTGGAAGATCAGAACGGTGGAATTGATGACGGACTCCTCTACAGTGCATCGATGGATCTCTGATGGCCTCTCAGGTAGAAGCAGGCTTAAGACCAAGGCTGCGAGCGAGATGCTCATTCGGAGGAGAGTGGGCATAATACTGTCGTTGGTCGAGGAGTGCGGCCTCCAGCTGTCGGTTACTCTCGTTCCTTCTATCAACAACAAGGCTGACAGTTTGACACGCGTGCCGCAGCGTTGGCTGAAAGTCCCCGATGCCTGCCCTACAGCCACGCAACCAGTGTGTGCAGCCGTCGTTACTGTACCACACGACAAGATTGAAGAGATACACCATACTGCAGGTCATCCAGGTGGTAAAACGCACGCTTTATTTTGTAAGGCGAGTCGACCCAGCAGTCACCAGGCGGCAGGTGCAAGCTGTCGTCGCAAATTGTAAGGCGTGCCAATCTATCGACCCAGCACCAGTAAATTGGCGGAAGGGGAGCCTCGACGTGGAGAGAATCTGGCAGAGAGTCGGTATGGACATCACTCACTGTGGTGGACGGCCGTACCTAACTCTTATCGACTGTGGACCATCAAGATTTTCAGTTTGGCGTCAACTGAGGCTGCAGACCAGCGACAGCATCATTAAGCAGTTAGAAGCGGTGTTTTGTGAACGTGGGGCCCCGGAAGAGTTGTTGACGGACAACGACACCGCTTTTCGCAGTAGGCTGTTTGCAGACTTCGCTAAGAGATGGGATGTGCGTCTCCGTTTTAGATGTGCACATGTCCCGTCAGGAAATGGCATAGTTGAAAGATGCCATCGGACTATAAAGGTTATTGCTGCGAGGAAAGGTTGCTCTGTAGCGGAGGCTGTATACCTGTACAACTTAAGGCCTCACGATGACCACGAATCTTCATCTGCCCCTGCTAACATGCTGTACCGGTATCCTGTCAGAATCCGAGGAGTGGATCCCTGTGAAGAAAGCAAGTTGGAAGCAGACGGCCCCTACCAGCCTGGTGATGAAGTGTGGGTAAAACCACATAACGTGCGTTGTGATGGACAGCATAAGAGAGGTAAAGTTACTAACATCTTATCCCACCAGGCTGTTGAAGTCGACGGAATCCCCCGCCATGTTAGGGATCTTCATCACTTTACTCCCCAGACACCTCAGGAGGATGTTGTAACCACGGACAGCGAGGACGATGAGCTTCTCATTCAGCTTCCTGGACAGGCTGATGAGGAGGAAGGAATTGACGAAGATGCTGCTGCTGGAGATGAGTTGGACCGAGAGCTTCCAAGGCGGTCATCGAGGGTTAGAAGGCCCCGAGTGTGTACTTTATGTGAATAGTATTCAGGGGGGAGTGTAATATAATGGCTTGTAAAGTGATTAGTATTTGTTATTAACTGTTGGGACAATTGATTGTTAGTGGGTCGTTGGTGGTGTATCAGCGCTGTCTCGTAGGCAGGAGTAACGTCAGCAAGAGGTGTAGTGGCGAGTCACCGGAGCGAGGGAAGGCAGTCCGCCTGCAGACTACAACACGAGACCCACCACCACACCTGCCACCTGTTCGCTGCCCCGCCGCCAGTACTCACCCGTAGCCGTGTTGTGAACTGTGTACTATTTCCTCCACGTGTTTTGTTAAGTAAAGAGAAAAAGCAAGATTTGTTTTCCTTACTGCCACATATATATATATCATTTTGGGCATACGCCGGTGGGCGCGTCGCCTCACCCACCCTACGACGCCACTCCCGGGGGTCACCACGCGTGAGCCCCCAAATGCAGGCTAGCGTGCCACATGCCCATATAGACGAAGTTGGCGCTGACGGACTATGCAGGTAATAGGCCTCGAATATGTCTCACGGTGCAATCGATGATTTGACACGTCATCATCCCAGTGATACCCCATGATTCTGCGTAGAAACTTATTACCAAAGGCATCGATTCACCTCATCAA
>JACEEZ010020416.1:65000-80000 GCA_016584305.1 Chionoecetes opilio | reverse complement strand
GCCCCGTTGGTTATGAAAGCAGTGCTCAACAGTGTTCTCTCACAAGATCCCATCGTTAGAAAAGGAACGTCAGCTTACATCGACGACATTCTTGTTAATGAAGACGTTGTTAAGGCCAGTCGTGTACAAGAACATCTCGAGAAATTTGGACTAACAAGCAAGCCATGCGAGCGACTTGCTGAAGGAGCACGAGTGTTGGGCCTGAGAGTCTGGGGGGAGCAGAGAGGCCTAGTGTGGAAGAGAGACAGCGAGGTGGACAACGTACCAAGTGAGTTGACGAGGCGGGTGGTGTTTTCGTTCTGCGGCAAGTTGGTGGGCCACTATCCTGTGTGTGGTTGGCTGCGAGTGGCGACGGGCTTCATCAAGAGGAGGACCAATTTCCTCTCAGAGGGATGGGATGAAGTCATCGTCGATGAAGAAATAAGGAGGTTTCTGGATGAGGTCGTGGCTGAAGTTAGGAAGAATGATCCTGTGAGAGGATTTTGGAGTGCCAGAGGCGACGAGGCCAGAGTTTGGGTGGACGCCAGTTCTTTGGCGCTTGGTGCTGCAGTAGAGATCGACGGCAGCATCGTTGAAGACGCCAGCTGGCTACGTAAAGAAGACTCGAGCCACATCAACATGGCCGAGTTGGATGCAGTTATCAGAGGATTGAATCTCGCATTGGCCTGGAAGATCAGAACGGTGGAATTGATGACGGACTCCTCTACAGTGCATCGATGGATCTCTGATGGCCTCTCAGGTAGAAGCAGGCTTAAGACCAAGGCTGCGAGCGAGATGCTCATTCGGAGGAGAGTGGGCATAATACTGTCGTTGGTCGAGGAGTGCGGCCTCCAGCTGTCGGTTACTCTCGTTCCTTCTATCAACAACAAGGCTGACAGTTTGACACGCGTGCCGCAGCGTTGGCTGAAAGTCCCCGATGCCTGCCCTACAGCCACGCAACCAGTGTGTGCAGCCGTCGTTACTGTACCACACGACAAGATTGAAGAGATACACCATACTGCAGGTCATCCAGGTGTAAAACGCACGCTTTATTTTGTAAGGCGAGTCGACCCAGCAGTCACCAGGCGGCAGGTGCAAGCTGTCGTCGCAAATTGTAAGGCGTGCCAATCTATCGACCCAGCACCAGTAAATTGGCGGAAGGGGAGCCTCGACGTGGAGAGAATTGCAGAGAGTCGGTATGGACATCACTCACTGTGGTGGACGGCGTACCTAACTCTTATCGACTGTGGACCATCAAGATTTTCAGTTTGGCGTCAACTGAGGCTGCAGACCAGCGACAGCATCATTAAGCAGTTAGAAGCGGTGTTTGTGAAAGTGGGGCCCCGGAAGAGTTGTTGACGGACAACGACACCGCTTTTCGCAGTAGGCTGTTTGCAGACTTCGCTAAGAGATGGGATGTGCGTCTCCGTTTTAGATGTGCACATGTCCCGTCAGAAATGCATAGTTGAAAGATGCATCGGACTATAAAGGTTATTGCTCGAGGAAAGGTTGCTCTGTAGCGGAGGCTGTATACCTGTACAACTTAAGGCCTCACGATGACCACGAATCTCATCTGCACCCTGCTAACATGCTGTACCGGTATCCTGTCAGAATCCGAGGAGTGGATCCCTGTGAAGAAAGCAAGTTGGAAGCAGACGCCCTACCAGCCTGGTGATGAAGTGTGGGTAAAACCACATAACGTGCGTTGTGATGGACAGCATAGAGAGGTAAAGTTACTAACATCTTATCCACCAGTCTGTTGAAGTCGACGGAATCCCCCGCATGTTAGGGATCTTCATCACTTTACTCCCCGACACCTCAGGAGGATGTTGTAACCCGGACAGCGAGGACGATGAGCTTCTCATTCAGCTTCCTGGACAGGCTGATGAGGAGGAAGGAATTGACGAAGATGCTGCTGCTGGAGATGAGTTGGACAGAGAGCTTCCAAGGCGGTCATCGAGGGTTAGAAGGCCCCGAGTGTGTACTTTATGTGAATAGTATTCAGGGGGGAGTGTAATATAATGGCTTGTAAAGTGATTAGTATTTGTTATTAACTGTTGGGACAATTGATTGTTATGGTCGTTGGTGTGTATCAGCGCTGTCACGTAGGCAGGGGTGACGTCAGCAAGAGGTGTAGTGGCGGGTCACTGGAGCGAGGGAAGGCAGTCCGCCTGCAGACTACAACACGAGACCCACCTCGCCACCACCACACCTGCCACCTGTTCGCTGCCCCGCCGCCAGTACTCACCCGTAGCTGTGTTGTGAACTGTGTACTATTTCCTCCACGTGTTTTGTTAAGTAAAGAGGAAAAGCAAGATTTGTTTTCCTTACTGCCACATATACTCTCTCTCTCTCTCTCTCTATCCACCTGACGTCTGCTCATCCACCACGCTCTGGAGGTGGATGAAATGTGGATGAAATGTGGATGAAATGTGGTTGTGCTAAAAAAAAAAAAAAAAACTATGTATACTCTCTCTCTCTCCACCTGACGTCTGCTAATCCACCACGCTCTGGAGGTGGATGAAATGTGGATGAAATGTGGTTGTGCTAAAAAAAAAAAAAAAACTATGTATACTCTCTCTCTCTCTCTATCCACCTGACGTCTGCTCATCCACCACGCCCTGGAGGTGGATGAAATGTGGATGAAATGTGGTTGTGCTAAAAAAAAAAAAAAAAACTATGTATACTCTCTCTCTCTCCACCTGACGTCTGCTCATCCACCACGCTCTGGAGGTGGATGAAATGTGGATGAAATGTGGTTGTGCTAAAAAAAAAAAAAAAACTATGTATACTCTCTCTCTCTCTCTCTATCCACCTGACGTCTGCTCATCCACCACGCCCTGGAGGTGGATGAAATGTGGATGAAAATGGGGTTGTGGCCAAAAAATAATAATAAATAATAATAATAGCAAGTTAATAATAATAATAAATAATAATAATAGCAAGTTAATAATAATAATAAATAATAATAATAGCAAGTTAATAATAATAATAAATAATAATAATAGCAAGTTAATAATAATAATAAATAACAATAATAGCAAGTTAATAATAAAAATAAATAATAATAATAGCTAGTTAATAATAATAATAAATAATAATAATAGCAAGTTAATAATAATAATAAATAATAATAATAGCAAGTTAATAATAATAATAAATAATAATAATAGCAAGTTAATAATAAAAATAAATAATAATAATAGCAAGTTAATAATAATAATAAATAATAATAATAGCAAGTTAATAATAATAATAAATAATAATAATAGCAAGTTAATAATAATAATAAATAATAATAATAGCAAGTTAATAATAATAATAAATAATAATAATAGCAAGTTAATAATAATAATAAATAATAATAATAGCAAGTTAATAATAATAAATAATAATAATAGCAAGTTAATAATAATAGCAAGTTAATAATAATAATAAATAATAATAATAGCAAGTTAATAATAAAAATAAATAATAATAATAGCAAGTTAATAATAATAATAAATAATAATAATAGCAAGTTAATAATAATAATAAATAATAATAATAGCAAGTTAATAATAATAATAAATAATAATAATAGCAAGTTAATAATAATAATAAATAATAATAATAGCAATTAATAATAATAATAAATAATAATAATAGCAAGTAATAGATAGGAAGCAAGTATTAATAACAAAAGAACTATGGCTGTTGCAAAAAAAAAAGAAAAAATAAAAATATATATATATATATATATATATATATTATATATATATATATATAATAATAATCTTTGTAATGGTGGTTGTAGTAGCATTAATGTCAAAAAACTAATATTATCAAGATCAATACTTCAATACATACACATCAGTACACACACACACACACACACACCACTGAACCCTCCACAGGTTTATTTTTGGTTTATTTTCAAGTGGTTTCAGGTGATTTTAGCTTTTTTTGATAATTTTAGTTTTTTTAAGATTTATTTATGATTATTTGAAGTGATTTTAGGTTAATTGAGGTTAATTGAGGTTAATTGAGGTTTATTTGAGGTTTATTTGAGGTTAATTGAGGTTTATTTTAGATTATTTCAGGTGATTTTACCTTTTTTTTTGTTATTTTAGGTACTTTTAACAACCACTACACCCCCTAACACAACCCCCCCACACACACACACCTTCCCCAACCCCCCCACAAACCCCCAACCTCTACAACCCCTACACAAACCCCCAACACTCACCTGCGTCAGTATATCCAGCTCCAAAAACCGTCCAATCTGATAAATCTCCACGGCTTCCTCCACCATGGTCATAGGGGAGCGCCCGGTCTGCACGATGCTCTCACTCAGACTATTCGTACTGGAGGCGTCGCGTACAATACACATAAGATCCAGGCTGTCGAGGTATACGGCATGTAATAGAACACAGGCGTAGCGGGTGGTAGTAGTAGTAGTAGTAGTAGTAGTAGTAGTAGTAGTAGTAGTAGTAGTAGTAGTAGTAGTAGTGATAGTAGTAGTAGTAGTAGTAGTAGTAGTAGTAGTAGTAGTAGTAGTAGGTAGTAGTAGTAGTAGTAGTAGTAGTAGTGATAGTAGTAGTAGTAGTAGTAGTAGTAGTAGTAGTAGTAGTAGTAGTATAGTAGTAGTAGTAGTAGTAGTATGATAGTAGTAGTAGTAGTAGTAGTAGTAGTAGTAGTAGTAGTAGTAGTAGTAGTAGTAGTAGTAGTAGTAGTAGTTAGTAGTTAGTAGTAGTAGTAGTAGTAGTAGTAGTAGTAGTAGTAGTAGTAGTAGTAATAGTAGTAGTAGTAGTAGTGATAGTAGTAGTAGTAGTAGTAGTAGTAGTAGTAGTGATAGTAGGAGGACTGAATAGCCATGCCACAATACGCCATGCAAATGAAAGCTACTAAGGATAGATTATATAGGCTATTTTTTTTTATTACGGTCAAAATGCAGTAAGGAAGGAAGCCACGCCCCCTGCCTCCCCTTCTATGCTACGGGGCAGCTGATTGGTGCATTCCTCGTATCATCACTACCAATCACAATATCTTCACTACTTAACAGCGGCGTGACCACGGGACACAGCAATCTTCACTACAGAGGGATTTTTTATTTTGTCACCCTCTGTAGTGAAGATCGCTCTGTCCAGTGGTCACGCCGCTGTTAAGTAGTGAAGATATTGTGATTGGTAGTGATGATACGAGGAGTGCACCAATCAGCTGCCCCGTAGAATAGAAGGGGAGGCAGGGGGCGTGGCTTCCTGACTGCATTTTTACTATAATAAATAAAATAGACTATAGATGATGACGCTTTAAAGTGTAAACATTCACTTGGTAACACAGGATCACGTAGCTACTGACGTTTGCTGCCCTCGATGTTGATCAAAGGAGAGCGTCACATACCTCACCAGAGCTTCAAGTGGTCATTCAACATGCAAGATTTCGACACATAAAAGAAAATAATAGGTAGCTTTCTCACTATCAAACATTCACACACCTTCCTGTGGTCCGTTTATAAGCACACACATACACACACACATCTAAAACTCCGAACTCTTGAGAAAAGAAGAGAAAGGGAGATTTTATAGCAGTGTATAGAGCATCAATGGGTCTGGAAAAAATTGATAGAGAAGATCTGTTTGTGTGGGACGACAGCAGTACAAGAGGTCATGAGAAGAAATTGAAAAGGACAACATGCAAGAAGGATATAAAAAAATACAGCTTCCCGTATAGAAGTCTAGAAGTCTGGAACAACCTTGATGCAAAAGTGATTAATGCAAGAAGTATTCAGGACTTCAAAGGCAAGCTGGATAATAGTAGATTTGGAGACGGGACAGTACGAACATAGCTATTATCCTGTATGTTACAACTAGGTAAATACACACACACACACAAACACACACACACACACACACACACACACACATTCGGGCTTACCTTTAGCACCTGTGTCACATGGTGGTGTCCTGGCCTGAATTCTTGGGTCTTAATGAGCTGGTAGATTCCCTCCAGCATCTCGCGCTCAACGTCGTAGCCGCCATCTATGCCTGTCACGATGCACTCAGCATTATTAGGGTGTCAGGGGCAATCTGATAGAGAAGTTTTTAAGTGGATAAAGGGATTTAATAAAGGAGAGGTAGGAAAAGTTCTTACGGCTAGTAACCAGGGTAGAACAAGAAATAACGGATTCAAGCTGGAAAACCGTAGATTTAATAAAGAAATAGGGAAAAACTGGTTCTCCAATAGGGTGGTGAATGACTGGAATGGACTCAGTACACAGATAGTTAGTGCGGAGTCATTAGGGAGCTTTAAAAGGAGTCTGGATAAATTCATGGATGGGGATGAAAGGTGGATGTAGGTAGTGTTAAGTAACAGGAACTACCACGCGAGACCTACACGTGGTAGTTCCTGTTACTTAACACTACCTACATCCACCTTTCATCCCCATCCATGAAATTATCCAGCCTCCTTTTAAAGCTCCCTAATGACTCTGCACTAACTACCTGTCTACTGAGTCCATGCCAATCATTCACCACCCTATTTATGAACCAGTTTTTCCCTATTTCTATTTTAAATCTACGCTCTTCCAGCTTGAATCCGTTACTTCTTGTTCATTCCTGAGTACATGGACACCACCACCCACCTCTCAAGTTCTTAATAAACTCCTCAAGCTTCATCCTTTTCTCCTGCTTTTTACATCACAAAGGACTGGCCAAGGGCACAATAAAAATGGGTAACACAAAGCCCGCTTAGTTGCCAGTCCCTATAAAGAAGACAGTAAGAGAATAAAATAAAACAGAGGGATGAGCCAATTTAGTTTGGGAGGTGTCTTGTTACTCCTCTTTTGAAAAGATTTAAGTCATAGGAAAGTGGAAAAATAGAAACAGGAAGAGAGTTCCAGAGTGTACCAGTGCAAGGGATGAAAGAGTGCTGATTACATTAGATGGAAGTTTGTATACTTATGTACATGCAGCCTTCACAAATACAACACACCTACAGGGATATTAAAATACTATGTGGTGAAGCATGGGAGGCAGGCTTAGTAGTGAGGCGGGGGAGGGCGTGAGAGGTGTTTACACTCTGGACCACAAAGCCAGACTGCTCGGCACACGGCCGCACACCGCCCGGTCACCTTTGTTTTCACTGCCACCGACCGACCTGCGTGTACATGTTCGGCTGGCCCTCCACCGAACCAAACCCCGCAATTACCAGATAGATTTGGTAAATTCACGCATATATCGGACTGGCAGAAAAAATTCGTTAAAGCCAAAATTTGCAATGTCAAGGTCCATAAAAGCGAGGGTTTACTGTATCTTGTTACCATACAAAAATAGTAGTAGTGGTAGTGGTGGCAGTGGTAGTGGTGGCAGTGGTAGTGGTGGTGGTGGTAGTAGTAGTAGTAGTAGTAGTAGTAGTAGTAGTACGTAGTAGTAGTAGTAGTAGTACGTAGTAGTAGTAGTAGTAGTAGTAGTAGTGGTGGTGGTGGTGGTGGTGGTGGTGGTGGTGGTGGTGGTGGTGGTGGTGGTGGTGGTGGTGGTGGTGGTGGTGGTGGTGGTGGTGGTGGTGGTGGTGGTGGTGGTGGTGGTGGTGCTGGTAGTAGTAGTAGTAGTAGTAGTAGTAGTAGTAGTAGTAGTAGAATTAGTGGTAATAGTAGTATATGTAGTAGTAGTAGTAGTGGTAATAGTAGTAGTAGTAGTAGTAGTAGTACCACTTGGGGAGGCGGTAGCGGAGTGGTTAGCGTCTCCGACTGGCGTTCTTGGTGACCCGAGTTCGATCCCCGAAGAAAACCAAAACCTTTCTGCACCGTGGAGTGGCCTAAGAACACCCACATGCCCTGCCCATTAACTCTACCTTCGATTGCGAGTGCATCGGAGGACACAGGGGGCGGCATGAGCCTCTAATCACAGGCATCACTATAAGAATCCTGCCTGCGCCACCACGGGCGAGGGCCAACCATCATCACAGCCCTCAAGTGAACCTCCAGGGCCTACCATCCGAGCTCTGGGTCACCACTGCCTACAGGCGCTATAGGCACAAATGTATAAAAAAAAATAAAAAAAATATCTTGTAACCATAAAAATATTGAAAGGATATCTTGAATGGTTTTCGAGTAGAGTTGTAAATGATCTTTCAAATAAATTCATTAAATGCACAAAAAATTGGATGTTAAGCACAGAACTGTGGTACATTTTTAAGAAACCAATGGGAAGAGCAATGGGAACTCAGGATTTGTTTAACCCCTTGAGGCCCAGAACGTAATTGCCATTGTAATTTGGGTACCATTAGACGATTTTCAGTGACTATTAACAATGTTTTATAGTTATGACCTGTTTAGTATCCTTGTCCACTAGTTAATTTGGTATATTCAGTCACTTTTCGTAATTTTATGGCTCAACAACAGACAATTTTATATAGCCATATTTCCTTATTTATAGCCATACATATTTCCTATGTATGTCCCCATTCTTTATTTGGATGATAACCTTTGCAGAGGAGCAGCTTAACTCGGAGACTGCGGGAGCAAAGATCTTTTTTAGTACCGCCAGTGCGGGAATGTGAGTGATACAGTGACCATTACAGAATTGGATGGAGAATTACATCAACGTCAAGGTAGTAAAAATTCTCATACGGCAATATATATATTTTGAACCCAAACGTATGGGGTTGTGGTGTCCTTGTTGGCGGGAGTTGAAATTGAATGAATGACACCAAAACCGCTGGCGAGAGCCTGCTGAGGTGGGGTCACGGGTACCACTTCTTAGAATTTTTCCCAAGATTTGGACGGGATTACTAAAGTATTTCTGCATTCGTTTATCTCATAGGTGCCGTTGTACCGTGCCTTGCGATAAACAACTGGAGAAATACTTGAATAATCCCTCCAAAAGTCCCAAGATAGACAGACACAACATATCCCAATGCCAGGACCTACATCCCAAGATCTTGGGGCAAAAACCCAAGGAGTGGTATCCCACCGTACAGCGTAGTTAGGCAGATGAGGGTGTGTGGTGTCCAGGGCTGACATCAAGGCGTATATGTGACACAGTTTGTAGACTTCTACGAATGTTGGCGCGGTTTTTGTACGCTTTTTTAAATTGCGCTTCCGGAAGGCTTGCCGCAGTCGCTCAGCAGAGCCTTCCGGAAGGCTTGCCGCAGTCGCTCAGCAGAGCCTTCCGGAAGGCTTGCCGCAGTCGCTCAGCAGAGCCTTCCGGAAGGCTTGCCGCAGCCCACGGGTTATTAGTAGTAATGATGCATTCACTATTTTGACCTATGTAAATGCCATACGCGAAAAAAGGTCAGTCTCCGATGTTGTAAATTTCATAATAATTGTGTCATTACCCATGATTGAAGTGTCACTTGCAGTTGCAGAGAAGCCCAGCAGATACAAAATCCTTCATGTAGATAATATTATATTTATTGATATGAGAAAATCTATTCTATCAACGGTTGTCACCTGACTTTCTATTTCTGTGTCAGATATCTGGTGACCTGAGATATAGCTGCTGAAACTACTGAAATTCCAACCAAAAGGCAAGGAATGGAACCTGAGGAATGTGCCATCCAGTGCACCGGTGAAACCTCTGAGCTGGTGTCACCCAGAGACCTGGACTCCTGGAAGACATTGGTCAGGGCGGCGGAGATAAGAGATAAGTCTTGTGTCCTGCCGCCCGTAAGGTGATGAGCTACTGTCTGTCGTCGCGCGAAGAAAAACGTGAGATGCAAAATGCGCAACAGTTATATTTGCAGATACAAAGCATAAAACAATGCTGAAACAGGTTAGATTATACAGTCATGATATAAACTACTGTGTAACATCTTCAGTGGCACATAAAAATCAGTAGTGAGGCTATAATTCGTAATATTTGGCGCCTGGCGACATGACTGCAGGTGGCGACTTGACTGTTATCTACGGTAGGTGTTGATAATTATATACTAGGGGGTCAAAAGGGAATACATAGAAGGAGGATGTTAGGTCAAAGGTTAGTTTTATGAGAATGAAATCACTTTTATTAGGTGTGAATCATAATTATAGGCTAGGGGCAGACAAGACAATAAGGCTATAAGAGTACTCATCCACCATTCTCAAAGGGACAATATTTCAATAAGGGATAATACAGCCATATCAAAGGGATAATCAAGGGAATAAATATAAGGATACAATTTATACACTATGGAGAGACAATGGAATTAATATAAGGAGACAAGGGCATTCCTATAAGGAGACAAGGGAATAAATATAAGGATACAATTTATATACTATGGAGAGACAATGGAATAAATATAAGGAGACAAGGGCATTCATATAAGGAGACAAGGGAATAAATATAAGGAGACAAGGGAATAAATATAAGGAGACAAGGGCATTCCTATAAGGAGACAAGGGAATAAATATAAGGAGACAAGGGAATTAACAATGTATGTCCATTCCTATCTATCTATCTGAGTACAACAACTAACATACAACTTCCTAGCATAAGTAAACATTTCCACTACAGTAAAACCTCTCGTATTCGGACCCTCAGTATTCGGACCTCCTCTTTTTTTCTTTTGGGGGGGGGGGGGGGAATTTCCTAGCATAGAAATATATATTTTTTTTTTTAGGGGTTGAAATTTCCTAACGTAGAATTTTTTTTTCTTTTTTTCTAGGGGTTGAAATTTCCTAACCTAAATTTTTTTTTTTTTTTTTACATATCTAAATACCCCCATATATAATCCCCCCTCATTATTTGGATCCTTGCATTACTCGGACCACTCCTTGGCGACAATTAGTCCAAATATGAGAGGTTTTACTGTATTTTGTAACACTTATCATAATTGACCACTGAAAACAAGACGATGAGGTCATATCTTGCCTATCTATCAATCTATCAAACTATCTATCTAATCAACGCCACTATACATAGCTAGTCATACTGCCTCATGTAATTAAGAGATTTACAAGAGGAGCAATACTCACCAAAGACTTAGTCATGGCCCTCCGCACCTCCTCTGATCCCTGGCCATAGATCTGCCGGAACAGTTTATTGAGGGCCGCGTCTCCCTCCAGCTTCTCGGCTTCCTCCTCCTTCTTCACCTCGGCCTCCAGCTTGTCCCAGTCGTGCTTCCGCGGCGCCCACGAGGGGTAGGCCGGGATCTTGGCTGCCTCGGAAACCCCTGCCAAGGCGAGGCCAAACACACTGTTACTCCACTATTATTCCTACTCTATTCCTCTATTATTACTCCTCTATTCCTTTATTATTCCTCTGTTATTCCTTTATTATTACTACTCTATTATTATTATTATTATCTTAGCTGCTTCGGAAACCCCTGGGAAGGCGAGGGGAACCATACACTTTTACCCCTCATCTTTCCTTTATCACTCTATTTTTTACTCCTATTGGGATCTTGGCAGCCTCCAAAACCCCCGGGGAAGGTGGAGGCCAAGCACACACTTTTTATGCTCTGTTACCCCTTTTCTAGTATTTACTATCCTCCTTTTTATTACTACCTAACTACTGTTTTACTACTGTTCCCTACCACTCACCAGGACTAAACCAACACTCCCGGCTATTCTCCCCTATAGTCTTTTTTTTTTTAACGGGGGGCTAAATTTCCTTTCTATCTGAAGGTCTCATGTTTAAAAATGAGCCTGGTTTACCTGATAATAGGTTTAATATGAAAAATATAACTGAAAAAGAAGAACTAGTTTTTCCCTTTCTTTTGGGGGCATCAAATTTCAGTCAGTAAGCAAAAGGGGCGGGAGTTTTCCCCTCGTTAAAAAGAACAGAGTCTAGGGCAAGGAATTATTCATAACAATTACTTTTTTTTAGGGGTGGTGGTCAGGTCCTGTTTTGGGTTTTGGGTCACCAGTCACCCCTCGGCCAGCCCCAACTACCCTCTGCTTGGGCCCTGCAAAAAAATCCATCAAAAGAACAAAGGAAGCTAAAAGAGGCTTGAGACCTACACGTGGTAGTTCCTGTTACTTAACACTCCCCACATCCCCCTTTTCTCCCATCCAAAACTGTTCAGACCCCTTTTTAAAAGCTCCCTTTTTGACCCCCTAACTCCCTGACGACGAGCCCATGCCAACATTCACCCCCTATTTGGAACCATTTTTTTCTCTATTTCTTTTAACATTATGGTTTGTGTTGAAAAATGTTAAAATCAAGTATACCTGAGGGGGGTTAATATAGTACTGTCTTTTTGTACCCATTTCCCCTTTCCCAAAGTGATGAATCTAAAAAATGCAAAAAAAAAATACATTACAGTTCACAATCTCTTATCCGAAAACCTTGGACCAAACCCACTTTTCGGTTTCGGAAAATTTTTCGGTTTTCAGAAGGGAAAGTTTTTGCGTAGTTTTTAACGTTTTTTAAATACTCAAAGGACGTTCAGGTTAATATGGGGGAGTTTCACGTACGCTACAGACCTTAACTCATAATTAAATTTTTTTTTTTTGGCTCAGTATACTTACTGTAATCTACTGTACTTGCGCTCAATAAAAAAAAAAATAAAAAAAAAAAAAAAAAAAAAAAAAAAAAAAAAAAAAAAAAAAAAATGTGGTTAAAGGTTTGGTTAGGGGTTTTTTAAAACCCGTAAATTAGGTTAGGTTGGGTTGTTAGGTTTGGTTTTAAAAATAAAGGGTTTGGTTAGGTTTCAATTTTCTTTTTTTTTTTTTTTTTTTTGGTTTGCGCAAAAAAAAAATGCACCATTTGAACAACCCTCGTAGGTCAAGAAAAAGTGTTGGGTCTCTGAAAACAAAGTGAAACTCTCCTCCATAAATTTCCGAAGTTTTATACAAAAACGAAAGAAAAAAATTGTCACCCCGTCAGAGAGAGAGAGAGAGAGAGAGAAGGGAGAAAGAGGAAAAGAGAGAAGAGAGAGAAGAGAGGGGAAACCTTTTTTATGGCATATTGTGATGTAAGAGTATTGTTATGATAAAATAGGGTGGACGATCCACAATTACCGCCATATTAGCCTTTCATCGTATATTCTCCCTGAAAAACTGACTGTTCTTACTTTGGGCCGGTAATGGAATATTTTGGGCGTGTTTTTGCCAAGGTCTCCCGCTGAATACTACAGACACGTACCCAGGGATACCTTGAGGCGCTGATCCTAGGTTGAGCACGCGTGCCCTCGGACCGGGTAGACAAACCGTAATACCCAACTCGCACCACACCCGCCCTATTGCCACACACACTCACCAACACACACACAACACACGGACACACACCCCCCCACCTTTTAGATTAAGGTAATTAGATAATGATGTAATTAGATCCCTGGTAACCGCATGGGGACTTTCTTCAAGTTGAAGTAAACAGTGATTGTATTTTTCTCAACCCCTTTATCTTAAAAATTGCCTCGAAACCAAAAATTGCCCGATTTTTTCATAGATGAGTTTTATTTTATTTATATGGCCATAATGCAAATATATTGATTTAAAGGACTTATGACGCGAAAAATATTAGCCCCCAAAAAAAATAGTAGGGTCTAAACTACCTAATAAAGTATAGTCTCACCTGCCCTAAAGTCGCCAGGGGCCTATATTTCGAATTATAGCATACTACTGATTCTTATGTGCCCTGAAGATGATCACGTAGTTTTATATGACTGATAACTACCTGTTTCAGCGTTGTTTTTTGTTTTTTCTTTACAGAATATGGTTTTAAATTTCACTACTCGTTTTTTTTTTTGGGCGACGACATGGGCGGGAGTAGAGTAGTAGCAAAAATCTTTTTACCTTGGTAGTAGTTTTCAGAAAAGACATTCAACCCCCTGGGTGAATGTCTTTGGTTTCAGTAGTAGTATGTAGTAGTGAGTAGTAGAGTAGTAGTGTAGTAGAGTAGTAGAATGAGGGAATGAGGGAAAGAATGAGGGAATGAGGGAAGGGGAAAGAGGGAAGAATGGGGAAAAAGAGGAAAGAATGAGGGGGAAAATGAGAGAATGAGGGAATGAGGGAAGAATGAGGGAAAAATGAGGGAATGAGGGGAAAATGAGGGAATGAGGGAAAAATGAGGGGAATGAGGGAAAAAGCGGGAAAGAGGGGAAGAATAGGGAATGAGGGAAGAATGATGGAATGAGGGAAAAATTTGGAGAATGAGGAAAATGGGAGAATGAAATGTAGGAAGAACAGGGAAGAATGTAGGAATGATTGAAAAAGGGGAATGATAAAGTGAGAAATGAGGGATGAGGGAATGAGGAAAGAATGAGGGATTGCGGGACGACGATGGGGAATGAGGGAGAAGCGAATGAGGAAAAGATAATTAGGGTAAGATTTAAAGGAAAAAGACTTTCAAATGGGGAAGAATGTTGGACAGTAGTAAGAAGTAGTAAGTGAGGAGAAGAGGAAAGATGAGGAAGAATGAGGGAATGAGGGAAGAATGAGGGAATGAGGGAAGAATGAGGGAATGAGGGAAGAATGAGGGAATGAGGGAAGAATGAGGGAATGAGGGAAGAATGAGGGAAGAATGAGGGAATGAGGGAAGAATGAGGGAATGAGGGAAGAATGCGGGAATGAGGGAAGAATGAGGGAATGAGGTAAGAATGAGAGAATGAGGGAAGAATGAGGGAAGAATGCGAGAACGAGGTGTATTACTATGAACAGGAACATAAGAACATAAGAAAATAAGGAAGCTACAAGAGGCTGCGAGACCTACACGTGGTAGTTCCTGTCAGGTAGGTAAAATAGAGTTCATTAAGAAATAGGATAGGTAGAAAGATAGGTAGTAAATGGAGAGAGGAATGAGGAAGAGGGGAAAAAATAGTTATGAACCAAATTTTGAGATATGGGAAGGGGTTATAAAATGATGCAAAAAGGAGGAAAAGGAAATATTAAGCCCTTCACGCCCAGATCTTTCCTTGGCTATATGTAATCGTCTGTTAGCCATAAAATCACGAAAAGTCACTGAATATACCAAATTAGTTAGAGGACAAGGATATTAAACAGGTCATATCTATAAAATATTGCTTATAGTCACTGTAAATCGTCTAATGGTACCCAAATTACAATGGAAATTATACGTTCTGGGTCTCAAGGGGTTAAATGGAGAGAGAGAGAGAGAG
>JACEEZ010020416.1:20000-47500 GCA_016584305.1 Chionoecetes opilio | reverse complement strand
GTAGTAGTTGTAGTACTAATATTAGTAGCAGTAGTAGTAGCAGCTAATATTATTATTAGTAGTAGTAGTGGTAGTGGTAGTAGTGGTAGTAATATTAGTAGTAGTAGTAGTAGTGGTAGTAGTAGTAGTTGTTGTAGTAGTAGTAGTAGTGGTGGTAGTAGTTAGTAGTAGTAGTAGTAACAGTCGTAGTAGTAGTAATAGTAGTAGTAGCAGTAGTAGTAGTAACAGTCGTAGTAGTAGTAGTAGTAGTAGTAGTAGTAGTAGTAACAGTCGTAGTACTAGTAGTAGTAGTAGTAGTAGCAGTATACGTAGTAGTATACGTAGTAGTAGTAGTAGTGGTAGTAGTGGTAATAGTAGTAGTAGTAGTAGTAGTAGCAGTATACGTAGTAGTATACGTAGTAGTAGTAGTAGTGGTAGTAGTGGTAATAGTAGTGGTAGTAGTAGAGAGAGAGAGAAATATAATTCATTCTTCCTTCCTTCCTTCCTTACATAAGAACATATGAAAAAAAGGAAGCTAAAAGAGGCCGTGAGACCTACACGAGGTATTTCCTTCCTTCCTCCACCTGCTCCTTCCTTCCTTCCTCCTCTACCTCTTTCCTTCCTCCTCCTTCTCCTCTACCTCCTTCCTTCCTTCACTTCCTCCTTTCTTCCTTCCTTCACTTCCTCCTTTCTTCCTTCCTTCACTTCTTCCTCCTTCCTTCCTTCCTTCCTCCTCCTGCTCCTTCCTTCCTTCCTCCTCTACCTCTTTCCTTCCTCCTCCTTCTTCTCTACCTCCTTCCTTCCTTCCTTCCTTCTTACCTTCCTCCTCTACCTCCTTCCTTTCCTCCTCCTCCTCCTCCTCCTCCTCCTCCTCCTCCTTCCTCTTCCTTCCTTCCTTCCTTCCTTCCCAGTAAACAAGGAACGTTTTCACAACGTTGTGTTAAGGTTGTAATTTTGTCCGTCTGAAAGTTACGTTGTCAGTAGCTACGTCATCAAAGTTTGTCAAAACCAGGACTCTTGCCCGTATTCGTAGTCACATACCATCATTGTACGTGGTCATTGTTCACTTTTTGTCTTGTTCTAATTAAATCAATATGTCATGCCAGCTCTGTTGTGAACTTGTGATTGCAATAGGAGTACTGTATGATTGTTCTAGTACTTTCCATGGAAGCTACAAGATCTCTGTTGTGATTGCAATAGGAGTACTGTATGATTGCTCTAGTACTTTCCATGGCACCTACAAGATCTCTGTTGTGATTGCAATAGGAGTACTGTATGATTGCTCTAGTACTTTCCATGGCAGCTACAAGATCTCTGTTGTGATTGCAATAGGAGTACTGTATGATTGCTCTAGTACTTTCCATGGCAGCTACAAGATCTCTGTTGTGATTGCAATAGGAGTACTGTATGATTGCTCTAGTACTTTCCATGGCAACTACAAGATCAAGTGAATAATTTTGACTGAGTAGAAATGGAACAAAATCATAGCAATTACCACGAGCAATCATGGTATGTGACTACGAATACGAGCAAGATCTATCTTCCCAGTTATGAGGGGATCGTCCTCTCACACTTCCACCATCTATTCTACTCATAAGCTATATAACCCCACAGCCAACTTGGAGTAACACACACACACACACACACACATACACACAAAATATACGTAGATATTCCCATGCAAGTATAGACGCCTGCAGGCACTAGAGGGCAAGATAATACCAGCAAGAAGTGTGCATAAATCATAATAATTTCCACCCTCACCAATATAAGTATTCATTTAACCCCTTGAGGCCCAGAACGTAATTTCCATTGTAATTTGGGTACCATTAGACAATTTAGTGAGTATAAGCAATATTATATAGCTATGACCTGTTTAGTATCCTTGTCCACTAACTAATTTGGTTTATATAGTTACTTTTTGTAGTTTTATGGCTAATAACAGATGATTTCATATAGCAAAGGAAAGATCTGGGCGTGAAGGGGTTAAGGAAAACTAGATCAATACAGACACAATGACATGACAGCCACACCAGCATAGCTAACTCAAGTCCTGTATGTTGAAAATAACTTAATACAACTATAGGTAAATACACGCATACATAGCTACATGGATAACTCATATATATTAACCAATGAAACAATCCACATTACCTTATTTAACGTTGCTGCTGACACGGGGCCACAAGAACAGGTGCTGACACGGGCCCAGTAGAACAGGTGCTGACAGGGGCCCACTAGAACAGGTGCTTGACGATACGGGGCCACTAGAACAGGTGCTGACAGGGGCCCACTAGAATAGGTGCTTGACGATACGGGGCCACTAGAACAGGTGCTGACGATACTGGGCCACTAGAACAGGTGCTGACAGGGGCCCACTAGAACAGGTGCTGACACGGGGCCACTAGAACAGGTTCTGACGATGCGGGGCCACAAGAACAGGTGCTGACACGGGCCAACTAGAATAGGTGCTCACATATTGGCTTATATTTATAGTTCTAAGTCCTGACGAGTGCTGAAATATATCCCCCTGTATTTCTAGATATTCTATGCGGCTGTGGGTATCTTGTTCAACACTGTAGCTGGTTGTATGAGCGAGAAATACGTCTGTTTTAACACACACTCAGAGATTTTCCATCAACACGTTGGTTTGTTTATTTATTTTTCATGACGTCACTTCCGCTAAAATGGCTATCGATGACGTTTTTCCACTTCCCTCGGTTTTATTTCCTGAACCATCATTATTTAAGCGTATCTGAATAAGGAAAATGTTGAGATAAAATAAGAATATGCATAAATCATCAAAACACAGAAGCTTTAGTGTGTAAGTAAGGAAATAAATGGTTTGTTTTGGTATTCAATGACGTCACGGTGGCGTCATACTTTTCATGACGTCACATCCACCTCATGTTATTTTTCTTATTGCTTGTTGTTTAATTGCTGTTGTTGTCGTTGGCTTGTTGTTTTTCCTTATTGTTTTCGTTGTTGCTTGTTGTTTTTCCTTATTGTTTTCGTTGTTGCTTGTTGTTGCTTTCCCCCTACACGAGCCAACACCACAGAAAGCACTGCCTTCCTGCCGGGTTTATCAACAGTCGAACATAAGATGCGTGATTGTTGAGGGAGAGAGAGAGGGAGGAATGAAGGGGAAGCAGGGAGGGGTGAAGGGAGGGGAGAAAGGGAGGAAGGGCAGGGGGGTTGAACGGACGAGGAAGGCAAGGAGGCGGACGACAGCGGAATAGCTTCGTTTTCATTCCCTCTTCCTCTCCTTAATTTCCTTCCTCATTCCTTCCTTTCTTCCTCATTTCTTCCTCATTCTTCCTTCCTTCATTTCCTTCCTTCTCTCTCTCTCTCTCTGGTCAGCATGGACCTCGTTTGGGTGAGGTACAGAGGGACATATGTTTGTTTACTCATTCATAGCTAACTAATTGATAGCTAAATCATGCAGAAGACCAAGGGAGAAGGTTTAGGAAAAGATAATCTAGCTATACAAGGGTTAAAAATAGGAGCAATCCCTGTAAATAAGGAGAAATAGGCGAAAACCACATTTAGTGTTAACTCCTCCTCCTCCTCCTCCTTCTTCCTTCCTTCCTTCCCCCTTCTCCTTCTTTCCTTCCTTCCTTCCTTCCTCCTTCCTTCCTTCCTTCCTTCCTTCCTTCCTTCCTCCTTCCTCCTCCTCCTCCTTCCTTCCTTATATATATATATAATTTCCTCCTCTTAGCTCCTTCCTTCCTTCCTTCCTTCCTCCTTCTCCTTCTCCTTCCTTCCTCCCTCCTTCTCCTCCTTCCTTCCTTCCTCCTTCCCCTCTACCTCCTTCCTTCCTTCCTTCCTTCATCCTTCCTTCCTTCCTTCCTTCCTTCATTTCCTTCCTCCTCCTTCTCCTCCTCCTTCTCCTTCCTTCCTCCTTCCTTCCGTTCCTTCCTTCCTCCTCCTCCTCCTTCCTTCCTTCCTCCTTCTCCTTCCTTCCTTTCCTTCCTTCCTTCCTTTCCTTCCTTCCTTCCTTCCTTCTTCACTTCCTCCCAGTGCATTTTTTAACATGCTAACTGGGCGACCAAAATGTCGCCCAGTGATGAAAAACTGTCGCCCAGTAAGAACATTTTGAAGCATAGCCTACTGGGCGACAAGATATTTATTCAGAAAATCCTTCCTGGATGCAATGGCTCATCATGTCTGTGTGTGTAAGATCCATTAGTGCTTCTTATTACTGCATATGATCATTATCTATATATATATTTCTTCTTTTAATATCTATATAATCATGTGCCGCCATATATACCCCGTCGATTGTTTGCGTAGTGAAAATTTGTTGCTGTCACTGGAAGATTCATAAGCACAGCATGGAAAGGGAGGGGAGGGGTCACACAGCATACCAAATGGGGAAGATAATACCAAAAAGCTATATAGTTTAACAGGTACATATGTCTACACCACCCTTCTGGATATCCAAGGAGTGTCGCCCAGTAAGATTTGCTTAGAAAATACTCTGCTTCCTCCTCCTTCCTTCCTTCTCCACCTCCTCTTTCTCCTTCCTTCCTTCCTTCCTTCCTTCCTCCTTCTCCTCCTTCCTTCCTTCCTTCCTTCTCCACCTCCTCTTCCTTCCTTCCTTCCTTCCTTCCTCCTTCTCCTCCTTTCTTTCTTCCTTCCTTCCTTCTCCTTCCTTCCTTCCTTCCTTCCTTTCCTTCCTTCCTTCCTTCCTTCCTTCCTTTCTTTCCTTCCTTCCTTCCTTCCTTCCTCCTTCCTTCCTTTCCTTCCTTCCTTCCTTTCCTTCTCCACCTCCTCTTCCTTCCTTCCTTCCTTCCTTCCTTCCTTCCTTCCTCCTCCTCCTTCCTTCCTTCCTTCCTTTCCTTCCTTCCTTCCTTCCTTCCTTCCTTCCTTCCTTCTCTTCCTTCCTTCCTTCTCCCTTCCTCTTTCTTCTTTCTTTCCCATTTCCTTCCTTCCTTCCTTCCTCCTACTACTCCTCCTTCCTCCTTCCTTCCTTCTCTTCCTTCCTTCCTTCCTTCCTCCTTCTCCTTCCTTCCTTCCTTCCTTTCCTTCCTTTCCTTCCTTCCTTCCTTTCTTCCTTCTCCACCTCCTGCCTTCCTTCATTCCTCCTCCTCTTCCTCCTCTTTACATCCTGTCTTCCTTCCTGCAAAATAACTCAGTCACCCTTTAAAAAAAAATCCATAACGGAGAAATATACCAAAACAGCACTTAAAACGCCACCAAAAAGGCACGAAACGACTAAATAAATAAAAAGAACACTTTAGAAAATAGAATACAATAGAATATATAGTTGAATATAAAAAAACAAAAGAAAAAAACAAATTTAATCCAAAATGCAACCTGGTTTTAGTAGCAATTTTTCACTTAAACCAAAAACTCCGTGTGTTACATTGTCTACATATTTTCTCTCATAACTGTTAAATAACGCCATTAAAGTGAGTATACAACCACTATAGAATGAAATAAGTATATAATCTACCTTTCTATAGGCCTAGGACGGTTAAACAAGCCTATGGAAGCCTAAAATAAGGGTTAAACATTGCCGGGGTTTTCACAGATGATTCGAATGTCATTTTTGAAGTTATTTTGATCTCAGATTCTTGACTTATTTGCGGTTAATCAAGAGGTTATTTAGGGCTTTTAAGGTTTATTTGAGGTGTGAGGATGGTTATTTGAGGTTGATTTGAGGTATTTGACGTGTTTTTTACCTCCATAATAGCCTTAAAACTCCTAAATAACCTCTTTATTACCTTAACCTCAAATAAGTCAAGAATCTGAGAACATTAAAATAACTTCAAATGACACTCGAATCCGCTGTGAAAACCCCATCCATGTTTAACCCTTATTTTAGGCTCCCATAGGCTTATTTAACGGTCTTAGGCCTATAGAAAGGTAGATTATATACTTATGGTATTATTTTACACCAGGATCTTCCTTCCTCCTTCTCCTCCACCTCCTCCTCCTTCCTTCCTTCCCCGCTACCTCATTCCTTCCTTCCTTCCCTCTCTTACATTTCTTCACTTCCTCCTTCCTTCTTTCTCCACCTCTTTCTTCCTTCCTTCCTTCCTCCTTCCCCGCTACCTCATTCCTTCCTTCCTTCCCTCCCTTAAATGTCTTAACTTCCTCCTCCTTCCTTCCTTCTCCACCTCCTCTTTCTTCCTTCCTTCCTTCCTTTCCTTCCCTTCCTTCCTTCCTTCCTTCCTTCCTTCCTTCCTCCTTCCCCGCTACCTCATTCCTTCCTTCCTTCCTTCCCTCCCTTAAATTTCTTCACTTCCTCCTCCTTCCTTCCTTCTCCACGTCCTCTTTCTTCCTTCCTTCCTCATTTCCTCGACTGAAATTCTCTACACAATTGGGAGTGTGGTTCTGTTTACCTTATTGGATTCTAGGAAACATTCTCTCTATGAGCTTCCGTCCAAATCATTACTTTTGGAGATAATGACATGTTGTTTATAGGGAGGCGAGAGACAAGTGTTCACGTCGGTAACAGGAAGGTTCGACGGAATGCGTTTTCGATGACACCGTTGAAACTTCCAACCTAGTGCATCGTCGAACCTTCCAAGTCATTTATTTACGGTGATACACAGGCAACAGGTGTGTTGCGAGGCCGTACAGGTGTGTAGTGACAGGTGTGGTGTATGTGGTAAAGCGAGAGAGGCTAAGAGTGAAGTGTTAGCCCCCCAGTGTGTGTCTGAACTAAAGAGTGAACGCGCAGTTCTCGTCCACTATAACTGCGTCAGCCCCGTACCGACGCGGCCATGGGTACGGCGCGGGCCACAGTGGTCCATAGAAGCTACTCTCGCGCACGCGGGTCTCGAACCTAGGATCAGCGCATCAAGGTATACCCTGGGTACGTCTCTGTAGTATTCAGCGGGAGACACTTAGCGAAAACACGTCAAAATATTTAATTTACCGGCATCAAACTCAAATGTCATATTTCAGGGAGAATATTACGCTGAAAGGCTAATATGGCGGCCATGTATTATCGTCCACCCTATAATTATCACTAATAATACTCTTAGTATCACTAATATGCCATAAATAAGGTATTTAAGGGTAAATTTCACCTTATTTCCTATTAAATAAGTCTATATATCTTGGGTAAACAACAAACATGGCCGCCCGGCGCCCAGCTGGTTCCTTTCCTGAACGCTGATTGGCTGGGAGATGTAGCCAGGCCTCTGATTCGCTGTCAATGTAGCGAGGCCTCTGATTGGCTCCTGGGCTCGCCGCCATTTTACGAGGTGCCAATCACGAATTTCAAAACGAATATCCACTTTTTTATTCGTGGACTGATATTCGATTGAATACCCTTGTTGAAAAGCCCAGCTTCTCGTATGACTTTCCATAATAAGTGTCCGTGTTTGAAGGCCTTCGTAAAAGAAATATGATTTAATCTTTTAGTAACACCGTGCATATTAGCGATATTTTGTTGAAAATTCTTTTTTTACACTAAATATAGGGGGATTCTTGTGTGTTTTAATATATTTCGATATTTCCGCATCGTTTTATGTAGTAATCACGCGCCTGGTGGCTGTATTTTGTTTATTTAATTTAGGGGGGTTTGTTTACATTTTAACCCCAACTTTGTTCCTCCTTCTAAATGAGTTGTGAGGTTATTTGTGTGTGATTAGCTATATCTACAGGCGCAGTGTGTTTGTGTGTGTTTATGTGACGTGTTTTTCACGTATTTTCTCAAGGAATACATCTGACTCAGTGGTGTAATTGGTCAAATTATCGAAAAAACAAAACATGTATGGCTCCGTGGTTTTAACACTAAACAAGGATCTGTTACTGTTTATAGGATACACACATCATATACTATTAGCTCATATTTTATCACTATTTATAGGGGCTTTGTTAAAAAATAGATTTTTGTTGTGGTGAATTTTGGTTTTTTTTGAGCCATCTTTTGCTACGGGATATTTCATTATTTCTTCGTTATTTCATTGTTTTTTTAGGCTTATTGAGTCCTATTTATCATTGTTTTACTTTATTCGTGTTGATTTATTAATTAAATTGATGTTTTTTATTATGGCGGGAATAGTTGTTGTCTCGAGTTGGATGTCAAGATCAAGAGGAGCTCTGATGACGTCATCCTTGATGACGTCACAGCGGCCATATTGGCAATTTATTCTTATTCTTACATTTATACCTCAATTTACGCCTCCCCGTGCAATATTCAAGGCTATGTAAGGAGTAAGAAAGGCTTTGGGGCTGTATTGCATGATATTACCCATTGACAAAGACAATATATGCACGATAAATAGGTAAAAACTGGGTATTTCTGGCTTCACTTATCTTATTTAACTTATTTTCTTCTACTTTTTACCTCAATTTACGGGTTCCCTTGCAATATTCAAGGCTATGTAAGGGGTAAGTAAGGGTGTGGGGCTGTATTGCATGATACAACACCCACGCAAAGGCAATATATGCACGCTAAATGGGTAAAAATGGGGTATTTCTGGCTTCACTTATCTTATTTTATTCTGCTGTTTACCTCAATTTACGGCTCCCCTTGCAATATTCAAGGCTATGTAAAGGGTAAGAAAGGGTGTGGGGCTGTATTGCATGATATAACACCCAAGTAGAGGCAATATATGCACGCTAAATGGGTAAAAATGGGGTATTTCTGGGTTCAAAACTTTCCGCTATTATACAAACAAGCCTTTTATTTATATTTTAATAGATTTTGATGTGTTTGTGTCCTCACTAATAACTTCTTGGTCTAAATCACCCTGTTTTTCATGAGGGGGCGAGGCGTAGTGCAAAAAACAAGGGGGGGAAGGGGGACTAAGAGAATATGGAAGTATTATTAATATTGTACCATATAAACTATGGTAGAATGAAGTAGTAGACTACGTACCGTAGATAACACTTATGTCGCCACCTGCCCTAATGTCGCCAGACGCCATATATTACGAATTATAGTAGGTATCACTACTGATTTTCATGTGCCACTGAAGATGATACACAGTAGTTTATATCATGACTGTATAATCTACCCTGTTTCAGCGTTGTTTTATGCCTTGTATCTGCAAGTATAGACGGTTTACAATTTCGCTACTGTTTTTTTTTTCCGGGCGACGACGACGGCGGGAGGACACTCATTGCTGTATAGGCTTTTCACTTTAATTTTGGTGGGCAATGATCTAGTAACCTTGTATTTTATATTAATCCTCTCAATGGCAAAATATCTTTAGGTTTTACTCTATGATAGACATACTGCAAGGTGCCACGGAGTTCCACGGTGCCGTCGATACTTCCATTTTCTGCCGTCGCAAGTGCACTCCGTCGAAACTTCCTGTAATCATGTTTACGTCCGCCACACTCTTCTTCCTCTTGTGACCTACATCGCCTCTGTTCTTCCCTTGCCGCGGACACTTTTTAATGCAGATTTGGCTTTAGTTAGGAGTTTAAAGCGTGGGATTAGGTTAGATTAGTGAGTCTAAAGGTGGGGTTAGGTTAGTTTAATTTTCATATCTCCCATACACTCCTTCCTATTAAAAACTTAAAAACATCTTATATCTCCGAAAGTAGTGATTTGCGACGGAAGTTCATAGAGAGAATGTTTCCTAGAATCCAATAAGCTAAACAGAAACCACACTAACAATTGTGTAGGCAATTTCGGTCCTAGTGTAAAAATTTACAACAGCTGGTTTGGCTGGTCGCCGACTTGCCCTGGCCCGGGATGGAACCAGGGCCCGCAGACTCGTAGCCAGGCACGCTAGCCACTGCACCACGGAGGCCACAATTTATGCTTTTATGTATAATATAAGTACATATGTATTTATGTAGTGATGGCATTAAGAGTGTGTGTTTTGCAGGCCCCTCCAGAATGTAAGATAAGATAAGATTTTCATCCTATCTAGACACTTTGCAAGTACCAACTACAAGGTTATTGACTATACAAAGCGCCGCCACGTCAGCACGAACTAGGCGGACTCGAACCGCTGACCGAATGCACAGGGACGCTGCACATTGCGAGCTCACGTCTCTACCAACCTTGCCACCCTGACGGGCCTCCAGAATGTAGTGACTGTATTAATGCATTGATGTCATTAAGAGTGTGTTTTCCAGGCCACTCCAGAATGTAGTGACTGTATTAATGCATTGATGTCATTAAGAGTGTGTGTTTTGCAGGCCCCTCCAGAATGTAGTGACTGTATTTATGCAGTGATGGCATTAAGAGTGTGTGTTTTGCAGGCCCCTCCAGAATGTAGTGACTGTATTTATGCAGTGATGGCATTAAGAGTGTGTGTTTTGCAGGCCCCTCCAGAATGTAGTGACTGTATTAATGCATTGATGTCATTAAGAGTGTGTTTTCCAGGCCCCTCCAGAATGTAGTGACTGTATTAATGCATTGATGTCATTAAGAGTGTGTGTTTTGCAGGCCCCTCCAGAATGTAGTGACTGTATTTATGCAGTGATGGCATTAAGAGTGTGTGTTTTGCAGGCCCCTCCAGAATGTAGTGACTGTATTTATGTATTGCATTATGTATTGTATTTGTAGTAACCCCTTCACGCCCAGATCTTTCCTTGGCTATATAAAAATTCGTCCGTTGTTAGCCATAAAATAAGGAAAAGTCACTAAATATACCACAGTAGTTAGTGGACAAGGATACTAAACAGGTCATAGCTATAAAAACATTGTTTATAGTCACTAAAAATCCTCTAATGGTACCCAAATTACAATGGAAATTACGTTCTGGGTCTCAAGGGGTTAATGATCCACCACTACCAACACTACCACCACCACCACCACCACCACTACAACCCTTGCCCTTTCACAGATCAGCAGTAGCAGCAGTAGTAGCAGCAGGGACAGGAGGGGCTGGCAGATGGTTCAGGCAGATGGCTTGAGGGGGGCTGGCAGATGGTACAGGCAGATGGCTCGCTCTATCCCCCGACACTCTGGAGACGCTCGCTCAATATGTGGCTCAGGAACTCGTTGACGATGCCATTCTGAGTGAGTTAGAGCGAGTGAGCGAGTGTGTTTGAGCGAGTGCGAGTTTGGGAGAAAGTGCGAGTTAGTGTGAATGAGTTAGTGTTGGAGAGAGCGAGGGAATGGTAGAGAGAGAGAGAGAGAGAATAAGATAGAGGGAGTGAATGTGAGAGTGTGTGTTAAGCCAGCGACACACACACACACACACACACACGGCCGCCTCATGAAAATACACAGTACACGTCTGACTTCCGTGGTGACAACATGAATCCGTTGTCTGACTATTGCTCGTATTCATAGTCACATACCATGATTGCTCGTGGTAATTGCTATGATTTTGTTCCATTTCTACTCAGTCAAAATTATTCACTTGATCTTGTAGCTGCCATGGAAAGTACTAGAGCAATCATACAGTACTCCTATTGCAATCACAACAGAGATCTTGTAGCTGCCATGGAAAGTACTAGAGCAATCATACAGTACTCCTATTGCAATCACAACAGAGATCTTGTAGCTGCCATGGAAAGTACTAGAGCAATCATACAGTACTCCTATTGCAATCACAACAGAGATCTTGTAGCTGCCATGGAAAGTACTAGAGCAATCCTACAGTACTCCTATTGCAATCACAACAGAGATCTTGTAGGTGCCATGGAAAGTACTAGAGCAATCATACAGTACTCCTATTGCAATCACAACAGAGATCTTGTAGCTGCCATGGAAAGTACTAGAACAATCATACAGTACTCCTATTGCAATCACAACAGAGATCTTGTAGCTG
Organism: Chionoecetes opilio; assembly: GCA_016584305.1. Taxonomy (NCBI): domain Eukaryota; kingdom Metazoa; phylum Arthropoda; class Malacostraca; order Decapoda; family Majidae; genus Chionoecetes; species Chionoecetes opilio. The sequence goes on along the minus strand of JACEEZ010020416.1, from coordinate 35,819 downwards.
CCATGGAAAGTACTAGAGCAATCATACAGTACTCCTATTGCAATCACAACAGAGATCTCGTAGCTGCCATGGAAAGTACTAGAGCAATCATACAGTACTCCTATTGCAATCACAACAGAGATCTTGTAGCTGCCATGGAAAGTACTAGAGCAATCATACAGTACTCCTATTGCAATCACAACAGAGATCTTGTAGCTGCCATGGAAAGTACTAGAGCAATCATACAGTACTCCTATTGCAATCACAACAGAGATCTTGTAGGTGCCATGGAAGGTACTAGAGCAATCATACAGTACTCCTATTGCAATCACAACAGAGATCTTGTAGCTGCCATGGAAAGTACTACAGCAATCCTACAGTACTCCTATTGCAATCACAACAGAGATCTTGTAGCTGCCATGGCAAGTACTACAGCAATCATACAGTACTCCTATTGCAATCACAAGTCACAACAGAGCTGGCATGACATATTGATTTAATTAGGACATGACAAAAAGTGAACAATGACCACGTACAATGATGGTATGTGACTACGAATACGGACAACATGACTTGTTGGCCATGGCTGTGTGTGCAGTGTATAGCATGAACATGAATGAAAATTATTTGATTACTTAAGATGTACAATTTTTTAAGACGTACAATTATTATTATTATTATTATTATTATTATTATTATTATTTTTTTTTTTTTTACATCTGTGTTTATAGCGCCTGTAGGCCGTGACCTCCAGGGGTGGGATGGTAGGCCCTGGAGGCACACTTGAGGGCTGCGATGGTAGGTCCTCGCCCGTGGTGGTGCAGGCAGGATTGTTATAGTGACGCCTGTGATTAGAAGCTCATGCCGCCCCCCTGTGTCCTCCCATGCACTCACAATCCAAGGCAGGGTTAATGGGCAGGGCATGTGGGTGTTCTTAGGCCACTCCACGGTGCAGAAATATTTTAAGGGGATTTATGGGTCTCACTCGGGATCGAACTCGGGTCTTGGAGAACGCCACTCGGTGACGCTAACCACTCTGCCACCGCCTCCCCTTGTGCACACACAAGGATTTATTTGTGTGTGTGTGCGTGTAATATTTCCATGAACGCATTTTTTTCTTTTGTATAATTATTTCATGTGCGTATACATATTTCCATGTGCGTATTTCTATAAACGGGTCTTTTTTCAGTGATGCGCACACGAGGATTTATTTGTGTGTGTGTGCGTGTAATATTTCCATGAACGCATTTTTTTCTTTTGTATAATTATTTCATGTGCGTATGTAGTATCCATATTTCCATGTGCGTATTTCTATAAACGGGTCTTTTTTCAGTACGATGCGCACACAAGGATTGATTTGTGTGTGTGTGCGTGTAATATTTCCATGAACGCATTTTTTTCTTTTGTATAATTATTTCATGTGCGTATGTAGTATCCATATTCCCATGTGCGTATTTCTATAAACGGGTCTTTTTTCAGTACCATGTGCACACGAGGTCGGAGTGAAGTTTGGTCTGCCCAGAGTGGAGGAGGAGGAGGGGGAGGAGGAGGAGGAGGAGGAGGAGGAGGAGGAGGAGGAGGAGGAGGAAGAGGAAGAGGAAGAGGAGGAGGGAATGACCAGAAGAAGAACGAGGGAACAGGTAAATAATGATAAAGATGATAATAATGATAATAATAATAATAATAATGATGATAATGATGATGATGATAATAATAACCACATTGATGATAATAATAATAATGATAATAATGATGATGATGATGATGATGATAATAATAACCACATTGATGATAATAATAATAATAATGATGATGATGATGATGATGATAATAATAACCACATTGATAATAATAATAATAATAATGTTTCAGGACCTGTTTTGTATCCTTGTCCACTAACTCATTTCGTATATTAAGCTACTTTTCGTAATTTTATGGTTGAACAACATACAATTTTTTATAACAAAGGAAAGTTCTGGGCGTGAAGGGGTTAACAATATTCCTTTCACAGTAGTACTCCTTTAGCGATAGTAATACTCCTTTAGTGATAGTAATACTCCTTTAGTGATAGTAATACTCCTTTAGCGATAGTAATACTCCTTTAGCGATAGTAATACTCCTTTAGTGATAGTAATACTCCTTTAGTGATAGTAATACTCCTTTAGCGATAGTAATACTCCTTTAGCGATAGTAATACTCCTTTAGTGATAGTAATACTCCTTTAGCGATAGTAATACTCCTTTAGCGATAGTAATACTCCTTTAGTGATAGTAATACTCCTTTAGTGATAGTAATACTCCTTTAGTGATAGTAATACTCCTTTAGCGATAGTAATACTCCTTTAGCGATAGTAATACTCCTTTAGTGATAGTAATACTCCTTTAGCGATAGTAATACTCCTTTAGTGATAGTAATACTCCTTTAGTGATAGTAATACTCCTTTAGCGATAGTAATACTCCTTTAGCGATAGTAATACTCCTTTAGCGATAGTAATACTCCTTTAGCGATAGTAATACTCCTTTAGCGATAGTAATACTCCTTTAGTGATAGTAATACTCCTTTAGCGATAGTAATACTCCTTTAGCGATAGTAATACTCCTTTAGTGATAGTAATACTCCTTTAGCGATAGTAATACTCCTTTAGCGATAGTAATACTCCTTTAGTGATAGTAATACTCCTTTAGCGATAGTAATACTCCTTTAGCGATAGTAATACTCCTTTAGTGATAGTAATACTCCTTTAGCGATAGTAATACTCCTTTAGTGATAGTAATACTCCTTTAGCGATAGTAATACTCCTTTAGCGATAGTAATACTCCTTTAGCGATAGTAATACTCCTTAGCGATAGTAATACTCCTTTAGCGATAGTAATACTCCTTTAGTGATAGTAATACTCCTTTAGCGATAGTAATACTCCTTTAGCGATAGTAATACTCCTTTAGTGATAGTAATACTCCTTTAGCGATAGTAATACTCCTTTAGCGATAGTAATACTCCTTTAGTGATAGTAATACTCCTTTAGCGATAGTAATACTCCTTTAGTGATAGTAATACTCCTTTAGCGATAGTAATACTCCTTTAGTGATAGTAATACTCCTTTAGCGATAGTAATACTCCTTTAGCGATAGTAATACTCCTTTAGTGATAGTAATACTCCTTTAGCGATAGTAATACTCCTTTAGCGATAGTAATACTCCTTTAGTGATAGTAATAGTGGTACTCCTTTAACCCCTTCACGCCCAGATCTTTCCTTTGCTATAAAAAATTGTATGTTGTCGAGCCATAAAATAATGAAAAGTAACTGAATATACCAAATTAGTTAGTGGACAAGGATACTAAACAGGTCATAGCTATAAAATATTGCTTATATTAACTAAAAATGATCTGATGGTACCCAAATTACAATGGAAATTACGTTCTGGGCCTCAAGGGGTTAATAATATTCCCTTCACAGTAACACTCACTCTCTCCCCTTCAACAGACGTGGTGTTCCAGGTCCACCACAACTCAAGTCTGGCCGCCTCCTCCTCCCTCCTCCTCGAGACTGCCACGCTGGAGGAGGACATCAGGTGACTGCAGGTGAGACACATACACACAGAAACTAGGTAAATACATACACACACACACAGAAACTCAAGAGAGAGAGAGAGAGAGAGAGTTTTTTTTTATATAGTAATGATGTGGTATTGATAGGATAGGATAGGCTGTTGGTCTGAGCTCATCTCAGTTTTTTTGTTTTTTTACATTTGTGCCTATAGCGCCTGTAGGCAGTGGTGACCCAGGGCTATAGCGCCTGTAGGCAGTGGTGACCCAGGGCTATAGCGCGTGTAGGCAGTGGTGACCCAGGGCTATAGCGCCTGTAGGCAGTGGTGACCCAGGGCTATAGCGCCTGTAGGCAGTGGTGACCCAGGGCTATAGCGCCTGTAGGCAGTGGTGACCCAGGGCTATAGCGCCTGTAGGCAGTGGTGACCCAGGGCTATAGCGCCTGTAGGCAGTGGTGACCCAGGGCTATAGCGCCTGTAGGCAGTGGTGACCCAGGGCTATAGCGCCTGTAGGCAGTGGTGACCCAGGGCTATAGCGCCTGTAGGCAGTGGTGACCCAGGGCTATAGCGCGTGTAGGCAGTGGTGACCCAGGGCTATAGCGCGTGTAGGCAGTGGTGACCCAGGAGTGGGATGGCAGTCCCTGGAGGCACACTTGAGGGCTGTGATGGTTGGCCCTCGCCCGTGGTGGTGCAGGCAGGATTGTTATAGTGACGCCTGTGATTAGAGGCTCATGCCGCCCCCTGTGTCCTCCCATGCACTCGCAATCGAAGGCAGAGTTAATGAGCAGGGCATGTGGGGCGTGGGTGTTCTTAGGCCACTCAAAGGAGCAGAAAGATTTTGGCTTTCGTCGGGGATCGAACTCGGGTCAGCGAGAACGCCACTCGGAGACGCTAACCACTCTGCTACCGCCTCCCCAGAAAAGAAACAATAATTTGGTTATGTTATGTTAAGAAAATTGTGATGTAGTGTATCAATGTTTACAATGACGGGTACTGTGTTAGGGTTTTTACAGGATGCTCCTAACACAACATGGGTTAAAAAATGGCTGTGGAATTGAGATTGAAAGACCATGCTCCTAACACCGTCCCTAACACAACATGGGTTAAAAAATGGCTGTGGAATTGAGATTGAAAGACCATGCTCCTAACACCGTCCCTAACACAACATGGGTTAAAAAAAGGCTGTGGAATTGAGATTGAAAGACCATGCTCCTAACACCGTCCCTAACACAACATGGGTTAAAAAATGGCTGTGGAATTGAGATTGAAAGACCATGCTCCTAACACCGTCCCTAACACAAACATGGGTTAAAAAAAGGCTGTGGAATTGAGATTGAAAGACCATGCTCCTAACACCGTCCCTAACACAACATGGGTTAAAAAATGGCTGTGGAATTGAGATTGAAAGACCATGCTCCTAACACCGTCCTAACACAACATGGGTTAAAAAATGGCTGTGGAATTGAGATTGAAAGACCATGCTCCTAACACCGTCCCTAACACAACATGGGTTAAAAAAAGGCTGTGGAATTGAGATTGAAAGACCATGCTCCTAACACCGTCCCTAACACAACATGGGTTAATAAATGGCTGTGGAATTGAGATTGAAAGACCATGCTCCTAACACCGTCCCTAACACAACATGGGTTAAAAAAAGGCTGTGGAATTGAGATTGAAAGACCATGCTCCTAACACCGTCCCTAACACAACATGGGTTAAAAAATGGCTGTGGAATTGAGATTGAAAGACCATGCTCCTAACACCGTCCCTAACACAACATGGGTTAAAAAAAGGCTGTGGAATTGAGATTGAAAGACCATGCTCCTAACACCGTCCCTAACACAACATGGGTTAAAAAAAGGCTGTGGAATTGAGATTGAAAGACCATGCTCCTAACACCGTCCCTAACACAACATGGGTTAAAAAATGGCTGTGGAATTGAGATTGAAAGACCATGCTCCTAACACCGTCCCTGCCGTAGATAACAGTGAAGTCGCCAGTTCTACGTTTCTTTGTTATTTACAGACGTGTGGTGGCGTTAATACTTACATTTGTACATCCATGATTTCAGGAAAGTTAGAAGGGGCTGTCTGGAAAGTCTGTGTCATTTTGTGTCTTCATCTGTGTCATATTAGGGCTATAAATGAACAAATTATAAAAATATAACCGAGTGGCGACCTCACTATACCTACTACAGTAAAGTCGCCAGCTAGTATTTTAACCCAGCAGTTGAGTCACCCACCACTCTGGGGAATTCAGGGAAATTAGAGGTAAAGTAAAACAAGTCTATATATATTAGCTGCAGAAGATGCTTGGATATATAAAAATTCCTCTGCCAATGTGAAAATAAATTCTATTCAAGTTTGAAAGATCTGGCAAGTCTGCGTCCTGTCGCCCGAAAAGCTACTGTTTACCGTCTGTCATCGCGCGAAGAAAAACGTGAGAAACAAAATGCGCAACAGTTATATTTGCAGATACAAAGCATAAAACAACGCTGAAACAGGGTAGATTATACAGTCATGATATAAACTACTGTGTAACATCCTCAGTGGCACATAAAAATCAGTAGTGATGCTATAATTCGTAATATTTGGCGCCTGGCGACTTCACTGCAGGTGGCGACTTCACTGTTATCTACGGTAACACAACAAACAGCAAACCCTCTCTAAATCGAACCCGTATAATTCAAACTTCGTATAATTCACCTCGTTCAAATTTTTCCATAACTTTCCATAATTCTATCAAGTTTGAATTATCCTTAGCCTTACTAGTGGGAGTCCCACCTCTCCCATGCAGTGCTGCGGCTGCCCAGCGTGATCTGATATATGATACTTTATAATTATCGTATAAATATGATAGGCGGAGAAAGAAGGCGGAAGGGGGAGGAGGAGGAAGAAGGCGGAAGGGGGAGGAGGAGGAAGAAGGCGGAAGGGGAGGAGGAGGAAGAAGGCGGAAGGGGGAGGAGGAGGAAGAAGGCGGAAGGGGGAGGAGGAGGAAGGAGGGGAGAGGAGGAGGAAGGAGGTGGGACAAGGAAGGAAGGAGAGGAGGAGGAGGAAGTAGAAGAAAGGGAGGAGAGGAAATGGGAGGAGGAAGAACTATTTTTTTAAAGTATCCTTCGCTTTGTATACAATCCTTCAGAGTCCTTCACGGGCCTCTTCGCTCCTTCATGCATCCTACAAGAGTCATGGGAGTGCATTAAAAGTCCCACAGGATTGCTATAGTATTCCTAGGTTTTTATAAGTACTTTGACAATCACATGGGTGGCTCAAATAGGGATTAATAATACTAATACTGAAAATACTAATACTGATCGTTGTATTGAAGTAATGATTAATCTAGCAATGCCTATCATATTTTTATGTCTTGTAGTAAGTTTTGTCTAATTTGTGATTTTTAAGGAATATCTGGAAGTATCATGTCATTGTGAATTGGCTGAAATAGGGACTTCTAATCATTGTAACTGAAAACTGACTCCAGATTCGTGTTCAGCATGCCCGATAACTGTTAGGAACAAATTTTCAAGCAAATCCATTTTTCAAAAAATATTGCAAATTTGCAAGGGGTATGCCTTGATTTATTTTGAAAATCACGTTTTATTCAATAACTAAAAAACTATGGCAGATTCGTGCAACAAGTATAGAGAAGTAAATATGAAGTAGATCAAGGGCTATCATTTGGCGTAAAGCAAAAAAATATTGATTGGTAAATAACCGAGAAAATAGCATATTCGTACATTTATACAAAATATAAATTTTCTCGACAATCATGAGGTGTTTTGAACAACCGATTGCTGCGTCATATAGAACACCTCAAGATGAACCTTTGTTACTTCGATAAGTTTTCTTCTACGACTCATGGATTTGCGGCAAAATAACAAAAACCTGATTTTTGTCAATTTTTGAATTTTTTTGAGCAGTCGGAAATCCGAAAATATTTTTTTCGATAGATTTATTATTTTTTTTTTTTTTTTACATCTATGCTTATAGTGCGTGTAGGCCGTGACCTCCAGGGGTGGGATGGTAGGCCCTGGAGGCTCACTTGAGGGCTGTGATGGTTGGCCCTCTCCCGTGGTGGCGCAGGCAGGATTGTTATAGTGACGCCTGTGATTAGAGGCTCATGCCGCCCCCTGTGTCCTCCCAGGCACTCGCTATCGAAGGCAGAGTTAATGGGCAGCGCATGTGGGTGTTCTTAGGCCACTCCACGGTGCAGAAAGGTTTTGGTTCTCGTCGGAGATCAAACTCGGGTCACCGAGAACGCTACTCGGAGACGCTAACCACTCTGCTACCGCCTTCCCAGGAGCATAACCTAGCTAGGAATGCTAACTTAGGAGTATGATAGAAGCATTACAAGGTGAAAAATATGTGTGGGTGTATAATCTAATCTTTAAGTAGTGCACAATTGATGGTTTATGAGTTCTTATGTGTATATGTTCTATTGTAATCTGTATTATTAGTATTATTATCATGTGGTATCATAAGTGTGTGTACTTATAATTATATAAATACAATGGTTTTGGTGGGTACAAGTAATACAATCTGTGTTGTTTTGGCAAGTTTGAGTGACTTATTATTGTGTGGAGGGGCTGGAGGTAACCATCAGATAATTCAGACTTTTGGCTAATGTGACCCGGGTCTCCCCCCAAGTAGTGCAAATTAGCGAGGGTTTACTGTGGGTTAAAAAAAGGTTATGGAATTGAGATTGAAGGACCATGCTCCTAACACCATTCCTAACACAACACCATCATCAACATCGTCTCTTTTTAATGTCAGATTTTCCCATAATGTCTTATGAGGTTAGACGGTCGATGATACACTTCCAATTATGTTGTTGGCATTAATCACTTAAATTTGTGGCAAGAGTTGTACGCCCCGGATGCTCTTGGTGACAGGCAACCCCGGGTGGGGCCGAGGTGGATTGCCTGCCATGGGTAACGAGCCCCACCTGCCCGGGTCACCCCTAGCTGGGGCTGGATGGCCATGGACTCAATAGTGAGTTCATCTGCCCTTAAAGATGGTGTTATTTTTAGTCCATCTGGGTGTCCAGCACACCCTCCTCACTGGTGAAACCAGCGGGGGAGCCGGTTTATTCACTGACGATCCGACCATGTGGCTAGTTGTACTGGGTTACATGTTACTAGTAGCAGGGCACAGCCCTGACCAGACACCACCATGCAGCTAGTTGTACTGGGTTACAGGTTACCAGTAGCAGGGCACAGCCCTGACCAGACACCACCATGCAGCTGGTTGTACTGGGTTACAGGTTACCAGTAGCAGGGCACAGCCCTGACCAGACACCACCATGCAGCTGGTTGTACTGGGTTACAGGTTACCAGTAGCAGGGCACAGCCCTGACCAGACACCACCATGCGGCTGGTTGTACCGGGTTACAGGTTACCAGTAGCAGGGCACAGCCCTGACCAGACACCACCATGCGGCTGGTTGTACTGGGTTACAGGTTACCAGTAGCAGGGCACAGCCCTGACCAGACACCACCATGCGGCTGGTTGTACTGGGTTACAGGTTACCAGTAGCAGGGCACAGCCCTGACCAGGCACCACCATGCAGCTGGTTGTACTGGGTTACAGGTTACCAGTAGCAGGGCACAGCCCTGACCAGGCACCACCATGCAGCTGGTTGTACTGGGTTACAGGTTACCAGTAGCAGGGCACAGCCCTGACCAGGCACCACCATGCAGCTGGTTGTACTGGGTTACAGGTTACCAGTAGCAGGGCACAGCCCTGACCAGGCACCACCATGCAGCTGGTTGTACTGGGTTACAGGTTACCAGTAGCAGGGCACAGCCCTGACCAGACAGACTCTAGGGTGTTAACTATGCTATATTATTGTGTATTTCTATGCTAGGGTGTTAACTGACTTAAAAAAAAAAAAACCGTATTATGCCTAAATTATTCAAGGTATTAATTAGGTATTAATTTCTTTTTTCCAGCGTTGGGAGCCCAGCCAGCCACCATGGCAGACTTTGACAACAAGCTGACGGAGAGTGACGCCCGCCCAGAGCTGCCGATGGCACAGCACGCGGTGTTGGAGCGCATCATCCACGACACCCACCACACCCACGACCGCACCCGCTGCCAGGAGGTGGTGGCCCAAGGAAGATATAAGGAAGAGATATAAGGAAGATGTTACATGTTCCTTGGTGGTGGGTGGCATCAACACCTGCTCGAGTCCATCAAACACTCCTTTGTTCTGCTGCAGGTGGGTCCTCTGTGGCTGGCTGGGGTTTTTCTTCCTTTGCTTTTTTGATCATTTTTATAATAGTAGATAGTATTTCTGAGAGAAGTGTTTAAGTGGATAAAGGGATTTGATAAAGGAGAGGTAGGAAAAGTTCTCACGGCTAGTAACCAGGGTAGAACAAGAAGTCACAGATTGAAGCTGGAAAAGCATAGATTTAAAAAGGAAATAGGGAAAAACTGTTTCACAAATAGGGTGGTGAATGATTGGAATGGACTCAGTAGACAGGTAGTTAGTGCGGAGTCATTAGGGAGCTTTAAAGGGAGGCTAGATAAATGCATGGATGGGGATGAAAGGTGGATGTAGGTAGTGTTAAGTAACAGGAACTACCACGTGTAGGTCTCACGGCCTCTTGTAGCTTCCTTATTTTCTTATGTTCTTATGGTATTATGGTATTATAAGGATATATAATTTTCCTTTCTTCTCCTAACCCTAACTCCTCCTACTTACAGATAGCCAACAACACCGTCTTCCCTGTTAATGGCTTGTACTTACCACCCTTGCAACGCTATCCCCAAGGGCCCCACCACCACCATTGGTTGCTAATAACTTACTTTATAAACTCTTGAATACCCCAGGAGCATCTCATAGAGCTAGAACTCTGACACACCACAGCTTCACCTTCAGTGCTACAACACTATTCAACGGCATCCCAACAAAACTAAGGCACATGAGGGGCGTCTCAGCCGCCGACACCTTCAAGTACAACTCTTATGCCTGGCTGGCCAATATACCAGACCCACCGCCAACACCAGGATACACCAGCTACTACTCAAACAGTCTCCTGCACTGCAGCAAGGAGGAGAGAGAGCTGTCTGGTAACAGTGGAGATCCATCTCAGCTGCGTCGATGACTGACGAAATACTTCAAAGGCATCAAAGGCATCAAAGGCATCAAAGGCATCAGGTAAACAGGCATAATATAAGCATGAGACCCTAACCCCTTCACACCCAAATCTTTCCTTTGCTATATAAAATCGTCTGTTGTTAGCCATAAAATTACAAAAAGTAATGAAATACAGGTTGAAGTTCCCAAACTCGGCAACCTCGGGACCAGCGCCGAGCCGAGTAATGGAATTTTCCGACTTTTAGAACTTAGATATATTAAGGGAAAAAAAAGCCATCCAACTGCTTCAAAAGGTCAATTTTCTCAGAAATAGTTAACACATTGTTCTTCCTTTTCTTTTCCCTTGCACCAGTAGGTGTTCCTGGACGTTTGGGAGCCATAATACCCATAACAGACCTGTAGAAGTACACAAAATAACAGTGTACATAACTCTACAGTCACAACACCACTGAACAATAACAACAAACAAATCGGCGGGAGAAACCAAGCGGCCTAATGTGGTGGCACCTAGCGGCCGACCCGGCAACTACGCGCCGGGTTTTGGGTGTTCTGCCGGGTTTTGTAAAATCCGGAACCATAGCCGAGTTTTGGGTGTTGCCGAGTCTTGGGATGCCGAGTTTGGGAACTTCAACCTGTATACCAAATTATTTAGTTGACAAGGATATTAAACAGGTACTATCTATGAAATATTGCTTATAGTCACTACAAATCATCTATAGGTACCCAAATTACAATGGAAATTACGTTCTGGGCCTCAAGGGGTTAAGATAGAATGGAATTTTTTCCCTCGTTAAAAAAAATAGACTATAATTCAGTTGTTTTTCCTCCCTTAACAGTCGCCTGATTTCTTGCTATAAGCCTCTTGTTATCTGCCTCCAAGAAACTTTCCTTACTCCCCCCCCCCTGTCACAATTCCCATTTCATGATCTCCTTCCCCCAACAAATACACATCCTTCCTCTGATCTACACTCACTCGAGAGGCGTAGAGTAAAGGGCGATCTGATAGAAGTTTTTAAGTGGATCAAGGGATACAATATAGGCGATGTAGGAAAAGTTCTTACAGCTATTTACCAGGGCAGAACAAGAAGTAACGGATTCAAGCTGGAAAAGCGTAGATTTAGAAAGGAAATTGGGAAAAACTGGTTCACAAATAGGGTGGTGAATGATTGGCATGGACTCAGTCATCAGGTGGTCAATGCGGAGTCTATTGGGGTCTTTAAAAGGAGTCTGGATAAATTCATGGATGGGGAAGAGAGGTGGATATAGGTAGAGTTAAGTAACAGGAACTACCTCGTGTAGGTCTCACGGCCTCTTGTAGCTTCCTTATTTTCTTATGTTCTTATGATCTAACCATCCTGCTATAACGTTCTGATCCTTTCCCCTTCCCTCACCGTTTTGCTCTTTCTCAACAACCCCTACAACCTCTACAACCCCTCCCCTTCTCAACAACCTCTTCAACAACTCCCCTTCAGTATGCTTTGCCATAGTGCCATATGACCTCTGATGTCTGGCACATTTTCCCTTTTTAGCATTAAATCAATCAATCCAGTCCTCATAGTTAACCATATTATCAGGTAAACAGAGGCATCATTCTAAGCATGAGACCTTAAGATAGAATGGATATATGCCAGGAGAAGGGAATACTACAGTTCTTTTAAATTTCAGTTGTATTTTATCATAGGTAACCATATTATCAGGTAAACAGAGGCATACTTTTAAGCATGAGACCTTAAGATAGAATGGATATATGCCAGGAGAAGGGAATACTACAGTTCTTTTAAATTTCAGTTGTATTTTATCATAGGTAACCATATTTTCAGGTAAACAGAGGCATAATTTTAAGCATGAGACCTTAAGATAGAATGGATATATGCCAGGAGAAGGGAATACTACAGTTCTTTTAAATTTCAGTTGTATTTTATCATAGGTAACCATATTATCAGGTAAACAGAGGCATAATTTTAAGCATGAGACCTTAAGATAGAATGGATATATGCCAGAAGGGAATACTACAGTTCTTTTAAATTTCAGTTGTATTTTATCATAGGTAACCATATTTTCAGGTAAACAGAGGCATCATTTTAAGCATGAGACCTTAAGGTAGAATGGATATATGCCAGGAGAAGGGAATACTACAGTTCTTTTGAATTTCAGTTGTATTTTATCATAAGTAACCATATTTTTAGGTAAACACAGGCATCATTTTAAGCATGAGACCTTAGATAGAATGGATATATGCCAGGAGAAGGGAATACTACAGTTCTTTTGAATTTCAGTTGTATTTTATCTTAAGTAACCATATTTTTAGGTAAACAGAGGCATCATTTTAAGCAGGAGACCTTAAGATAGAATGGATATATGCCAGGAGAAGGGAATACTACAGTTCTTTTAAATTTCAGTTGTATTTTATCATAGGTAACCATATTATCAGGTAAACAGAGGCATACTTTTAAGCATGAGACCTTAAGATAGAATGGATATATGCCAGGAGAAGGGAATACTACAGTTCTTTTAAATTTCAGTTGTATTTTATCATAAGTAACCATATTTTTAGGTAAACACAGGCATCATTTTAAGCATGAGACCTTAAGATAGAATGGATATATGCCAGGAGAAGGGAATACTACAGTTCTTTTAAATTTCAGTTGTATTTTATCATAAGTAACCATATTATCAGGTAAACAGAGGCATCATTTTAAGCATGAGACCTTAAGATAGAATGGATGTATGCCAGGAGAAGGGAATACTACAGTTGTTTTAAATTTCAGTTGTATTTTATCATAAGTAACCATATTATCAGGTAAACAGAGGCATCATTTTAAGCATGAGACCTTAAGATAGAATGGAATTTTTCGCCTCGTTAAAAAAAGTAGACTATAATCCATGTGTCTTCCCTGCCTTGACAGTGTCCTGCCCTGGGTTTAAGGGGTTTCAAGGGGTTAAGATAGAATGGATCTTTCGCCCTTCACACCCAGATCTTTCCTTTGCTATAAAAAATTGTCTGTTGTCGAGCCATAAAATTACGAAAACTAGCTTAATATACCACATTAGTTAGTGGCCAAGGATACTAAACAGGTCATATCTATAAAATATTGCTTATAGTCACTAAAAATCGTCTAATGGTACCCAAATTACAATGGATATTACGTTCTGGGCCTCAAGGGGTTAAGATAGAATGGAATTTTTGCCTCATTAATAAAAAAGACCATAATCTGTGTGTTTCCCTGCCTTAACAGTGGCCTGCCCTGTGGTTCCTCCCGGCAGCCTTGTCCCCGAGACCTCCCACTCCAGCTTCAAGGGCGAGGATTTCTTCAACACTCATGAATTTAACACCGCGTTCCCTAGGTGAGTACCCGAGCCTGTGTTACTGTTGCTGAGTCTACCCTATGCTACCATTAAATAGAGACAATAAAGGCGATGTAGGAAAAGTTCTCACGGCTATTAACCAGGGTAGAACAAGAAGTCACGGATTCAAGCTGGAAAAGCATAGATTTAAAAAAGAAATAGGGAAAAACTGGTTCACAAATAGGGTGTTGAATGATTGGCATGGACTCAGTAGACAGGTAGTTAGTGCGGAGTCATTAGAGAGCTTTAAAAGGAGGCTGGATAAATTCATGGATGGGGATGAAAGGTGGATGTAGGTAGTGTTAAGTAACAGGAACTACCTCGTGTAGGTCTCACAGCCTCTTGTAGCTTCCTTATTTTCTTATGTTCTTATCCAAGTTTTCCCTCCCTTACCAGTGTCCAGCCCTGTTATACCTCCCACTTCAAGGGCGAGGATTTCTTCAAGGCTCATGATTTTCACACCGCGTCCTCTTGGTGAGTACCCGAGCCTGTGTTACTGTTGCCGAGTCTACCCTATGTTACCCTATGATATGCTACGGCCTCTTGTAGCTTCCTTATTTTCTTATGTTCTTACCCTATGTACCCTACCCTATGCTACGGCCTCTTGTAGCTTCCTTATTTTCTTATGTTCTTACCCTATGTACCCTACCCTATGCTACGGCCTCTTGTAGCTTCCTTATTTTCTTATGTTCTTACCCATGTACCCTACCCTATGCTACGGCCTCTTGTAGCTTCCTTATTTTCTTATGTTCTTACCCATGTACCCTACCCTATGCTACGGCCTCTTGTAGCTTCCTTATTTTCTTATGTTCTTACCCTATGTACCCTACCCTATGCTACCCTACTGTACCGTAGATAACACTATAGTCGCCAGTCACTTGCCACTGCACTAATGTCGTCAGGCACAATATATTACACATTTTAGCATCACTACAGACTTGTATGTGCCACTGAAGACGCCTGCACAGTAGTTTATATCATGTACATCACACTACATGTCTTCAGTGGCACATAAAAGTCTGTAGTGATGCTAAAATTCGTAATATATGGTGCCTGGCAACATTAGTGCAGTGGCGAGTGACTGGCGACTATAGTGTTATCTACGGTATCCTATGCTATGTGAGGCCTACCTCTAGGTGAGTACCAAAGCCTTGTATTGTGATTGGTGTATTTACTATAATTTTTGCTACCTTATATAACCTATATATGTGTTTTCTCTCTCTCATTCTAAGCCCCTCTAAACCTCTCTCTCTCTCTCATTCTAAGCCTCTCTCTCTCTCTGACTCTCTCTAAACCTCTCTCTCTCTCTCTCATTCGAAGCCTCTCTCTCTCTGACTCTCTAAACCTCTCTCTCTCTCATTCTAAGCCTCTCTCTCTGACTTTCTCTAAACCTCTCTCTCTCATTCTAAGCCTCTCTCTCTCTGACTTTCTCTAAACCTCTCTCTCTCATTCTAAGCCTCTCTCTCTCTGACTTTCTCTAAACCTCTCTCTCTCTCATTCTAAGCCTCTCTCTCTCTCTGACTTTCTGTAAACCTCTCTCTCTCTCTCATTCTAAGCCTCTCTCTCACTCTCTCTCTGACTCTCTCAGGGGATTATATTCGCCGGCTAAAAGTGTGGTAAGGTCCTGTATGTCACCCCCCCCCCTGCCACATCCCTACCACACCTTTGCCACACCCCTACGAGACTAACACACCCTTGCCACACCCCTGTCACACCCCTGTCACACCCCTGTCAGACCCCTGTCAGACCCCTACCACATCCCTACCACATCCCTGCTTCTTCTCTCGTTCTCATCAGTAGCTCTTGAGGTTCTGTATGTACGGCATTTTTGACCAGCAGTACAACCCATACATT
>JACEEZ010020416.1:0-12500 GCA_016584305.1 Chionoecetes opilio | reverse complement strand
AATTAAAAGACGAAGATAAAATAAAATCGAGATAAGATAAAACAGCTCAGATAAAATGAGACCCACAAGAAAATATGAGATAAAATAATAAGTTCAGATGAAATTAAAAGATAAAGACCAAATTAAATCAAGATAAGATAACACAGACAAGATAACATTGCAATTCGCCTTATGACCCAACAAATCCTTGAGCATCCGGGTTCATTTAGTAAAGTGAGATCCAGATAAGGAATGATTAAAATACATGAGACGCGGTTCCTTCACCCTTCCCTGTCCCCAATGAGAGAGAGAGAGAGAGAAGAGAGAAAAAAAAAATTGCAGACTTACTGACGGACGGACGGATGTATACAGAGAGAGAGAGAGAGAGAGAGCGAGAGAGAGAGAGAGAGAGAAGAGAGAGAGAAAAAAAAAAAAAAATTGCAGACTTACTGACGGACGGAACGGAAATGCATACAGAGAGAGAGAGAGAGAGAGAAAAAAAGAATTGCAGACTTACTGACTGACGGACGAACTGTATACAGAGAGAGAGAGAGAGAGAGAGAGTAGAGAGAGTATAGAGAGAGAGAGAGAGAGAGAGAGGAGAGAGAGAGAGAAAAATAAATAGAATTGGCAGACTTTACTGACAGACTGACGTAAAATGTATACCAGAGAGAGAGAGAGAGGAGAGTAGAGAGAGAGAGAGAGAGAGAGAAGAGAGAGATAGAGAGAGAGAGAGAGAAAAAAAAAAAATTGCAGACCTTACTACGGACGGACGGAAATGTATACAGAGAGATAGAGAGAGAGAGCAAGAGCGATAGAGAGAGAGAGAGAAGAGAGAGGAGAGAGAGAGAGAGAGAGGAGAGGAGAGAGAGATATTAAGGAACTGAGAAACACTGGCAGAGGCAAAAATAGATTGCTAAAGGGAAAGATCTAATGAGACAAAAATGTTTAAGAACAACCGCTTGCCCTCTCTCTCTCTCTCTCTCTCTCTCTCTTCTCTCTCTCTCTCTCTCTGTCTCTCTCTCTCATCTCTCTCTCTCTGTCTCTCTCTCTCTCTCGGTCTCTCTCCTCATCTCTCTCTCTCTCTCTCTCGCCTCTCCCTCACATTTTCTCTTCAACTTTTTTATCTCACACACACACTAACACACAGACACGGACACATACACAGACAGACACACACACACACCACACACACACACACACACACACACCACACACCACACACCACACCACACACACAGACACAGACACAAAACACCACACACACACACACACATACACACAGACCACACACACAGACACCACACAGACCAGACACACACACAGACACAGACACACACACAGACCACAGATACACACACAGACACAGATACAGACACACACAACACACACACAACTGACAGCACACACACGAGCACACACACACACAACAGACACAGACTACACACACACAGCACACACACACACACACACGACACACAGACACACACACACACACACACACACACAACAACACACACACACACCACAGAAAGACACACACAGCACACAACCCACACACCCACACACAAACACCACAGACAGACACACACACAAACACAGACACATACCACACACGACAGACAGACCCGACACACACACACACACACACACACACCACACACGACACACACACACCTGCGCGATTGTCCGGTTGATAACGTGCTGGTCTCCCTCGGCCATTCTTGTGGGTAGGGCTGTTCAAGTCCCGCGCTCCTGAGGATTTTCACTTGAAAAATTCGGCGGTTACTGGTCCGCCCTTGAGCAAGGGGATGTTGTGCCATGGGTGGAATAACGCACACTTTTTCCTTTTCTCACTTTTTTCTCACTTTTCTTCTCTTACAGACTTTTTCTTTCTTTCTTTCTCTCTCTCTCTCTCTCTCATCTCTTCTATAAACTCTTCTCTCTCCGTCTCTCGTCTCCTCTCTCTCTCTCTCATCTCTCCTCTCTCTATCCTCTCTCATCTCATCTCGATCTCCTCCTCTCTCTCTCTCTCTCTTCTCTCTCTCTCATCTCTCTGTCTGTCTATCTGTCTTCTGTCCCTGTGTCTCTCTGTCCTGTCTGGTCCTGTCTGTCTGTCTGTCTTGTCCTGTCTGTCTGTCCTGTCTCTCTCTCTCTCTCTCTCCTCTCGGCTCCTCTCGTCTCTCTCATCTCTCTACTCTCCTCTCTCTCTCTCTGTCTGTCTGTCTGTCTGTCTGTCTGTCTGTCTGTCTGTCCTGTCTGTGCTTTCTGTCTGTCTGTCTGTCTGTCTCTCTCTCTCTCTCTCTTATCTGTCTCTCTCTCTCTCTCTCTCTCTGCTCTCTCGTCGTCTCTCTCTCTCTCTCTCTCCTCTCTCTCTCTCTCTCTAATCTCCTCTCTCTCTCTTTCTCCTCTGTCTGTCTGTCTTCTGTCTCTCTCTCTCTCTCCTCTCTCTCTCTCTCGCCCTCTCTCCTCGTCTCGTCTCTCTCTCTCTCATCTCTCTCGTCTCTCCTCTCTTCTCTCCCTCTCTCTCTCTCTCTCCATCCTCTCTCTCCTCTCTCTCTCTCTCGCTCTCTCTCTCTCGTCTCTCTCTCTTCCTTCCCTTTCCTTTTTGCTGCGCGGCACAAGACCTTGACGTGAGAGCCCCCACCTTTTATGATTCCATAATTCATTTTTTTTCATATTTGCTTTTTTTTCTTTAAACCAGTGTGTGTGTGTGTGTGTGTGTGTGTGTGTGTGTGTTGTGTGTGTGTGTGTGGTGTGTGTGTGTCGTGTGTCTGTCCTGTGTGTGTGTGTGTGTGATGTGTGGTTTCTAGATGTCTATTGGTGTCCCTTATCGATATTGATTTCAGTCTCTCTCTCTCTCTCGTCCTTCTCTCTCTCTCTATCATTCGTGCGTCGTCTCCTCTGACCTCTCTCTCTCTCATCTCTCTCTCTCTCTCTCTCTCTCTCTCTCTCTCTCTCTCCTACTCTCTCAACACATCATCCATCACCATATTTCTTTCAAACCAATAAGAATAGACTCATTCTTAACGTGTATTTTTGCGTCTTAATACTTAACACGAACTTGAGGAACTGTAAACAAGTTGTGGTTTGTGTGTGTGGTTGTGTATTCATCCTAGTTGTATTCATCTACGTAGTTGTATTTTATAGGGCCAGGGCAATGCTCGTAATGGCCCAGTCCTCCATATCCAACGATTTTTATCATTCAATCCCTAGTGCTTAGTTTTTGCCGAAGCCACCACCCCGGATAGCAGGTCACAAACCCCCGGCTAATACCGGTACCCATTCACTGCTGGGTGGACAGGCTGGGGTTATTCAGGAAACAGCACATATGTTTCCGACTCCGCCCGGGGATCGAACCCGGGACTTTCGGTTGTGAACCGAGCGGTGCTACCCCTCACACTACGAGTACCCGTATGTTGTGTGTGTGTGTATGTGTGTGTGTGTGTGCGCGCGCGCGCGTGTAGGTGTGTGTGTGTGGTGTGTGGTGAAAGAATAGATAACTGGGTCACAATACGCCAGAGATAACCACATTACATCGTTTACATTTGGTCATATACACACACGACACACACATATAACACGACACACACACACAGAACCACACACACACACACACACACACACACACACACACCACATACACACACACACACACACACAGACACACACACACACACACACACACACAGTCAATACACACACACACACACAGTCTAACACAACAACAGTTACACCACCACACACACACACACGAGTCACACACACACATACCACACCACACACCAACACACACACACACACACACACACACATACTACATACATACATTACATACACACACACACCGAATCAACAACACACACGACAACACTTACCAATGACCTCATTGTGGAAATGTTAACTCTCTCTCTCTCTCTCTCCGTCTCCTCCTGATCAGGCCGAATCTCTCTCTCTAGTCCATCCTCCTCTCTCTCTCTCTCTCTCCGTCTCTCTCCACTCTCTCTCCTCTCTCTCTCTCCTTTTCTCCTTTACAATTCTGCGTCGCTACTTTCCTTCTCTCTCTCTCTCGCTCTCTTTCCAATTCGTTTTTTCTGTCTGTTTCTGTCTGTCGATATTTGTATTTTTAGCATATATTCTCCACACTTAAATAGTTGTTTTATTTTGTATTTTATGTTTTAAATTTTTAAATGTTTTTTTCTAATAAATTCTTGTTTTCAGTATTTCCAATATTTACTTCAATAGTTATTTAATTTATTTCATTTACATTTTTTATTCCTTCACTATCCACTCTTATTTAATCTATTTTTATTTATTTGTCATATTTTATCCCTTCATTATTCCATCAACTTATTTTTATTTTACCTTCCATGATTTACAAGCCAATACTCTATCTACTCCCCATTACATTATTCCCCATTACATTATACCCCATTACATTATTCCCCATTACATTATTCCCCCTTACATTATTCCCCATTACATTATTCCCCATTACATTATTCCCACATTACATTTTCCCCCATTAACATTATTCCCCATTACATTATTCCCCCATTACATTATTTCCACCATCTAAACATTACTACCACCACTTACCAACACAATTACTTACACCCCAGTAACATTATTCCCCATTACATTATTCCCCATTACATTATTCCCCATTACATTATTCCCCATTACATTATTCCCCATTACATTATTCCCCATTACATTATTCCCCATTACATTATTCCCCATTACATTATTCCCCATTACATTATTCCCCATTACATTATTCCCCATTACATTACTCCCCATTACATTATTCCCCATTACATTACTCCTATCCTCTCCCTATCATACTCTTCCATGGTGTATTCCCTCTATTGTTACCCTCACCCTCCCTCGTCCTTTCATAATCCTGGATGACCTAACCTTTACAACACTCGGCCTTTATTCTCGGCACCGTCATTGTTGAAGAAGCTCTTTGCCAACTGACCCTATCCCCTTCAAATGACTTATTTTCTCCTCTCTCTCGTCTCCTCTCTCTCATCCTCTCTCTCTCCTCGTTGTCTCTCTCTCTTCTCTCTCTCGCGTCTCTCAAGAAAATTCTCTCTCTCTCGTCTTCCTGCTTCGTCCTTCTTCTCTCTCTCTCTCTCACTCTCCATCTCCTCTCTCTCTCTCTCCCTCCCGCTCTTCTCATCCTCCTCTCTCTTCTCTCTCTCTCTCTCTCTCTCTCTCATCCTCTCTCTCTCCTCTCTCTCCTCTTCTCTCTCTCTCTCTCTCTCTCTCTCTGATTCTATTCCTTTCAGATTATTTATTTTATCCTTCCCGTTCTTCTCTTCTCTTCCTCTCTCTCTCGTCTCTCCCATCATCGGTCAGGTCTCGTCTCCTCTCTCTCTCTCTCCGTCTCCTCATCTTCTCTCCTCTCGATCTCCTCCTCTCTCAACGCCTTGGTCGGTATTCTCTCATCTCAATCTCTCTTCTCTCCTCTCTCTCTCTCTTCTCATCTCTCTCCTCTCTGGTCGTCTCTCTCGTCTCTCTCTGATTCTATTCCTTTCCAGAGATTATTTTTTTATCCTTTTCTCTCGATCTCTCTCTCTCTCATCGTCTCTCTCTGTCTCCTCTCCTTCTCTCGTCGTCGTCTCTCTCTCCTCTCGTCTCAATCTCAGTCTCTCCATCCTCTCTCCTCGGTTCGTCTCTCTCTCTCATCGTGGGTCTGCGATCTCTGCTCCATCTCTCCTCTCTCTCTCTCTCCTCTCTTGACTAGTCCCCTTCAGGCTTTATTTTATCCTTGCCCTTCGCTTCCCTTCCTCTCTCTCTCGGACTATTTCCCCTTACAGCTTATTTAGTTTCCTTCCTTCCTTCTTCCTTTTTCTTCCTTCCTTCTTCTTTCCTTCCCTTCTGTCCCTTTCCTCTCTTCCCTCATTACCGCCGCGGCACTCTTTGTGACACGGTTGTCTTGCTAAAACTCTCGCGTTTAGCCAAGAATGATTGGGCCTCCTTTTGAATACCTCTGGTGCAAATATGTTAAGAAAATTATCGTTTTTCTCCTGCTCTATTTTTATTTTCTCTCTCTCTCTCTCTCTCAGTCTCGTCTCTCTCCTCTTCAACGATCGGTCTCCTCGCTCGTCTCTCTCTCCTAATCTAACGTCTCGACTGCTCTATCTCGTGGGGTCTCGTCTCTCTCTCTGTTTGTCTCTTTCTCTTTTCTCTTCTCTCGCTCTTTCTTCTCCTATCTCTCGGGGAAGCTTCGTGTAAGGTGAGGGGTCTTTCTGTCGGGGGGGGGGGTCGTCTCTCTCTCGTCCGACTCTTTTCTCTCTCTCTATCTCTCTCTCTCTATCTCTCTCTCTTCTCCTCTCCGTCTCTCTCTCTCTCGTCTCTCTCCAATCGCTCTCTCTCTCTCTCTCTCTCTCTCTCTCCTGTCTGGCTCCTAGTATGAAATTCACGCTTGTTTATTATACACACGCTCAAATACCAAACTCAACCAAGGAGGGGATTGGACTTCACCGAAACAAAACAAAACAATGTATAAGTCACAAACCACGGTTTAATGACTTTCCAGAGAGAGAAAAAAAAATCAACACAACACACACACACGCGCCGCGACACACAACACACACACACACACACACACACACACACACCACCACACACACACACACGACACACACACACACACACGGACACACCACACACACCACACACACCACACACACACACACACACATACACACAACACACACACAGAGGGATGGGGCGACACGACGGTGTGGTAGTGACACAATACCATATGACAGTGTTATGACACACAAACGCACACCACCTCCTCCTCCTCCCTCCTCCTCATCCTCCCTCCTCCTCCTCCTCCTCCTTCTCCTCCTTCCTCCATCTGCTCCTCCTCCTCCTCCTCCTCCTCCTCACGCGTCGGCCTCCTCCTCCTCGTCGTCCTCCTCCTCCTCGTCGTCCTCCTCCGCCTCTCCTCCTCCTCCTCCTCCTCCTCCTCCCCTCAACGCAGTAGTAAACTCAAATACAATAGAATCATTTAAAATCGCCTCGATAAATATTTTTATATCAAATCCCGGTTGTCACTGTTTATCTCGGAATAATAAATTTATCTCGCGGGCCTCTGATACTTACTCTCATTGCGTAAATGATTGCGAGTCGCGTCTACACAACCCCTCCCACACGTCTCAGACACCCCCGAGTAAACGGTCACTACTACAACTTTTGACCTGTGACGGGCTGTGGTTCAGTAAGGGCCCTGTCAGTTAGTGACCACCATGGGGATTTATATACCAGGGGTCACTGCTGCAGGGGGCTTTGAAGTGCACGGCGTCCTACTTGGAAAGTGCACTACCGCAGTGGATTGTACGGAGCGGGGGCCCCTGATTGACTGTTTGGCCTCCCAAGAAAGCGCCGGGCAAGGCTGCCGCACCACCCTTGAACTTCACACTGAGCCTACACCAACACTACATTAGACCTCAAAAAACACCCCAGATCCCCCGAGTTAACGGTTACCACTACTACTCTCGACCTGGGGAGGGGTTTGTGGACCAGTAAGGGCCCTGTCAGTTAGTGACCACCATCGGGATTTAAGGTACCAGGGGTCACTGCTGCAGGAGGCATTGAGTGTACGGCGTCCTACATGGAAAGTACACAATCCGCAGTGGATTGAAACGGAGCTGGGGCCTGATTGACTGCTGCCTCCCAAGAAAGCGCCAGGCAAGCTGCCGCACCACCCTTGAACCTCCACACTGTGTTCACACCTTACAAAACACACATAACATGACCTATCATCAAGCACTAAACCTACCCCCACAAACTAGTAGTAGTTAGCCATAGATTACAGCTTTCAACTTTCCTCACAAATTCCATGCAGTTTTTCTATACTGCATGGTATCACTTCATTTCCGGCCAGCTTCGGCTGGAGGATGGTGGGTGGGGTGGAGCCTTCTACTTTCCTATCCTTTCTCTCTTATTATCTAGTTAGTGTAGTGTAGTTAAAGCAAACGCCTTTTAAGGACCCATCGGTCTGTTGCTGTTTTTTGTTTTCCTTTGTAATCCTTTGTAATCCTCCTCCTCCTCCTCCTCCTCCTCCTCCTCCTCCTCCTCCTCCTCCCCCTCCTCCTCCTCCTCCTAAAGCCTACAATATCACAACATTTTATTTTCCTTCAGTTTGTCAGGACTACCATGTTTTTTTTCTCCTTTTATTTCCTTGTCATCCTTAAATATTATGTTCTTCGTCTTCGTCTTCCTACTCCTCCTTCTTCCTTCTTTAGGCAGGACATTCACAGCAATACATCATATTCCTCCTCCTTAACTCCTCCTCCTTCTCCTCCTCCTCCTCCTCCTCTTCCTTCTCCTCGTCTTCCTTCTTCTCCTCGTCTTCCTTCTCTTTCCCGTCTTCCTCCTCCTTCCCCTCCAACCCCCTCCTTCATACCCCCTCCTTCCTCCCCTCCCTCTCCTTCCTTCCCTCACCCTCCAACCTCTTCCCCTCCAACCCCCCCCCTTCCTTCCCTCCCCTCCTCCCTACCCCCCTAATCTCCCTACCCTCCCCCCCTTCACCCTAGACGACCTAATATAGCACCGCGTGTCGTCACCCTCCTACGCCTGTCACGGAAGGTCACCTGTCATATGTTACTAACCTTCCTAGCCTGACCTTTGACCTAACCACCCTCCACAACACCTTAGACAAGACACGGCCAGGTAAAAAGATGGTTACTGAAAATAAGACTCATTATTTTTTCTCACGTCATGTATTCACGTTCTCCTCCTCCTCCTCCTCCTCCTCTCCTCCTCCTCCTCCTCCTCCTCCTCCTCGTCCTACTCTTTTTCTGATATATATCAACGATCTGGACTGCGGACTTGTATCTAAAATATCAAAATTTGCAGATGACACCAAATTAGGCGGTAAAGCATATACTAGAGAAAACTGCGAACTCATACAAAGTGATCTCGACAAACTATCAGATTGGAGTGATAAATGGCTATTAAAATTCAATTCCGATAAATGTAAAGTAATGCATATAGGCAACGATAACCTCAAATATAACTATCAAATGCAAAATAAATCGTTAACTGAAGTACAGCAGGAAAAGGATCTAGGTGTCATCATCAGTAATGATCTGAAAACCAGTTCGCATTGCCTAGCTGCCAGTAAAAAGGCAAATATGATGTTGGGCTTTATTAAACGTAACTTTGAACATAAAACTCCGAAAGTAATGACACAATTATACACGTCCTTGGTTAGGCCGCACTTGGAATATGCCGTTCAATTCTGGTCGCCCTGTTTCGTAAAGATCAAGCCAATTGGAATCAGTGCAAAGAAGAGCAACCAAACAAATTCCATCACTGCGAAATTCATCTTATGAAGAGAGACTGCGGAAACTTAATATGTTTTCCTTAAAGGATCGTAGAATCCGTGGGGACTGATAGAAACCTTAAGATCCTAAAAAGGTTTTGATGTCATTAATCAAGAGGACCTATTCGAGCTTTCAACTCAAGTGACAACAAGAAATAATGGTTTAAAACTAAACGGTCAACGTTGCATCACCAATCTCCGTAAAAATTATTTCAATGTTAGAGTCGTTGATCGATGGAATAAGTTACCAGCAAATGTTGTCGGAGCCAACACATAACTACATTCAAAACAGACTTGACGCGCACTGTAAAGTAATGGGTATTGATAGTGCGAATTCGTATCTAGTCCCCCGTATCGATTAGTTGTAGTGGTAGTGGTAGTTTGTATTTTTCATATCCTATCATTCTGCACTATGAAACTTCCATGTTCCTATCCTCTTTAGGGACATGGTATCATTTTCCAACTGTTTTCTTACAAGTAGTTGATAGTTAGTAGTATGTAGTTCAGCAGATACCCTCGCTATGGACCAATAGGTCTCCTGGTGTCTGTTACTCCTATGTAATCCTATGTAAAATCCTCCTTCTCCTTCTCCTTCTCCTCTCCTCCTTCCTCCTCCTCCTCCTCCTCTCCTCCTCCTCCTCCTCCTCCTCCTCCTCCTCCTCCGTGTTAATCATCGGTCAGGGCCACTTTTAAAACGCCAAGATGAGGATTATTCGAAAAAAGCATTAGGCGTGCGTGTGCTAAGACGCCCACCAAGGGCTTAGTGGCGGGCGGGCAGAGGACTTGTACGCGGGGTGACTCCAACGTGACAGCTTAGCCTTGAGCCCTGTAGACTGACGATGATATGCGAACGTGGGTGTCGGGGGCGTGTTGTACAGAGTGGGCTGGTAATGAATACGAGTGTGGGCGGAGATGCATGGGCGGCTGGTGTGAAATTTGGACGTAAGGTGGGCGTATATGATAAAGGGGGTGTGTGGGGGGGGTTGTGTGTGTGTGTGTGTGTGTGTGTGTGTGGTGTGTGTGTGTGTGTGTGTTTCGTGCGTGCGTGCGTGCGTACCAAAAGTAGTGTCATTATTTACATATTTTAACACACATATTAGTTGAGACTCATTTACATACACATACGTACTGAACTTCCTGAGGTGTACATGACGTGTGTGTTTGGCGTGTATGTGTGTGGTGTGTGTGTATGTGTGTGTTGTGTGTCTGTGTGTGTGTGTGTGGTGTGTGTGGTCGCGTGTGTGTGGGGGTGGTGTGGGGTGTGTGTGTTTGTTGTGTGTGGTGTTTGTTGTGTGTGTGGTTTTTGTGTTGGGTGTGTGTGTGTGTGGTGTGTGTGTGTGTGTGGGGTGGGGTGTGTGGGCTGTGTGCCAAAAGTAGTGTCATTATTTACATATTTTAACACATATTAGTTGAGACTCATTTACATACACATACGTACATGAACTTCCTGAGGTGTACATAGACGTGTGTGTGTGTGCGTGTGTGTGTGTGTGTGTGTGTGTGTGTGTGTGTGTGTTGGGTGTGTTTGTTGTGTGTGTGTGTGTGTGTGTGTTTGTGTGGTGTGTGTGTTTTGTGTGTGTGGTGTGTGTGGTGTGGTGTTTGTTGTGTGTGTGTGTGTGTGTGTGTGTGTGTGTATGTGGTGTGGTGTGTGTGTGGTGGTGTGTGTGTTTGTGTGGTGTGGTGTGTGTGTGTGTATGTGTGTGTGTGGTGTATGTGTGTGTGTGTTTGTTGTGTGTGTGGGTGTGTGGTGTGTGTGGGTGTGTGTGTATGTGTATGTGTGTGTATGTGTGTGTGTGTGTGTGTGCGTGTGCGTGTGTGTGTGTATGTGTATGTGTGTACTCATCACATCTCACCCAGCACTCACTCCTTCACTCTCCCTTTCTCTCACACACCCTATATTGCCTCTCTCTCTCTCTCTCTTCTCTCATCTCTCTCTGCTCTCTCTCTCTCTCTCTCTCTCTCTCTCTCTCTCTCTCTCCTCTCTCTCTCTCTCTCTCCTCTCTTCTCCACTTCTTTTTCTGTTTTTTTCCCCTCTCTCTCTCTCTCTCTCTCTCTCTCTCTCTCTCTCTCTCTCTCTCTCTCTCTCTCTCTCTCTCTCTCTCTCTTTCTCTCGCTGCGTCAGGTTCCGTTACGCTAATGAGACTGAAACACTAATAACACGCCGAGAGAGAGGAAGGGAGGGGGTCTCTCTCTCTCTCACTCACTCTCCTCTCTCTCTTCTCTCTCTCTCTCCTCTCTCTTCTCTCTCTCCTCTCTCTCTCTCTCTCTCTCTCTCTCTCTTCCTCATCTCTCTCTCTCTCTCTCTCTACGGCACTGAGTAGTACACCACCTGTTCTCATGGTAGCTCGGGTGACTGCAAGAATCTTCCTCCCCCTTCCTCCCCTTCCCTTCCCCCCCCTTTTCCCTCCCCTTCCTTCCCCTCCCCCTCCCCTCCCTTCCCTTCCCTCCCTTCCTTCCCTTCCCTTCCCTTCCCTTCCCTTCCCTTCCCTCCCCTCCCTTCCCTTTCAACCCCCTTCCTTCCCCCTCCCCGAACAGAGAGCAAGGGAGATAAGGATGAATAGAAGGGAGAGTGAAGGAAAAAGTGGAGCAGAAATATCCAAAAATCTGGACCGAAATGACGCCCCTCTTACACGCATAAAAAACACAAGAAACATATACACTTTTGAAGCTGCTATTAAGATTATCAGGGATAGAAAAATAGGCATTGAATAGCAATAAAATGGAGCATCATCGTCAAATGCCAAGTCAAGGTGAGAGAGAGAGAGAGAGAGAGAGAGAGAGAGAGAGAGAGAGAGAGAGAGAGAGAGAGAGAGATAGAGAGAGAGAGAGAGAACACGCTTGAGAGAGAGAGAGAGAGAGAGAGAGAGAGAGAGAGAGAGCGAGAGAGAGAGAGAGGAGAGAGAGAGAGTGAAAACACGCTTCCAATCCGCATCTATAGAAAAAAATAGAACGCAGAAAAAATCGTAAAGCTCCTTAAGTTTCTATAAAGTTCGTAAAGCTCCTTAAGTTTCTATAAAGTTCGTAAAGCTCCTAAAGTTTCTATAAAGTTCGTAAAGCTCCTTAAGTTTCTATAAAGTTCGTAAAGCTCCTAAAGTTTCTATAAAGTTCGTAAAGCTCCTTAAGTTTCTATAAAGTTCGTAAATCCAAAGTTTCTTAAATTTTCAAAAGCTCC
>JACEEZ010020415.1:0-15046 GCA_016584305.1 Chionoecetes opilio | reverse complement strand
CAAAAACCCCCAAATAAAAGTTTTTTTAAAACCCCCCAAAAAAAAAAATTAAAAATTCACACATCCTCCCATGTATGCTTTAATGTTTAAAAGAAATCAGTATCTTGAATTTGTGTTCTGAGATAGAATTCTTGCTTAGTGTTTTGTGTCTATGTGGTGTCGATCCTGATGGCCCTGATGTGTCTGTTGTCCAGAAGGATGGCGACCGCCTCGTTGCGGCCGCCGCAGTAGGGCGACTAATTATCAACTAAGCAATCAATAAAAGCCATGGCAAAAAAAAAAACATAAAATTTACTTTACCTTACCGTAGATGTCAGCAAAGCAATTAATAATAATCATATGGAAGGTATTACCATTAGTTGAAAGCCACAATGTCATGGATACTAACACTAACACACATGGCTTACTATACATTAATTATTACTAGGAACTCCTGTCATTACTACAAAATCCTCCCTCTGATTATTTTCCCTGTGATAGAAACGAAATAATAAGAAACTAGATATTAATATAGTAACTAAATACTCCTATTCATTTCCCTCTTGCACCAAACTTCCCTACACAATTGGGAGCATGGTTTTTGTGTACCTTATTGTATTCTAAGAGACATTTTCTCAGTGAGCTTTACGTCGCAAATCAATAGTTTCGGAGATATAGAGCATTTTAGGTGAGGGGAGGAATATGTCTCCTTGTTTACAAAATGCCTCCCTCTTCCTCTTCTTGTGACCTGCATCGCTTTTGTTTCAGAGTAAGTTTTCGGTGCGCAGTCACTGGCTTGGAGGTTTAATTCTCGGTGGTTTATGGTTAAGTGTTAGGGTTAGGTTAGGTTAGGTAAGGTAGCCACGGGTGCACCTCCGAAACAAAAGCAATGCAAGTCACAAGAAGAGGAAGAGGGAGGCATTTTGTAACACAAGGAGACATATTCCTCCCCCCTACCTAAAATGTTCTATATCTCCGAAACTGTTGATTTGTGACGTTAAGCTCAGAGAAATTGTCTCTTAGAATACAATAAGGTAAACAAAAACCATGCTCCCAATTGTGTAGGCAAGTTTGGTGCCATCGTAAAAATTTACCGTAACTAAATAATGATATAGTAACTGAATACTCTCCCTTACGTATTTCCCTTTTAAAAAAAGACAACTAATTAATAATTAGTTAACTTAATACTTTCCCTTATGCATTCATTTCCCTCTCAAACAAACTATATAAGAAACAAAATAATAATAGTTAACTAAATAACTAAATAAGAAACAAAATAATAATAGTTAACTAAATACTCTATCGATAAATTTCCCTTTAAAAAAAACTTAAGGAACTAAATAATAATACTATAGTAAATAAATACTATCCCTTATCCATTTTTCCCTCTTAATAATTATATAAAATAATAATAATAATAATAATAATAATAATAATAATAATAATAATAATATAGTCTAACTCAATAATCTCCCTTATACATTAATTTTAACTACTTACTTATTTCTATATATTTACTTATTTATAATTATATATCACTTATAATGTAACTACTTATTTCCTCCGTTAAAAAATGAAAGAATAAAAATACTATAAATAATATACTATATCTAAAACTATATATTATACTATAACATAATATACTATATACATAATACTTTCACTATATAAAAATATAGTATGACGAACTATACTTCCCTTAACCTGAAGTGGCTGGTTCTGCAACAAGTGTGGAAGGCGAACAGGTGTGGACAGGTTAGGACACACACACCACACACCACACCACACCACACACACACACACCACCACACACACACACACACACACACACCACCCACACCACACACACACACACACCACACACACACACACACACACACACACACAACACACACACCACACACACACACACACACACACACACACACACACAACACACACACCACCACACACCACACACACACACAAACACACACACACACACACCCACACACACACACACACACACATACCACACACACAACACACACAACACACCACACACACCACACACACACACAACACACACACACACACACAC
Organism: Chionoecetes opilio; assembly: GCA_016584305.1. Taxonomy (NCBI): domain Eukaryota; kingdom Metazoa; phylum Arthropoda; class Malacostraca; order Decapoda; family Majidae; genus Chionoecetes; species Chionoecetes opilio. The sequence continues at coordinate 12,987 of JACEEZ010020415.1, read as the reverse complement.
ACACACCACACACACACACACACACACACACCACACACACACACACACACACACCACACCCACACACACCACACACACACAGACAAGAAACACACAACACACACACACACACACACACAGCACAACCAATGAACAAAAAGAAAGCTATTGAATAACTATAAGCAAAAAAAATTAAATTAATGTATTACACTGGGAAAGTGTGAGAAGTGTAAGTTTTAAGATAAAAAAAAATCTGTTGAATAAAGATTTAAGTATATTTTCTAGGTATGGGTGATAATTAAGAATTAAGTAGTTTCTGTTCTTCAGTAATAGTGTAGTGGATAGTGGTGGTCTTAGTTGTGGTAGTGGTAGTGGTAATGATAGTATAGTAGTGGTAGTAGTAGTAGGCAAGCAGCAGCACAAAGAGTAGCAGTAGTAGTGGTACAATATATAATCATTCTCAATTAGATATATAACAATGTTACGAATATATCGATTTACAACAACAAAAATATAATCTTTCTTAACCTTACTTCGCAATGTCATGTGCCTTCAACCCTTCCGAGCGACAGCACTTCTCTATCTCTCTCAGGAACCTCTACCAGGGTGACTACCATATTCTACAGGACTACCAAGTAGGTCGCATGGCTTCTTGTAGCCTTCCTTTATGTTCTTATATTTTCATGCGTCCTTATTGCCTCTCCTAGACACATCAAATCACATCCTCGCCCGTACATGCTGCATAAGGTGGGGAACAACACACACACCCGTACATGCTGCTATAAGGTGGGACCGACACACACACTCCGTACATGCTGCTATAAGGTGGGAACAGACACCACACGCCCGTACATGCTGCTATAAGGTGGGAACATGACACACACACGCCCGTACATGCATGCTATAGGTGGGGAAACAAAAAAAAAACAGACACACACCGCCCGTACATGCTGCTATAAGGTGGGAACAGACAGACACACTCCCCGTACATGCTGCTATAAGTATGGGACCACTACCCACCCGCCGTACATCCTGCTATAAGGTCGAACACTGACAGACACCCAACCGCCCGTACAATGCTGCTATAAGGTTGAACTAGACAGAACACACACGCCCGTACTGCTGCTATAAGGTGGGAACACACACACACGCCCGTTACATGCTGCTATAAGTGGTAAACAGACACACACACGACCGTAACATCCTGTCTATAGGTGGAAACAGACAGACACACCACGCCCGTACCTGCTGCTATAAGGTGGAACGTACCACACACACGCCCGTACATGCCTGCTATAAGGTGGGACGGACCACACACACGCCCGTACATGCTGGCTATAAGGTGGGAACACAACACGACGTCCCGTACATGCTGCTTAATAAGTGGAAAGACACAACACAGCGCCCGTACATAGCTGCTATAAAGGTTGGGACAGACACACGCACGGCTCGTACATGCTGCTATAAGGTGGAACAGACAGCACACACAACCGCCCGTACTCTGCTATACGGTGTGAACAGACACACCGCCCGTACATGCTTCTATAAGGTGGGAACAGACACACACGACCCGTACATGCTGCTTATAAGGTGGGACAGACAGACACACACACACCGTACATGCTGCTATAAGGGGGAACGGACACACCGCACACACGCCCGTACATGCTGCTATAAAGGTGGGAACGGACACACACACACGCCCCGTGCATGCTGCTATAAAAGGTGGGAACTACTACACCGCCCGTACATGCTGCTTAAGGTGGAACAGACAAACACAACGCGCCGTACATGCTGCTATAAGTTGGGAACAGACAGACCACTGCACACGCCCGTACATGCCTGCTATAAAGGGTGGGAACCGACACCACACAGCGCCCGTACATGCTGCTATAAGTGGTAACAGAGACACACAACACGCCCGTACATGCTGCTATAAGGTGGGAACAGACACACACACGCCCGTCATGCTGCTTATAAGGTGGGGACCGGAACAGACACACACTCGTTTCCTTCCATTCCTCAACTGAAAAATGAGTAAAAAGATGAATTTAGGGTACAAAAATGCAGAGATCGTTATAATCCACATAATTACCAACAATATATATATACATCTACACTTATATCAATTAAGATGAATACAGGAGATCTAAGTTAACATTAAATTAATCCATATAATTACAAGCTATTAACATTACACAACAAGATTAATTAGGATGATAAAACGATGGAGAGAGTATAAATCCACATTACCAACAATTAAGGAGATTGACAAGATTACTTATTTATATTATTCCCATTTCTACAATAGTATCACGATACTATTGTAACACGACACTACACACCCACACACCACAAACCCAGCAACCTTACCCCCCCCCCACAAACCCCCCCCCCACCAAACTCACCCACCCACCAACAAACCCACCCACCCACCCACACACAAACCCACCCACCCCCACACAACCCCCCCCCCCACACAAACCCAACGCCACCCCACACAAGCCACCCACCCCAAGCCCACCCCCCCCACAACAAACCCACCCACCCCCACAACAAACTCACCCACCCCACCCAAACCCACCCATCCACACACAAACCCACCCACCACACACAAACCCACCCACACACACCCATACCCACCCACACACAAACCCACCCACACACACAACCCACCCCACACACACACAAACCCATCCCACACACACCAAACCCCCCCACGACACACAAACCCACACACAAACAAACCCACACACACACACACAAACCACCACACACACACAGACCCACCCACACCACACAAACCCACCCCACACCACCAAACCCGCCACACACACACAAACCCACCCACACACACCAAACCCAACCACACCACACACACACTACACACACACAACAACACAACACACACACACACCACACACACACACACACACACAAACCCACCCCCACACCCACACACTCCACACACCCACCGCACACACACACACACCACACCCACCACACACACCACACACACACACACATCAAACACACACACACACAACACACACTCCCACACACAACACACACACACACCACACACACACACCACACACACACACACACAACACACCTACACACACAGCTATTTTTCTTCCATTAACATAATAGTGGAATGAAAAAGATTTAGGCATGTAACCACCCTATTCGTCGTGACTTTTAAACCCCCGAAATCTCTTTTTAAAGGACCCGACCAGATGGATGCGCCCCGTGACTTCGGGAGTTTTGATTTCCCCCTTGAAAGTTTTGTTATTTACCCAACACTTTGCAGCGGTAAAGCGAGGACACGACACCAAAGCAAGGAAACAATCGCAGGAAAAATTAAAAGTGCGATTTATGTAGTTTAGTAATTTGGAATGGAATGCTGGAGACTTTTTTTAAGATACGTTTGAATGAAAGGGAAAGAAGTAGCCTTCGAAAAATATACACACACGGAAAAGGTTAAAAGGAGATAAAAGGATTAAGAAAAAATAAAAGAGAAGGTTTTTAGGCGGTTTTGGGATTTTTAAAAAGTTTTAGAACGGAGATAAAAAGGAATAAAAATAAATAAACGAAATTTTTTTTTGCCGGGTTTTAGGAGTTTTAAAGTTAAAACGGAGAAAAAAGGGAAAAGAAAAAATTAACGAAATTTTTTAGGTGGTTTTAGGATTTTTTTAAAAAGGTTAGAACGGAGATAAAAAGGAATAAGAATAAATAACGGAATTTTTTTAGGCGAAGAAAATAAAAAGTTTGTTTACGAAAGTAACAAAACAAGTTTAGAAAGGATTGGGAGAGGTTATAAGAATAATTTAAAAGGGGAAGATTCAAGGGGTTATAAGAGAAATTATAAGAATAAAGTATTAAAAGGGTTATAAAATAAATCTTTCTGACCGTCGAATGGCCTAAAACACCCACAATGTCCTTTAAACTCACCTTGTTGCGAGGCATGGGAGGACCAGGGGGTTTTAATCCCTCCAGAGCCTCTAATCACGGGGTCACTGAAAAAACCCTTTCCTACACCCCCAAAGGGGGGCCCAACCCTCACAGCCCTAAGTGGGGCCACCCAGCCCTGGAGTCCCCCCACAGGCGCAAAAACAAAAATATAAATAGGGATATGCCTATAGGACAAATGCACAAAAATAATAATATTCCGTCGCAAGAAAATATTTAATCAAAAATGTTGTTTTCATTTTTGAAAAATTGCCCTGTCCATCAGAATCAGAGTAAAATTAATGGACAAAAATGGATTAAAAATTTAAATAAAATCATGACCCCTGTGAATATGTTTTCTATGTTAGTGGACCCCAAAGGATGAGAGGCTGTGAAGGTGGGGCAGGTGTATCCAGTTTTTCTTCCCTGGAATACAGGAGTGAGGCAAGGGTGCGCCTTCCCCCATCACTTTCAACGTTTATAGGGACTGGGTTTTGGGAAAAGGTTTTGTAAAAAAGTGATTGTGAGCCCGTGGGCAAAACCAAATCATGATCTTGTTTTGCCGAGATGCAGAAATCTTTGCTGAGTCCGGGGGGTCCTGGTGATGGCCTCGAGGCGCTGCACGAGGAGGCAAACCCTTTGGGACAGAGGTCTCCGGGCTAAAGCCCAAAGGTCCGTGTTTGGAGACTTACTAGATGAAGCGTACAGTTTTGTTCAGCGGGGCGGGACTTTGAATTTTGGAAATTTTACATACCTTGGAGCGCAGCCCATAATGGGCGGGTACGTCAAAGCTTACGAGGGTTTGGGAATAGCCCACGGGTTAGGACTCGCTCGCGGGAGATTTGCATTGTCGGTACCTGTACAAAAGGAAAAAGATCCGGATCTTCAAGTCGCTTGTGACCCCGTCTTACTCTATGGTTGTGAGCATGGACACTAAATAGTGACTTAAAGAGACGAATAAATCCCTTTGGTAATGGGTGTCTTCCAGAATCATGGTTGCTGGGATGTTTACGTGAAAATCAGCGTTTTACCGTGAGACTAAATGGGGCCCTTTCCTGCATACCCCACACCCCAAAATTTTCGGCTATAGGGCATTGGCCGCTACCCTAAACCCCGATCTTTCCCAGGGGGGTTGACTGTAAAAACAACCCGGCGTGGGGGAGGCCAAGGGGGCACCCAAAAGGCTCGGGGCGGGGGAAAGTTATGTTTTTTTCCCGAGAGCTGTTGGTATGGAAAGGAGCTGCAGGGAAAATCGCGCGTGGTGACACTAAAGGGGCGCGTAGGGTGGGCGGGGCGACCGCCCTCGGCGTATCCCCCCAATGATTGATTGATTGATTGACAGCCAACCATTCAAAATTGAACCAAGAGACTCTTCAAAATTGAAACCCAAAAGGGAAAATTAGCCTTAAATAATTTGTTTTTGATTCATAAAAAAAATTTGGGGGAAATTTGTATTACAAAAATGTGAAGTTTTTGTAAAAGTGTTTTTTTCCGGCAGGGGTTTTTGGGGTGCACTTCAACCGGGGGCCTCTACTGATCCCGCGCGCAGGTTGCGATACATGTGGTACCCTTTTGTGCAGGGACTGTCCCCCGTATTTTTTCATACTGACATTTTGGAGTATTATGCCCCCATTTAGTACAGCAGAAAATCAAAAAAATTTAAAAATTAACAAAAGCATAAAATTTTTCCAGTGTTAGTACATACCATAAGGTACTTTTAGATGGGAGGTAAGTCGTTTTGACCTTGAGGATAGTGAGAGGTAAATGACCCCAATTACATTGAAATTTTGTCTTTTTTTTCACATTCTGGTGCTTTGTCAGTTTTGGAAAATCATTAAAAAAAGGTATTTTGCCATGTGTTGGTCCCTTTATCTTCGGAGACCTTTTTTATACATAATCACAGGATGAACCATGACTGAAAAAGTTTTTTTAAATGGGGTCAGTGCCTCAGAAAACAATTTTTTGAATACACATTTGGGTTTATTTGGTGCCAAAAAGCTTGCATGAAAAATCGTGTTGTGATCATCTGTGCACCTTAATTTTAAATTTGCCTGAACATAGTCTATAATTTAAAATACATGAGGCAGTTACCCAGACACAGATAGTACATACCGTAAGTAATCACACACATTTTCAATAGACGCAAATATAAGGTGTTGTTGCCCTAACAGTCCCCGAACTGCACATAATGCAGTTCACTTTAGGTACCTTTGGGGCACTTGCGCGGCCGGGACTCCCTTCTTGAGCCCGTGAATAGTTCGTGGCAAGATTTTGATGCCTCTGGCAGTGTCGTCCAAAAAGGGTGCCCCCCAAAAAAAGCCCCCTTTTCAGCCCCCCGTCAGATGGGATTTGGTAACTCGGATTCAGGACCAGAGTTGGTTTCCAGCATTGCCCCGGAGAGATGCAGTTTTATGTCTGTGGAGTGTGCTGGTTGGGGGAATGTTTTCTAAAACCCCAGACTTTTGTGCGAAAGGGTGTTTTCCTACATCGTTCACTTCCAGGGGTCACTGGTGGGTCAACATCACACAAAGAAGCGCCCAGCAGTGACATTGACTCCTCACTCACATCACTTAGCATGCTAAAGTTCTTTTAAAGGGATCTCCCTGTGAGAACACTTTCCAATCTCCCAGGGAGTCTTCTAGGAATAGCCATCTCTAGGATCCCTAGGTGAACATGGGTCAACAGACCTCTGCTCCTGGTCACAGGGGAATCTTGAGGGGCAAGTAGAGTGGGAGTGGGGTTCTCTCTCGCGGCTGTGGCGCACTGAGGTTTACTCCACCTGGTGCAGCTTTTCCCTGTTGAACACCCCGTACTGCGATAATGTAAGGCAGCAGTTGTGGTTTTGTGTTGGCCCAACTTAGTCTGGTGCTTTATGTTGCCCCTCGAGGATCATGTTTACCAGAGCAAAGGAGGGATGGTGTCCAGAATCTTTCTGGGAGTCACGTGGAACTGGAGTTTGTCAAAGGTGAAACCCGGTCTGAAACATTTCTCTACGTATACCTGTGCTCTCTTACTAGGGGCATGGCCACTGTCATGATCAAAGGCCTTTTTTTAGGGGGGACCCAATCTTCTCAAAAGAGGTGTGTCTCGGGCCCCGATATGGGCTCTAACAGGAAACACAGAAAGAAGTCGTCCCTTCAGTCTGGTTGTGTGTATTCTGCTGGTTACCGTGGCACCCCGCTGCTCCCGTCTCGTCTTGTAAGGTTGCCACGTCGAGAATTTTAAAACAGGGGCATTTTTCCTCATCTGCATGCATTTTCCCCCATGAAAACCCCAGCTCAGCAAAAGGGATGCCCTGCAGACGATCCGCATCCCGTCCTTGAGAGCGGCTGGTCTTTTTTTTTTTTTCTGCACGGAGACAGTTGCATGGTATTTTTCTCGATGGGAACATGTCTCCCGAGAAAGCTTTTCCAACAGTTCAGGGCCCCCAACAGTGGCACCCCAGAACTTTTTTGTCAATTTTCCCTTTTTAGATGCTTCATCAAGTCTGTGCTTAGCAGAAGAAACGATAGGTGGTTTACTGTGGAAACCTGTGGGCAGCTGCTGACGTGTGTGCCATTTGGAGACCGGTACTAGTTTTTCTGCCTGAAGCTGATTCTCTCTGTTCTGCTGGTCAAAAATTTTTTTGTTTAAAATTTAAAAGCATTTCTTGTGCCATGAGCACTGTGTGTCCTCAAGGGACTTTACGCCACCCATATCCGTCTGCTCCGTTTTAGTTCCATTGGCAGTGCCGATCCCTTGAAAAGGAGGAGGGCTTCGTCAATGATCAAGCCACTACCCCTCGGTTTCATGGTTGATCTTAGTGGGCACGCAAAGGTTTATCTTTTTTTCTGCTTGGGAAAAAATACAAAACTCCCAGTTAGTTTTGGGGGTTGGGCTTGATTGCTTGGACGTAGAAGGCTGGGCTGGGGGTATGGGATATGACGCTTTGCCCCAATGACGATCATCGGGGGTGCTTGATCTTGGCCCCTTTTATCATCGGCAGGGACTCTTTAAACACAAGTACAAAAATTGTGTTAGTACCAGCCACCACAGTTTAATTTGGGGATCAATATTTGATATGTTAGGGAATTTACCCCTCACTGTCCCGAGGTCAAAAACAAAACTTAAAAAAATTACCAACGCTGTGTGGAATTGTAACACTTTTATTGGAACCAAGCTGGTTTGAATCATAAAAGTTTACCCTTTAAACCAAAAGACGCCAAAAAACATATTTTGATACTTTTTGGGCATTGACCTCTCACGGTCCTCAGAGGCAAAACTTTCCTTACCTCCCGATCTGAAAAAAAAGCTTATGGCTGTATAACACTGGTAAAATTTCATGCTTTTGTCCCTAATTTTCACAATTTTAGATAGAAGATTATCGCTTACTAAATTTAAAATCCCGACAGTTCGGCGTGGTGGGTCCTCATGCACATCAGAACACCGGGACTTCACCCCGGAAAAGGGCCAACCCCCGGCTAAAACCTGGACCCATTCATGCTGGGTGGACGGGGCTCGATGTTAAAAGACCGCCCATCGTTATCCGGCGGGATTTGAAAAAAAGCATCTCTTTAATTGGAATTGAGCGCGCTACCACTGCGCCACAGCTACCCCAACGCTCATGGATAAGTGGATGGTTGTTGTGCCCCAGTGTTTGGGCTGTCTCTGCTTTGTTAGAGTGTTTTGGGGGGTTTGTTACGATATGAAGGGGGTTTTATGGGGTGGAATGGATGGTGCAAGATGCGAATAAAATTAATCTAGTATGCTTACCTCAGTTTATCCTTTCCAGTGACCATTTTCTATAAACTCCCACAGACATTTTCTCCAATAAGACGCATACTTAAACATTTAATTCGCTCGTCATTCTACGACCACAAAATTCATATTTTCACCAATACAATCTTGCTTTGGAAATACTTCCAAAGAAAGAAAAAAAGCGTATCAGTACCGTAGATAACACTATAGTCGCCATCTGCATTAATGTCGCCAGGCACCATATTTGTAACTAGGGGGAAAGTGTTTCATAGCTTATGGTTGAACTGGAATGATGGATACTCATTTTTGTCAGTTCAGGTTAATTTTATTGCATAAATCTGGAGTATATATACAAAATTTCAGGTTTCATAAATGGTGATTTTAAAGGTGTATGCGAAACTCGACCAAGACTTGCGAGTTTCACCAAAGACACTTCCAGTATATATTGCTGGTGACACGTTGTATATAATTACTTACATTGATAAGCTGATAACCGTGCAAGAACACGATAATGATAACAACAAATATTGAAGACTACGAAATAGAATAGTCATCACTGCTACGCTGGTTCTCTCAAAGACAACACTGGTAGAAAACGGAATACTTGAAGACTGAAAGGGGTGACTACTTTAGTCGCTACAGTACCCCCCCCCTAGTGACGCGGGAGGAGGAACGAGACTTTGGTTGGTGGAGCGGTGCTGCTGGTGTTTCTGTTGCCGATTTGATGTGGAGGGCTGTGGTGACCAGTTGCTGGCTTGGCAGTGTTGCCGCCATGGCAGTGGTGCCGCCGGCTGTGTGCGGGCGTGGCAGTATTGCCGCCATGGCAGTGTTGCAGGCGTGGCGGTATTGCGGGCGTGGCAGTGTTACCGCCATGGCAGTGGTGCCGCCGGCAGTGTTGCGGGCGTGGCAGTGTTCCGCCATGGCAGTGGTGCCGGCCGGCAGTGTTGCGGGCGTGGCAGTGTTACCGCCATGGCAGTGGTGGCCGCACGGCAGTGTTTTCGGGCGTGGCAGTGTTACCGCCATGGCAGTGGTGCCGCCGGCATTGTTGCGGGCGTGGGCAGTGTTACCGCCATGGCAGTGGTGCCGCCGGCTGTGAGTCGCGGGCGTGGCAGTGTTGCCGCCATGGCAGTGGTGCCGGCCGGCAGTTGTTGCGGGCGTGGCAGTGTTACCGCCATGGCAGTGGTGCCGCCGGCAGTGAGTCGCGGGCGTGGCAGTGTTGCCGCCAGGGGCAGTGGTGCCGCCGGCTGTGAGCCCGCGGGGTGGCAGGGGTTTACCGGGCCATGGCAGTGGTGGCCGCCGGCAGTGTTTGCGGGCGGGGGCAGTGTTACCGCCATGGCAAGGTGGGTGCCAGCCGGCGTGAGTCGCGGTGCGTGGCGGTTTTTGCCCGCCATGGCAGTGGTGCGGCCGGCTGTGAGTCGCGACTGGCAGAATTACCCCATGGCAGTGGTGCCGCCGGCAGGTGTTGGGGCGTGGCAGTGTACTGCCATGGCAGTGGTGCCGGCCGGCAGTGAGTCGCGGGCGTGGAAAGTGTTGCCGCCAATGGCAGTGGTGGCCGCCGGCTGTGAGTCGCGGGCGTGGCAGTGTTACCGGGCCATGGCTAGTTGACGCCGGCTGTGTTTGCGGGCGTTTGTCGTGAAGGCGGAGCAGCGATGAGGTTTGGCGAGAAGTACGCTGCACTAGTATTTCGCCTTTTTCGTTTGATGCCGCGTACGAGGCAGGGGGGGTCGCACTTTGAGGCTTTTGCGGGCCGAATTTTGTCTGGTACCAGCAGAGTCCTGGGCTTCTCGAGCGGAAGCGTTGCTGGCGGCTTGAGGGTGTGGGTGAGCGTGGACGGTACTGGCGTTTTTTGAGGTGTGGATGAGCGGGGTCGTTGGTGGTCCTGCATTTGGCCTCTTGAGAGAAGTGACCTCTGTCGAGAGCTGGGATACTACTGGGTGAGAAAGGGCGAGCTGAGTGTTGTCCTGGGTCGAAGCTGAGGGACACTGAAGAGACATGTGTAGGAACTTGTTGCTGTTGTGGGTAGGTTGTCGCGTCAGGCATGGCGAAGTTTGAGTAAAAGCGCAGGTGTGGACTGGACGGGTTTTCCCAGTTGTTTCAGGGAACGAAACACGGTTACGCAAGTAGCACTGGTGATGAGTAATCCACAGGGCGGTGAGTAATCCACAGGGGCGGTGAGTAATCCACAGGGTGGTGAGTAATCCATCGGCGGGGCGAGCGGCGGCCGTGGAGTGAGTCACGTTAACAGTGGGTTGAGGGTTGAGTAATCCACGGGGCTGGTAATCCACAGGGCGGCGAGCGGCGGCCGTGGAGTGAGAAACGTTAACACTGTGGAGTTGGGGGTTTTGAGTAATCCACAGGGCTGGTAAGTAATCCGATAGGCGGCGAGCGGGGCCGTGGAGTGATTCAATAACACCGTGGGGCTGCGCAAAATGCGCGTGAGGTCGTGCTGAGGGCGCAAGGAGCGTCAGAGGGTGAATGGCTGCGCTGAGTGCACATAGGCCACTGAGGCGTTTGAGGAAGCAGGGCCCCGCGCTAAAACACGCATAAGGCCGCTGAGGACGCGGTGAGCCTTTCTGGAGGGGGGGCAGCGGCCGCGATAAATGGGGCATAGGCCGCAGTGAGGCCTCGGAGGAAGCAGGGCCCGGCGCAAAAATGCGCATAAGGCCGCTGAAAGACACGGTGAGCCGTCTGAAGGGGCAGAAAGCCGCGCTGAATGCGCATAGGCCTGAGGACGCAGTAAGGCATCTGACGGGGCAGTGGCCGCGCTGAATGCGACATAGGCTGCTGAGACGCAGTGAGGCGCCTGGCGGGGTAGTGGCCGCGCTGAATGCGCTTAGGCCGCTGAGGACGCAGTAAGGCGTCTGAGGGCAAAAATGCCCTGAGGAAGGCACAGAAGGTGCCGGGGTTTGGGGTGGGAAATCTGACTAGGTGGGGGGCTACCCGTATAAGTGTAATTCTCCCTATCCCACTTTCAACCCAGCGATCACCAGTGAAGCTGGAGACTAGGAATAACAGGCGGGAGCAATGGACAATGCTTCCGAAGACGCAGGGCCCACTACTAGGAGAGGTGTGCTCATGTGTCCAGCAAAGCATAGAAATTGCATTTCTATGCCATGATGTACAGCACAGTTTTTAGCCACCTAGGAACCATTAGCTTTTCACTCCGGGTCACCAAATTTTTAACTTAGGTGGAGTGTTCATAGCTTATGGTTGAAATGGAATGATGGATACTCATTTTGTCGTTCAGGTTAATTTTATTGCATAAAATCTGGAGTATATATTACAAAATTTCAGGTTTCATAAATGGTGATTTTAAAGGTGTATGCGAAACTCGACCAAGACTTGCGAGTTTCACCAAAGACACTTCCAGTATATATTGCTGGTGACACGTTGTATATAATTACTTACATTGATAAGCTGATAACCGTGCAAGAACACGATAATGATAACAAAAAATATTGAACTACGAAATAGAATAGTCATCCACTGCACGCTGGTTTCTCTCAAAGAAAAAACACTGGTAGAAAACGGAATACTTGAAGACTGAAAGGGGGTGACTACTTTTGTCGCTACAAGTTTGTTACGATATGAAGGGGATTTTATGGGGTGGAATGGATGGTGCAAGATGAGAATAAAATTAATCTAATATGCTTACCTAAGTTATCCTTTCCAGTGACCTTTTTCTATAAAATCCCACAGACATTTTCTCCAATAAGACGCATACTTAAAACATTTAATTCGCTCTTCATTTTTACGGACGCAACAAAATTCATATTTTCACCAATACAATCTTGCTTTGGAAATACTTCCAAAGAAAGAAAAAAAGCGGGATCAGTACCGTAGATAACAAATATAGTTTTGCCATCTGCATTAATGTCGCCAGGCACCATATATTACGAATTATAGCATCACTACTGATTTGCATGTGCCACTGAAGATGATACACAGTAGTTTATATCATGACTGTATAAATCTACCCTGTTTCAGCGTTGTTTTATGCTTTTTATCTGCAAGTATATACGGTTTCAAATTTTGCTACTCGTTTTTTTTTTCGGGCGACAACGACGGCGGGAGGACACTCGGAACATTTTACACACTAGCTGGTGATCTTAGTGGTAGGTCGCCACTCGGTTGATATTTTTGTATTTTGTTCATTTATAGCCCTAATATGACACAGATGAAGACACAATACAGAGACTCTCCAGATAGCCCCTTCTATTAACTTTCCTGAAATCATGGATGTAGAAATGTAAGTATTATAACGCCACCAAAAGTCTGTAATCTAAAAAAAAACGTTTTCCTAGGTACCAATAGTTTTTT
>JACEEZ010020414.1:0-44436 GCA_016584305.1 Chionoecetes opilio | reverse complement strand
TTTTTCTTTCAAATTGTTCCCCAGTGTAATTGAAGCGAAATTAATGCCCCAATGGACCAAATATCCTTATACTACGGAACTATTCATCGTCCTCATCGTCGACATCCATTGCAAAGTCGTTTGCCTCTTTCGCGGTCATCAGAGATATCGGCATGATCTGTTGCACTCTCAGTGATGTTGAATGGATTGGAACAGGCAGTACCCACCGCAGGTGCAGAAACATGTGCATGGAAGTTGGCGCCCAATTACAGCCACATTCCCACCTCTACCTGCTCGCTAGATGTCAGCCACATCTGACAGCTTGAGAATGTGCTCCGGGGCGTAGGATACACCGTCCCTCCATATTTCGGAGGGATGAGACACTGTTAGTGTCATCAGCTCCCCCACCCGTGCTCCACTGCACGAGAGGTTGGTGGATCCCCACTCAGGGCACTGTTACCAGTGAGCGACTTGGTGGTGTGCTATACGAAGTTCTGCTCAAAAACACTTCTGTATTTGGGGCAAAACTACACAGCTTCGGTCTGCTGTCGATTTGCCAGTCTCTGTGACCATAGCTTCTGGCGGATCTTGGTCATCGAAGAGGTGGAGTTGTAATGCCATAGCACGCCACCCATGAAACTGTTGCTTGTTCGGTGACTCAAACGATATTTGCCAGGTTTACAAGCTGATCAAGAGTGAGCCCTTTCGGCACAGCGATTGCTTTTGTTTTCCCAATCCATAAGTTGCAGCACACTGAATCACAGCCAGTTAGAAGCATGAAGCGCCAGAGCTCGGGTACGATTGCTGAATGTTTACGGAGCGGTTTCTTTCCTTCAGTCAATTGCACGAACCGACCCATGATTGGAGACTGCATCGTCAATGATGAATGGAGCTTCTCCACTCATTAGTGTAAGCAAGTAACGCGAAAAAAACACAAAAAAAAAAAACAGTCTGTGTCGTCAACAAGACCCGCACGTGTGATTCTGGATCTCTTTTGCAAGGTGGATGGCCTGTTGAGGATAGTATGTTCAGCTTTTCATGTGTTGATTGCTAGGTCAGTACGAGGCGGCGTACGACCCTTCCGATTCCCTGCGTGCGGGATGTCGTTTTTTCCCCAGTAACCACCAACTGGTGGTTATGTGTCGCATGCTGCAGGAAGTTATCAATCACTCAGGATCGCATCGCAAAGCCGTGTTGAGCTGTGTCCTATTGCGAGTTCTTAAGTACTGCCGTCCGAGCCGGCAGTGGAGTGATTTCGTTCGAAATGATGGACCGGTAGCGTTGGCTCGGAAGCGATCGGTGCTGCCTCTGTGTAGAGTATTGAGCATAATAGCGATTTCAAGCCAGGTGGGACATCAGCTTCAAGCACCTCGCGTTGACCCAGACCTTGAACACCGATATGAACGTGTCAAACGGTCCTTGGGATGGCCTTCTAATGTCCACAGAAGAGCGGACACAACCACCATAGATGGTTGGGTTGTGATTGTGGCCTTGTGGCCTCCTGTTTCAGCCATATCATCGCTCACGTCAGATCCTGCACAGAACGTAGATCGTTAAGAGGTACTGATATATCGGTGGATTTCCACATTGAAAGCACACAAAATGACCCAGCACCATGCTATTTACGTCACGAGTGGGGCTGTAGGTGGCACGCAGTTGGCTTCTATATGGCTAATTTCTCAGAAATTAACATGTCAAGCACATGCATAAACAGCAAGATCACTTGTTCAATTGCATTCACAACGATTTATGTAGTTTTTGTACGATTTTGTGTGATTTTGGCATTTTTTACAGTATTTTTGGCGGCCATATTGATGTATGCCATCAAGATGGCCGGCCAAAACACCAAAAAAAAAAAAAAAAAACGATACAATAAATCATAATTCACTTCCTTGGTCTCTAAAACATGTATTTAAACAATCAATTCATCCTTTACTTACTTAGAACAGGAGTTTACAGCCTAATTTATATGTTGATTATATATGGCGAAGCACTTGGCGGCAATCTTGGATTCTGAAAAGCCAGCCGGGACAAGGGCCACCCACCTAAGTTTTATCTAGCCACTAATACACTATCAAAACTAAGCAAAAACGATTGTGCCAAACAGCAAGGTCACTGGAACAATGAGCTCTGCCACCGACTATTGAGCGTTTCGTCCCCCCCCCCCCCCCGGCAAGGAAGTTGACCAAACTCTTATCAAAATATCATTGGCGATCACTGACATCTATGCGCCTTCGTAAGCAGACCTTATAAGATCAAAGTACAGAGTTTGGATCATTACCGTTTGAGTGGTGAAATTATTATAAATTCATAATACTATACTAGTAATAAATGTATTATGAAGTTATAGAAAAATTACATTTTCCTATTAACTTCTTAATACATTCCATCCACTGAGTTCTTATGCAGAGATGTGCGCCCCCCCCGATACTTTTGTTTGGTTAGTGCGATAACGATACTGCGATACATTTTCCCGCTAGTTCGATACGCGATACTCGGCTACTTTTTCGATTTTCTTAAAAAACGATACGCGATTACTGCGATACTGCCGCTACCGATACTTTTCTTAAAGCGATAGTATCGCAGCGATACTGCGATACCACAATTTAGCCTTGCGATACTTTTCTAACTAAGAAAACCAGTAATAGCCAAAAAAGATCTATTTTACTTAAATACATTTTAGGGCACATTAAAACATTTTCTCGGTCGTTTCCGGAGACACCAACTATTTTTTCTGGGCCTACAATAGGTGCTGTTCTAATGGTGCTTGTTTATTTTCCGCAAACCCAAAAAAATAAAAATAAATGAAACCTAAACTAACCTATAGGTTAAATGAAACCTACATAATCTTAAAGGTTTTAAATGAAACGTAACCTAACTTTTAACCACAGTGTCCTTTTTTTTTTTTTTTTTTTTGGGTTTGCGCAAAATAAACACTATACTACATTAGAGCAAGCACCTATTGTAGCCAAGAAAAATAGTTGGTGTCTTGAAAACGACGCGAAACTGCGCGCATTATACACCAATATTTTAAACTGACAAATTTGTATTTCTATAATAATATAAGCGAAAAGTGTGTGTGTGTGTGTGTGTGTCCGCGATAGGTGCCGCCCCCCGTGCCCCAATCCTCATCATATGGCACAGTTTTGGAACCAGCTCGACCAGGGGCAACCTTTGAAGCCCATTATGAGATGATCCGATCCGCTTTTTTTTTTTTTTTTTTTTTTAGCAGCCTATAGCGAGAATTGTGAAATCAAAATGTGGGTTGCGAGAATGAGGAAACTTGATGTAGGTGATGGGTAATGCGGTGTGGGGTGTGGCGTGATGTGAATGGGTGGGTGGTGATGGGTGAGGGAATAGGTGGGAGGTGATGGGTAATGGGTGAGTGAATGGGTGTGTGGTGAGGGGTAATGGGTGGGGGGTGAGGTAATGGTGGAGTGAATGGGGGGGGGTGATGGGTAAGGCGTTAATACATACATTTCTACATCCATGATTTCAGAAAGTTAGAAGGGGCTATCTGGAGAGTCTGTGTTTGGTGGGCTGCTCGGCCCACCAAACACAGGTGGTGGCCGAAGGCCCCCACCAATAGCCCTCCGCAGGAGCTAGCTAAAAAGTCCGCCCGGAGGGCGGCTTTGCCGGGCTAGTTAATATAAAAACACACACACGCACACAGCACAGTCACTAGCACTACGCCTCTCCTCAGCTCCTCCTCATTATCACACCCTGGCCCCTCACGCCTTATCATCACCCAGGCCCTCCTCCTCCTTTTATCACCCAGGCCCTCCTCCTCCTTATCATCACCCAGGCCTCCTCCTCATTATATCACCTGGCCCTTCTCCTCCTTATCATCACCTGGACCTCCTCACACCTGGCCCTCCTCCTCCTTATCATCACCCCGGCCCTCCTCATAACCCTGGCCCTCCTCATCACCCTGGCCCTCCTCATCACCCTGGCCCTCCTCATTGTCCAGCAGCACCCCTACCCAGGTTCCCCTTGAGGAAGACCAAGATGCTCAAGTTGTAGGCGGTGCGGGTGAATTTTGGCCTCAGGATGTCCCCGCCTGAGTCTGAACAGGCTCTCCCCTGCAGCTGAGCTGGGGAGAGGGGTGTTGTACTTGATAAAGAGGTCATCCCACGCTCCCTGGGGACGCTGGGAAAGTCCACCTTGGTGATGGGGTCGTCGCTGTGGACCCACGTAAATAAGCCATCCTCTTTATTTTGATGTTTGTACGTTGTCTTAAGCTGAGAGACAGGCAGTTTATTTGAAGTGTAGAAAACATTGTATGATGCACGTACATAGGTATGTAATGGTACTAAATGGAAGTTATATTAAAGAAAAACATTTGACGTTGTGCGACGAGTGCGATGTGAATCGATAAATGACGAAAATGTTCTGTGTGCTAGAAAGCTGTTATGACAGTAAGGCGCCAAATCTATCTCCCCCCCCCCATTGCCGCTGAAACTTTTGTTTAAGATCTCTTTAAAGTAGCGCGGGAAATTTTAAGCGATAATTGAGTTGCGATAATTATACTCCGCTACTTTGAATGACATTTGCGATACTGCGATACTTTTTTTGGCGGGGCGATAGTATCGCAGTATGCATCAAGTATCGCTCTCGCCCACCTCGGTCTTTTATGTATGTATTGTATGTGTATGTATGTATTGTGTGTATGTATGTAATTTGTGTATTGTGGTGTGTATGTATAATGTATGTAAGTGTGTGTACATATGTATTACTTAGTTTGTAAACAGGGCATTGAAATTACTCATGTGGTCCTGTGGTCGGTGGTCTCTATCTCTCTAGATTTCTGAAATTCATACCCAACTTGTGGCATCGTTTCTTTGTCATACTCATTCCTGCTGGAATCTATAATCCTATGAGGATAGCTTTATTTCATAGACATCTAAGATGCCTATAGTCTACTTTATTATGTATGATCAAAATGCACTAAGAAGGCCACGCCCCCTGCCTCCCCCTCTTTTCTAGTGGCAGGTTGATTAGTGCATTCCTGTATCATCAACTACCAATAACAAAATCTTCATACTAACAGCGCTTGGACCACTGGGGACCGAGCAACTCTTCACTACAGAGGGTGACAAATAAAAAAACCCTTTGTAGGAAAATTGGGGTAATACTAAAGTCGTGGCACATTCGTGGACATCTTCGTGGACAGAAAAAATGGGTGAGGGCGGTAGAGGTGTAATATATTGCTACATTTTGTGTCAAGAGGTGTTAAATATCTGCTCAGAAAGACAATTAGTTCCGTGAAAACATACTGGATTATAAAATGTTGTCAATGCGCGACTGGCTCGGCCATCGTCGAATGGACAAGTTCGGTCCACGTGCCCATAGGCGGCAGCACTTCACATATTTCACTCATTTTGTGTGTGATCATTGTATGTCGCTAGATGGTGGCAGAGGCGCCACTACATAGCCTCATGTACAATTAGTTTGACAGGGTGGCAATAATCAAGGATATGCCGTAAAATTCAAATACAAGTCATATTTATTTTGTTTCTAAGATTGTATATATTATATATCTACGATATATAATATATATATAGTATATATATAATATATATAATATATATAATATATAATCTATATATATATATATATATATATATAATATATATGTGTGTGTGTTAATGTATATATCTTATATATTTAATTTATATAATTTTTCGGTAATGACTTACAATTGAAATAAAAACCAAATTAAAAAAAAGCTTCAAGGGTGTGTGTACCTACATGTAATTTTTACCTATATGTATTTTGTGACTTGGATGATCTCAAATGAATAAATCATTGTTGTTGGTTTAAATGTACTAAATGTACAATTTTATGTATTGTCCAATGTCATATTTTAAAAACGGTATTTCATAAATTAAAAACAACATACACGTACATGTATGATAAATTATTCAATTAAAAATTATATCTATTTACAATTGAAATGTCATGCTTTTAAAAACTGATCATCTATTTACAATTCAATCTATGATACACACTTATAACAAAACCAGTGTCATCTGGTGGAAGGTTTTCCCCATAACATTGCACTCCGAATGATACCAAGTATCACACCCATCACATTGGTCATTAATGCCACCAGTATCTGTCTCGGCAAGCAATACACCAATTTTCTTGACACTTTGAATGAACACTTCGGTTCTCTTTGTCAATTGTAGATGGGAATGAAGTCAGAAGCTCGGTCTTTAGAGAGTTGTACAAGTGCTGGCGAAGGTTGGGTAAGTTTTTGGTCGTGTTCTCTTTGTGTAAAAGCTCGTCAGGAAGAGGACCAGCGAAGACATTTTGAATTTGTTTGTTGTTTTGAAACCCGCCATGATGTGGAATGGTCATGCTATCCCTGTCGGCTTGTGATATTGCGATAATGGTCACAGGGGGCCGTGGGTTGTTGTTTGTCCCCGGGAAGAATCAGAATCAGAATGCTTTTTCCATTAATGACAATGGCTTTTTTCTTATTTACTAAAAAAAACATATACATGGTGAAAATAGTTTACATGGAGGAATGTAGATTTACTTAAATAATAAGACATAATACATATATGTATATAATAATAAAGCATAGTGTAAAAATAATTATGATATTTGAAAATCTAGCAAAAGGCCACTTGAAAAAGCGTAAGTAGTTAAGGCTTTTTTGAAAACTCGTGAGTGACGGGAGTGTCTTTTTATATAGAAGGGAGCTTTGTTCCATGCTCTCGGTCCACGTACTAATAAAGTAACGGGCACCATTGTCTGTTGCACTCTTGGGACAAATAGGTTTCGATTTTGTTCTTGTTATGCCCCCCCAGTTCATTTATCTGTGTTACAAATGGTAAGTTTCAATAAGCCACTCAGGAAATACTATGGGTCACGTTCTACACCATCCTGCATGATCAAATTTCACTTTTCTTTCATCTTTATCACTTAAGTTCTTGTAATCACAGGAGTCGCACGGTCGTAGTCTTTGTAACCCCAGCAGCCACTTGGCATCGAAGTTTTTTTTTACAGTTTTGTACTGTGCATGAAGGGTTTCAATTGTTTTGACCCCATATCTTGAGTCAGTAATAATTAGACTTAACACTAGTGTATGTATAACAATCACTCTGGTGTCCTTGTCAAATAAGTCTTTCACTCTATTATGAACATTAATTACTCCTGTTACTTATTAGTGGAGTTGGGTATGTGTGGTCGAAGGTCTGTATCTGTCAAAGTAAAAAACCACAATATTTTGACATGCTTGGTTATGTTATATATTACGTGAAAGTGATGGTCATATCGTCTGGAGTGTCGATCAACCAATCCATGCCGTGTTCCAATAAATATAAATGAGTCTTTTTAGAAGTTAAATAAGACCACTCTTTAGGAAGTAAGTTACTCGACAGCGTTACTTAGCTCTGGTGAATTAGTTGGTCTACGTTATTGATATTGCCAATGTGGGATAAAACTGTGTGTCGTCTGATACTGAACTAAAACACAATCGTTTACGCAACTCCGAGATATCATTAACAAATACAGAAAAAAGAATAGGGCCAAGGATAGAGCCTTGGTGGGGACTCCTTATGTTACTCCTATTTGGATGATATGTTATTGTTTAGTCGGGACTGATTGGGTTCTATTAGACAGATAATCTTGGATCAGAAAGGGTCAAATACGTAACTTAAGCATCTCTGCCAGTAGAATGTCGTGATTAACGCTGTCGAATGCTTGACAAATCACACAAGTTATCCATAGGTATTCTCTTATTATCTAGGTTACTATATTACAGGTGGATATTACTGTGAGAGCAGTTTCAGTGGAAATTTTGGCCTGAACAAGTTGAGTGTTGGAAGTAAAGCATTCTTTCTAGGGTTCGGAGTTGTTTAGCTACAATTTTTTCTAAAACCTGTGATAAATACAGGAAGGAGACCCCATATAGGTGCTGTTAATTAGAGCTCTATTACTATCCCTCCTTAAAAGGATAGGGAAACAAACAGCATGTTTCAGGGATTGGAAATTTACCGTATCGATTGCGGTGTTGAATATACAAGTTACCCGCTGTGGGGAGTCACCTTGTCGTTGGGGCGGGGCTTGAAGCGTGGTCGACGTGCCACATACTCTGGCGGCCTGCCTGCCATTGTTTGGGTTCGGTGGCCGTCGAGCCTCGTGGGACCAAGCGCTCCCCTTGCGTAACGGGGAGGTTGGAGCCTTCGGTGATGTCGAATTTATGCTTCCTCCCCCTTCTCTCCTTTCTTGGCGATTCTAGGACCGGTGAGACCCTTCTCTTCCGTCTCACGCTTCCTTCTTCCTTCTATACTTCCGCTTCCGCTCCCACGTGTTTTGCCGTGCGTGGCATCCTGTATATTCCCCACACGCCACCTCTATCTGGAAGTTGAGTCCACCGCGGGGCGGGGGTTGTAGTTCCCTTCGGTGGGCAACACGCTTCTTTGGTAGGGGGGTTGGGGTAGACGGGAGGTCCAGTGTGGGCCCCGATGGATAAATCGGCTGGCAGCAGTTGGCTAGGGCCAAGCGGAGGTTGCCTGCGTGGGCACACGCATCGGTCCCGCGGATGCCACCACACACTAGGCAACCGAAGCGTAACTCCCTGCTACCCCTGGAGCTGTTTGGGTGAGGGTCCCCCCAACAGCTCCAGGGTAGCAAGGGGAGTATGACGCTTCCGGTTGCCTAGTGGTGGTGGCAAGCCCGGGAGCCGAGCGGTGCCACCAGGCAACCTCGCTTGGCCCAGCCAACGCATGACCAGCCATTTGATCAGCGGGGCCACACTGGACCGACGTTTTACCCAAACCCCCTACCAAAGAAGCTTGTTGCACCACCGAAGGGAACTACAACCGCCCGACGGGGGGAACTCAACGTTAGATAGAGGGGCGTGTGGGGAATATAAAGGAGTCTGCCACGCACGGCAAACACGTGGGGAGCGGGAGCGTGAAAGTATAGAAGGAAGAAGAAGCGTGAGACGAAGAGAAGGGTCTCACCGGCCTAGAATCGCCCTAAGAAAGGAGAGAAAGGGGGAGGAAGCATAACGTCGACATCACCGGAAGGCTCCACTTTCACAGTGACGAAGGGGGAGCGCTTGGGCCACGAGGCCGACGGCACCGAAACAAACCAGCAGGCAAGGCCGCCCAGAGTAGGTGGGCACCGTCGACCACGCTTCAAACGCCCCGCCACCACGAAAGGTGACTCCCCCACAGCGGGGAAACTTGTATATTAAACACCTCAAACGCTACAGCTAAATTTCCCAATCACTGGAAACTGCTGTTGTTGTCCTATCTTTAAAGGAGCGGGATAGTAATATGAGCTCTAATTACAGGGACCTATATCTATCATTCCTGTATTATCAAAGTTTTAGAAATAAAATTGTAGTAAACAACTTTCCGACCACCTAGAAGAGAATGCTTACTTTCCGACACTCCAAGTGGGATGCAGGCAAAATTATCCACTGAAATGCTCTCACAGTAATATCCACACCATGTATATAGTACCTAGATAATAAGAGAATAACTATGAATAACTGTGTGATTGTTCAAAGGCATTCGACAGCGTTAATCACGACATTCTACTGCAGAGATGCCTTAAGTTACGTATTGACCCTTTCTGGATCCAAGATTATCTGTCTAATAGAACCCAATCAGTCCGACTAAACAATAACATATCATCCAAATCTATAGTAACATATGGAGTCCCACAAGGCTCTATCCTTGGCCCTATTCTTTTTTCTGTATTTGTTAATGATATCTCTGAGTACGTAAACGATTGTGTTTTAGTTCAGTATGCAGACGATACACAGTTTATCCACAGTGGCAATATCAATAACGTAGACCAACTAATCACCAGAGCTAAAGTAACGCTGTCGAATGCCAAGACTTACTTCCTAAAAAGTGGTCTTACGTTAAATTCTAAAAAGACTCAATTTATATTTATTGGAACACGGCAATTGTTATCGAACACTCCAGACGATATGACCATCAACTTTAACGGCAATACTATAACAATAACCAAGCATGTCAAAATATTGGGTGTTTACTTTGACAGATACATGACCTTCGAGACACACATACACCAACTCACTAAAAAAGTAACAGGAGTATTAATGTTCATAAACAGAGTGAAAGACTTATTTGACAAGGACACCAGAGTGATTGTTATACATACACTAGTGTTACTAGTGTTAAGTCTAATTAATTACGGACTCAAGATATGGGGCAACACCAATGAAACCCTCATGCAGAAAGTAAAAAAACTGCAAAACTTCGATCCCAAATGGTGGGGGGGTTACAAAAGAGGGACCGTGCGACTCCTGTGAACAAAAATTTAAGTGGATAAAGATGAAAGAAAAAGTGAAATTGATCAATGCATGAGGTGTAAAAAGGACCCAAAAGTTTTACCCGAGTGGCTTTTGAACTCCTTTTGTAACACAGAAAAAAGACTGCATAACAAGAAAAAAGAAACCTATTTGCCCCAAGAGTGAACACAGACATGGTGCCCGTTCTTTTTAGTAAGGGGGACGAGAGCAGGGGAACAACCCCCCCTTCTAATATAAAAACTCCCGTCACTCACGGTTTCAAAAAAGTTTAATACTTACGTTTTTCAAGGTGGCCTTTTGCTAAAAATTTTTCAAATACATAATTTTTATACACTATGTTTTATTATGATATAATAATGTATTATGTCTTTTTAAAAGAAATCACATTACTCCAGAACAAATTTTTCACATGTAATGTTATTTTTTAGAAAAAGAGAAAAGCCTTGTAATTAAGGAAAAAGCTTTGATTCTGATTTTTCCCGACAAACACCAACCACGGCCCACCAGGACATGATCGCAAAAATATCAAACCCGACAGGGAATACAGAATTCCACTCATGGGGGTTCAACAAAAAACAAATTAAAATGTCCGCTGTCGCATTCTGAGAGTTTTTTACACAAAGGGGACCCGACAAACAAACTTACCAAACTTCGACGCACTTGACAACTCTCTAAAGACCGGAGCTTGATCATTCCCATTACAATGACAAAGAGACGACGTGTTCATTAAAAGGTCAAGAAAAATGGTTTTTTCCCTTTTTGCCGAGGACAAGATACTGGTGCATTTAATGACCCATGGATGGGTGTGAACTTGGATCATTCGGAGTGCATGTTTGGGGAAAACACTTACCAACTGACACGGTTTTGTTATAATGTGATCATAGATTTAATTTTAAATAAAAAATTTTTTTTAAAAAAAAATTTTTTTTTTTTTAAAAAATATTTTTTAATTCAAAATTTTTAAAGTACGTTATTTTTGTTTTTTAATTTATGAAAAACCGTTTTTAAAATTGACAGGAAAAAATAAAAAATTTAAAAATTTTATCATTTAAACCCCCAAGTTTAATTTTAAAATAAAAAAAAACTTAGGGAAAAACATTGGAAGCCCCTTTTTTTTTTTTTTTAAATTTTTTTATTTTTTTTAATATTCCCCAAAATATAAAAAAAATATTTTATATAAATAAAAACCACAATATAAAATAAATATATTTAATAAATTTTTAATATATAAATATATATATTTTTAAATATAATATATATATTAAAATTTATTAATTTTAAAAATTATAAAAAAAATAAATATATATTTTAATTTTAATATTTATATTAAATTTAAAAATTTAAAATTTTTTTTACATTAAAAAATGATATAAATAATTTTCCCCATTAAATTTTAAAAATAAAATTTATTACACATTTTAAAGCAATTTTAAAAACTAAATTTTTTTTTGGAATTTTAAATTTGACCAAAATTGAATAAATTTCCCCCCCCACCCATTTTTCGCCAGAATGAGAATTTTGGGTTTCCCCCCTTTTTTCCCCGGTTTTTTTGCACCCCGATGAAAAATTTGGGCCCGTGGTCAAGGCCCTTTGTTGAGATTTGATTTTGGAAACAAAAAAATTAATCAAAGCCATAGAAAAGAGGGGAGGCAGGGGCGTGGCCTTCTTAGTGCATTTTGACCATAATAAATAAAGTAGACTATAGGCATCTATATTTCTATGAAATAAAGCTATCCTCATAGGATTATAGATTCCAGCAGGAATGAGTAGACAAAGAAACGATAGCCACAAAAGTTGGGTATCAATTTCAGGAAAATCTAGAGAGATAGAGACCACTGACCACAGGACTACATGAGTAAATTTCATGCCCTGTTTACAACTAAGTAAATACATATGTACACACATATACATACATATATACATACATACACACAAATACATACATACATAAGACCAGAGGTGGGCGAGAGCGATACTTGATGCGATACTGCGATACTATCGCACCGCCAAAAAAGTATCGCAGTATCGCAAAGCATTCAAAGTAGCGGAGTATAAGTATCGCAACTCAAGTATCGCTTAAATTTCCCACGATACTTTAAAAGACGATCTTAAACAAAAGTTTTTCAGCGGCAATGCGGATAGATTTGGCGCCTTACTATCATAACAGCTTTCTAGCACACAGAACATTGCGTCATTTATCGATTCACGATCGCACTCGTCGCACAACGTCAAAATGTTTTCTTTTAATATAACTACATTAGTAACATTACATACCTAGGTAAGTGCATTATACAATGTTTTTCTACACTTCAAATAAACTGCCTGTCTCTCAGCTTAAAAGACAACGTACAATTATCAAAATAAAAGAGGATGGCTTATTTACGTGGGTCCACAGCGACGACCCCATCACCAAGGTGGACTTCCCCAGCGTCCACAGGGAGGCGTGGGATGACCTCTTTATCAAGTACAACACCCCTCTCCCCAGCTCAGCTGCAGTGGAGAGGCTGTTCAGCTCAGGCGGGGACATCCTGAGGGCCAAAAGGTCAGCCCTCACCGCCTACAACTTCGAGCAGCTGGTCTTCCTCAAGGGGAACCTGGGGAGGGTGCTGCTGGCGACATATGAAGGGCCAGGAGGAGCCAGGGTGATGAGGAGGGCCAGGTGATGGGAGTGCCAGGGTGATAAGAGGAGGAGGGCCAGGGGGGGATGATGATAAGGAGGAGGAGGGCCAGGGTGATGATAAGGAGGAGGAGCTTGAGGAGATGCAGTAGTGACTAGTGAACTGTGCTGTGTGCGTGTGTGTGTTTTATATTTAACTAGCCGCAAAGCCGCCCTCCGGGCGGACTTTTTAGCTAGCTCCTGCGGAGGGCTATTATTGGTGGGCCTTCGGCCCACCACCTGTTTGGTGGGCCTTCGGCCCACCAAACACAGACTCCCAGATAGCCCCTTCTAACTTCCTGAATCATGGTGTAGAATGTATGTATTAAAGCCTTACCCATCAGCCCTCCACCCATTCGCTCACCCACCCATTACCCACACCCAACCCCATTCCTCACCATACACACTCCTCAGCTTTTCCCTCACCCCTCGCCAGCCACAAACCAATGCCGATCCCCTACATGCAAGGTTTCACTGTCATGTTCTCCAATCCCCACATTTGTTCACTCCGCAATAGCGCAACACACACAAAAAATACATATAAAAAATAAACATTACGATCTCCCATATTGGGCTTACAACTGCCCGTTCGAGCTCGCTTCCAACACCATTCCATACTACGGCAGGTCACAATTTGGCCGCATTCTATCGGACATTCACAAGCCACAAAAAAAAAAAATAAGTATCATTTCATAAAAGATTTGTAGCTCTGTCGATGGTTAAAATGGCAGTTTGAGGTGTTTTCACGGGGGGCGCAACTATGTGTTCATTGCCTACCAATAGCTTGCTTATTTAAGAATAAGATTGTTTAATTTGCGATAAGACCACTTTCCAAAAGTCCTTTGTGGTTAAAAACTTAGTTAGTTGTTCATTAAAACCTATATTGTTAATGTAGTTTTATTTTCGAGTTCATAAAACCTATAAGGTTAGGTTAGGTTTCATTAAAACCTATAAGGTTAGGTTAGGTTTCATTAAAACCTATAAGGTTAGGTTAGGTTTCATTAAAACCTTTAAGATTAGGTTAGGTTTCATTTAACCTATAAGGTTAGTTAGGTTTCATTTTTTTTTTTTTTTTTTGGTTTGCGGAAAATAAAACAAGCACCATTAGAACAAGCACCTATTGTAGGCCAAGAAAAAATAGTTGGTGTCTCTGAAAACGACCGCGAAAATGTTTTAATGTGCCTAAACTGTAGTTTAAGTAAAATAGATCTTTTTTTGGCTAATATAGTGTTTTCTTAGGTAGAAAAGTA
This sequence comes from Chionoecetes opilio, assembly GCA_016584305.1. Classification (NCBI taxonomy): domain Eukaryota; kingdom Metazoa; phylum Arthropoda; class Malacostraca; order Decapoda; family Majidae; genus Chionoecetes; species Chionoecetes opilio. Next base: position 30,245 of record JACEEZ010020414.1, on the reverse strand, counting down.
TCGCAAGGCTAAATTGTTGGTATCGCAGTATCGCTGCGATACTATCGCTTTAAGAAAAAAGTATCGGTAGCGGAGTATCGCAGTATCGCGTATCGTTTTAAGAAAATCCGAAAAAGTAGCCGAGTATCGCGTATCGAACTAGCGGGAAAAAAGTATCGCAGTATCGTTATCGCACTACCAAAAAAAAGTATCGCGCCCACCTCTGCATAAGACGCAGTGGATGGAATGTATTAAGAAAGTTAATAGGAAAATGTAAATTTTTCTATTAACTTCATAATACATTTATTTACTAGGAATAAGTATTATGAATTTATAATAATTCAACACTCCACTGTAATGATCCAAACTCTGTACTTGATCTTATAAGGTCTGCTACGAAGGCGCATAGATGTCAGTGATCGCCAAGATATTTGATAAGAGTTTTGGTCAACTCCTTGCTGTACGAAACGCTCAATAGTCCGGTGGCAGAGCAGCATATTTCCAGTGAACCTTGCAATGTTTGGCAACAATCGTTTTTTGGCTTATTTTGATAGGTATTAGTGTCTAGATAAAAATTTAGGGTGGGTGGCCACTTGTCACCGGCTTGGCTTTCAGAATCCAAGATTGCCGCCAAGATGACCGCCATATATAATCAACATATAAATTAGGCTGTAACTCCTGTTCTAAGTACAGGAAAAGGATGAAATTGATGTCTAAATATATGTTTTAGAGACCAAGGAAGTGAATTATGATGTTATTGTATCGTTTGGCGGCCATCTTGATGGCATAAATCCAATATGGCCGCCAAAAATACATGTAAAAATGCCAAAATCACACAAAATCGTACCAAAAAACTAACATAAATCGGTTGTGAATGCAATTGAACAATGATCTTGCTGTTTATGCATGTGCTTGACATGTTAAATTCTGAAGAAATTATGCCATTTAGAAGCCAACTGCGTGCCACCTACAGCCCCACTCGTGACGTAAATAGCATTGGTGATGGTCATTTTGTGTGCTTTCAATGTGAAATCCACCAATATATCAGTAACTCTTAACGATCTACGTTTCTGTTGCAGGATCTGACGTGAGCGATGATATGGCTGAAACAGGAGGCCACAAGGCCACAATCACACGCCCAACATCTATGGTGGTTGTGTCCGCTCTTCTGTGGACATTAGAATGGCCATCCCAAGGAACCGTTGACACGTTCATATCGGTGTTCAAGGTCTGGGTCAACGCGAGGTTGCTTGAAGCTGATGTCCACCTGTGCTTCGATCGCTATTATGAATACTCTACAAAGAGCAGCACCAGATCGGCTCGAGCCAACGCTACCCGGGTCCATCAGCTCGAACGGAAAACTCCACTGCCGGCTCGGGACGCAGTACTTAAGAACTCAGCCAATAAGAAACAGCTCAACACTGCTTTGCGATGCGATCCTGAGTGATGATAACTTCCTGCAGCATGCGACACAGAACCACCAGTTGGTGGTTACTGGGGAAAACGACATGCCCACGCAGGTATCGAAGGGTCGTACGTCGCCTCGTCTGGACCTAGCATCAACACATGAAGAAGCTGACATACTCATCACTCAACAGGCCATCCACCTTGCAAAAGAAGATCCAGAATCACACGTGCGGGTCGTGTGTGACGACACAGACGTGTTCGCGTTACTTGCTTACTACTACTTGAGTGAGAAGCTCCAGTCATCATTGACGATGCAGTCTCCAATCATGGGTCGGTCGTGCATTGACGTGAAGGAAGAAACCGCTCGTAAACATTCAGCAATCGTACCCGAGCTCTTGGCGCTTCATGCTCTAACTGGCTGTGATTCAGTTGCTGCAACTTATGGAATTGGGAAAACAAAAGCAATCGCTGTGGCTCGAAAAGGCTACACTCTGGATCAGCTTGGTAAACCCTTGGCAAATATCGTTTAAGTCACCGAACAAGCAACAGCTTTCATGGGTGCGTGCTATGGCATTACAACTCCCACCTCTTCGATGACCAAGATCCGCCAGAAGCTATGGGCACAGAAGACTGGCAAATCGACAGCAGCACCGAAGCTGTGTAGTTTGCCCCCAACTACAGAAGTGTTTGAGCAGAACGTTCGTAGAGCACACCACCAAGTCGCTCACTGGTACAGTGCCCTGAGTGGGGATCCACCAACTCTCGCTGCAGTGGAACACGGGTGGGAAGCTGATGACACTAACAAGTGTCTCATCCCTCGAAATAGGAGGACGGTGTATCCTACGCCCCGGAGCACATTCTCAAGCTGGTCAGATGTGGCTGCACATCTGAGCGAGCATGTAGAGGTGGGAAATGTGGCTGTATGGGGCGCCAACTTCCATGCACGATGTTCTGCACTGCGGTGGTGGTACTGCCTGTTCCAATCCATTCAACATCACTGAGAGTGCAACAGATCATGCCGTATCCTGATGACAGCGAAGAGGCAAACGACCTTTGCAATGGATGTCGACGATGAGGACGATGAATAGTTCTAGATATAAGATATTTGGTCCATTGGGGCATTAATTTAGCTTCAATATTATTAAGATATAAATGTTGATAATATGTATTGAATAAAGTTTGAAACATTTGGGCAACTGAAGATGCCAAATTGTTGCATTTTATTAGTATTTATACTACCATATTATATTTATATTATTACTTAGTTATTATTTATTAATTATTATTATTGTTAGTTATATATATTTCGGTAGTTATCCATATCCTTTACAGATGTCTACTTTTAAGTCACGCAAATGCAGTTGAGAGATGATAATTATTACAATAAATGTTGTCCGATTTAAAATATTTTTTTATTAATTTTTTTTTTACATCACAAAGGAACTGCCAGGGACAACAAAAATGGGTAACAATGCCCGCTAGTTGCCAGTCCCTAAAAGAAGTACAAGTTAAGAGAATTAAAATAAAAAAAGGGCGTGAGACAATTTAAGTTCGGGGAGGTGTCTTGTTACTCTCTTTTGAAAAGATGTAAGGTCATAGGGAAAGTGGAAAAATAGAAACAGGACAGAGAGTTCCAGTTTAACTTGAAAGCGGATTGAAAGAGAATGATACTATAAACTCATGCATTAGGAAGATGGACAGAAAGGGATGAGAATGAGTAGAAAGTTTGTGCAGCGAGGGCGCGGGAAGGGGTTGGGTGCCATGATTAGCAAGTTCAGAAGAGCATGTGAGCATGAAAATACTGTAGAGAGAGCAAGAGAAGCAAACATTGCGGCGGTGATTTAAAGATGAAGAAGTCAGTAGAGGAGAGGAGTTGATGAGACGAAAAGCTTGTTGGATCAACCCTGTTAGGAGAGCTGTATGAGTGGATCCTCCCACAAACATGTGAGACATACTCCTACATGGCGGATAAGGCACCTGTAGAGAGCAAGCAATGGGAGGGAGAAAAAAAATGACGCAGACGCCACAGCACACCTAACTTCTTTGAAGCTGTTTTAGCAAGAGATGAGATGTGAGATTTCCAGTAGATTTTTAGTAAAAGGATAGTCCTAGAATGTTCATGTAGAAGGAGACAGTTGAGTGTCATGAAGAAGAGGGGATAGTATCTGGAGGTTTGTCGAGTAGATAGGTTGAAAAAATTGGTTTTGAGGCATTGAACAAACAAGGTTTGCTTGCCCCAATCAGAAATTATAGAAAGTAAAAGTTAGCGTCGGTGGCATCTCTCCGTGAATCACTTGGTCTTAGTTGGACGCTAATAAAGAGTTGAAAAAGGGGTAGAATCATCAGGTAGGGGTGGATAGGGGTTTTAGTTAGACTAGAANTTTCGGCCATTTGGGAAAAAAGTATGCGGAAAAAATCCTTGAATCGGAAACCAAGGGGCTTGTAAGCTTCTCCCCATGTAAATTGCGACCCTAAATCAAGACACAGCACGGCAAGCTATTGAGTCAGGGAGGCGTTGGAGGCGATACCAACATCTTAACAGGGGGGACTGGCGTTGAAGATCTAATGGGAGGACACCAGCATCCACCAATAGACTTGGGAGGGGAGATGACCTGAACGCCCCGGTTGCCAGACGGCACCAGCATGATGTACCGAATCCAGCATCCGCAGTCGAGTGGGTGTGGCAAGGAGTACACTTCACATCCATATTAAAGCTTCGAAAGATAATGAGCGGTGAAGATAGAGGAGTGTAGCGCGATCAGCCCCCAGCTGGTGTGCAAGAGGACTTTCAGTAGATCCATGGTCCGGAGACAGTCATCTTGAGAGCACGAAGGTGAGGTCCCCAAGTCAGTCATTGAAAAAAAATGAGTCCTAAAACCGGGTCTATTGAATAATTCTAAATATTGAATTGATTTTAGAGTGGGGCGAATTGACTCTTTTTTATGTGGGCGAATTGACTTACATGTGGACGAAATGTCTTGTGGGCGAAATGACGAAAATTGCCTAACCAAAAAAACCTAACCTAACCAAAATTAACCTCCCCTAGCAGGGGCTTGACCCACCGATAACCAAACCTAACCAAATCTAACCTAAGCTAACCTATCCTAACCAAATTTAACCTATCCTAACCTAACCTAATCTAACCTAACCTAACCAAATCAAAACCTAAACTACCCAAATCTAACCTACCCTAACCTAACCTAAACAAATCTAACCTAACCTACGGGGGGTTGGGGTTCTCGACACACAAACCCAAAATCTAACCTAAGCTAACCTATCCTAACCAAATCTAGCCTATCCTAACCTAATCTAACCAATCTAACCTAAACTCCCCAAAATCTAACCTACCCTACCTAGCGGGGGTTGGGGGGTTCTCGACACACTAAAAAAATATAACCTAACCTCCTAGCTCCTATAGACTCCATAGTGTGGGCGAAATGACTCCATAGTGTGGGCGAAATGACTCCATAGTGTGGGCGAAATGACTCCATAGGTGGGGGGAAATGACCTGTGGGCGAAATGACTATGGTGTGGCGAAATGGCATGTGGGCGAATGCCCGGGATACCAACCTAACATTAACTGTCGGCGAGTTTTCCAGATTTGTGTAGGACAAAAATATCGGTAGACGACAGTACCATGCAAGTACCATGAGGCAAGGATGGGTAATGTCACCGTGGTTATGCAACTTGTTTATGGATGGAGAAAAAGAAAAATCAAAGCAAGGTTGGTGATGTTGGTTTATAGACTCAAGAGTATTCATTGGCTCGTCAAGTAACACTTAAACCCGATGTAGCACTACTTATTATGAGGAAAGACAACAAAAGAACTCAATTAATAAGGTATTTTAATACTATCATAACCATGAATTGTACAGCCTACAAAGAGAAGATTCGACGATGAAAAAAAAATTTGAGCTGTTTTGGGCGAAATTGTATTCCAGGTGCTATATTTCCGTGCTCGCTGACAACATAGAGAAGACCTGAGGGGGTGGTTTGATGTGCGAAGGCTTCTAAACCAGGAAAAAGTCACAGCAGTCTCATTAAGAAGTAAGCAAGTGGTAGGGACACATTCGTCCTACCAGTTGCTTACCTTTTGACGAGGCTCTGTTATGACTCTGTTTTCTTGGTTTAGAAGCATCTGCACATCAGCCATTACCTCAGGTCTTCTTTATAGTGTTGTCAGCGAGAACAGAGCACAGTAATATAGCACCTGGAATATCAATTTCGCGCAAAAACTCTAATTCTTCCATCGCCGTAGTTTTCCCTTCGTAGGTCCACCGCGGCGACCCCGCCTTATCCCCACCCAAAGCACCGATGTAAACAAACCGTGACGTAGTTATGTCTGGGGCCCATTGCGCATGGCCACGAAATGAGTGAAACTTATAAAACTATGAAGACTTTGTTATCTGCTGTTAAATATGAAGAACATCAGTGGAATCTGTGTGGGGACCTGAAGGTAATCTCCTTGCTTCTAGGACTCCAGTTAGGTTACACTAAGCACATGTGTTTTCTTTGTTTGTGGGACTCGAGAGCGGACAGCAAACCTTACAAACAAAAGGAATGGCCAGCACGACCGAAAGACTCACCTGGTAGGTTCAACTGTATGTACAAACTTCTTGTTGACAGTGAAAAGGTGTACTTACCTCCATTGCATCTGAAACTTCGGTTAATGAACATTTTTGTGAAGGCCATGGATCAAAATGGTGCTGGCTTTCAGTATTTGTTAGCAAAGTTTGAACGCACTGTATCTGAAGCCAAAGTAAAGGCAGGTGTTTTCAATGGCCCTCAAATTCGTCAACTACTCAATGATGATGACTTTGTAAAGAGCCTAACTGCCCTGGAAAAAGCTGCTTGGAAGAGCTTTTTGGCTGTTATAAAGAGCTACCTAGGTAATGTTCGAGCATCGAATTATGAGGAACTTGTAAATGACATGTTGAAGAGTTACCATGCGCTTGGGGCTCGGATGTCACTCAAACTCCACTTTTTCCATTCACATCTTGATTTCTTCCCAACGAATCTTGGCGCGGTCAGTGATGAGCAGGGGGAACGTTTCCACCAGGACATTGCCACCATGGAAACCCGATACCAAGGACGATTCAGTCCCAACATGATAGGGGACTATTGCTGGACGCTACAACGTGAAAGTAACATAATTTAAGTATATTTTTTGCCAGATATGTACATTAGGTCCTAATAAAGCCGCAGGCACCACCATAATTTAATTACGAGTAATATATATTAACGTAGGGGGATTGTTTCGATTAATTATATAATTATATATACGTATATAATTGTAATAGCTATTACAATTTTAAATGCCGATATTTCAAAAACTATACGTGCTAGAGAAAAAGCAATGCCATTTTTGAAATCGGCAGCGAAAATGCTTTCCAACCCACACACAATGAACTCAGAACCATTTTTGGTGTCGACCAGTGTTATTTAAGTGCAATGTTTATTAACCACTGGGAATATTAATTTATCCTATCCCAGTACTAATCATTTACTTAAATTACCTTAATATTACCCATTACCATTATAATTATATATATACATCCCTATACACCCCTTATATATATACATCCCTATTGTTGTTGCTACACTTAAGCTTCATGTCAAGTCCAGAAGAATCTCAAGAGGTAACCATACTGTGTTTCATCTTGAGAAACTGAAGGACTTGACATGTGCTCATGAGTATGCGGTGGCAGTCTCAAATCGGTTTGATGTGCTCGGTACTCTCGGGGATCCTGTAGAACTGGGATACCTTCAAACGTGAAACTCTACAGGCTGCCAAGGAGTGTATTGGGGAGCGCCCGAGGTCAAGGCGTGGTTTTGTCTCGACGGAGACGCTGGAGAAAATCGAGGTGAGTCGCGCTGCCAGGCTGGCTGGGAACCGGGACCAGCACAGGGCTCTGTCACGCCGGACTAGAACCCTCCTGAGGAGAGACAAGGAGAAGTATGTCAGGAGTCTCGCTGAGGATGTCGAGGGTCATTTGAACGCTAATGACCTCCGACCCGCCTACCGAGCCCTGAAGAAGCTCCGTTCCAAGTCTCCTTCTCGGGCGAGTGCTATTCGAACAGCAGATGGGCGCCTCGTGTCGGACATGGATGGGCAGATGGCTCGTTGGGCTGAGTACTTTGGGCAGTTGTTCACGGTGGACCCTCCAACTGAGCAGCTTCACACCACTGGGTTACAGGCAGTGGATGCCGATCCTCCCATTCACGAAACCGCACCCTCTCTTGACGAAGTCAGAGAGGCTGTAGCAAAGTTGAAGGGTGGAAAGGCAGCTGGTGTTTGTAATATCAGTGCGGAGCTCCTCAAAGCTGGGGGTGAGGCCATGATCCGCGGGTTGCATGCTGTCCTGACTGCCGTGTGGCAATCAGGTACCATTCCTCCTGACTGGAAAAGGGGGCTGGTCGTCCCTATCTGGAAAGGGAAAGGGGACCGTCAGGACTGCAACAATTACCGCGGTATTACACTGCTCAGCGTACCAGGCAAGGTGATTGCCCATCTATTGCTGACACGAATTCGCAGACGTCTGGTGAAGCATCAGAGACCTCAGCAGTCTGGGTTCACGCCTGGTAAGTCAACAACGGACCGTATCCTAGCGCTTCGTGTCCTGGTGAAACGCCGACGTGAGTTTCGACAGGGGATGCTTGCAGCCTATGTTGATCTCAAGAAGGCGTTTGACTCAGTGCATCGTGAGTCACTCTGGGATCTTCTGCGACTTCGAGGGATTCCTGCAAGGACTATTGGTTTGATAACTGGTCTGTATTCTGGGACTGCGAGTGCTGTGAAGGTGTGGGGCAGGTGTATCCAGCTTCTTTCCTGTGAATACAGGAGTGAGGCAAGGGTGCGTCCTTGCCCCATCACTTTTCAACGCTTGTATGGACTGGGTATTGGACAAGGTTGTAGATCAAAGTGATTGTGGAGCATCCGTCGGCAACACCAAGATCACTGATCTTGTTTTTGCCGATGATGCAGTAATCTTTGCTGAGTCGCTGGAGGTCCTGGTGATGGCTCTCGAGGCGCTGCACGAGGAGGCAAAGCCTTTGGACTTGAGGTCTCCTGGCTCAAGAAACCAAGGTCCAGGTGTTTGGAGACTTACTAGATGAAGCAGTACAGTCTGTTCATGCGTGTGGCGAGGACATTGAGATCTTGGAAAGTTTTACATACCTTGGTAGCGCAGTCCCTAATGATGGCGGGTCACGTCAACAAGTCTTACGGCGGATTGGCCCTAGCCACGGTGTTATGGACTCGCTCAGCGGGAGTATTTGGCGTTGTCGGTACCTGTGCAGGAGGACAAAGATCCGGATCTTCAAGTCGCTTGTGATCCCTGTCTTACTCTATGGTTGTGAGACATGGACACTAAATAGTGACTTGAAGAGACGAATCAATGTCTTTGGTAATAAGTGTCTTCGCAGAATCATGGGGTATTGCTGGGATGATTACGTGTCAAATCAGCGATTGCACCGTGAGACTGAATCGAGGCCTATTACCTGCATGCCCCGTCAGCGCCAACTTCGGCTATATGGGCATGTGGCACGCTACTCTGAAACCGACCCTTTTCCCATCGGGTTGTATCTGTAAGAGACAATCCGGCGTGGAGGAGGCCAAGGGGGCGCCCACAAGGCTCGTGGCTGGGGCAAGTTGATGTTTCTTGTCGAGAGCTGCTTGGTATGGGAAAGGGAGCCTGCATGAGAATGAAGCGCGTGGTGATCCCCGGGAAGTGGCGTCGTAGGGTGGGCGAGGCGTATATTTAAGCTAAACTAAAATAACCCCCCCCAAAATCCACTTTTCCTAAGCCCTTGAACAAAGAGGTGCTGGTAATAATGCCCACTTGATGTCAACTGTTATCTCTTATTTTATGAACAAGTCAAGACTGATAATTATGACATCCCCTCACATATCTCCCTCGAATGCGTGGGGAGCGTGCATGCGTATATGCGTGTATGCATATACCTTTCCAGAAAGACCTTTGAGCTCGTTGCTGCTGATCTAAGGGTAATGCTTGGGACCTCACACACTAACATGTATTCCCCTTCAAGGGGAAAAATTAACAACCTAGGCTGTATACGGTTTCCCCACCCTGAGCGGGGCGGGGAACTGCCGACCTTGAATGATTTCCAAGGCGGGAACGCATCTGATCAGACACATGTGTTGAAATGTGTACTAGTGTGTGTGGGGTGTGTGTGTGTGTGCGTGTGTGTGCGTTTTATAAACCCATGGTTTTAATTATATGCTGGACTCTTGATCGCCACTAGTACCCTCCCCAAAGAGAGCTTACAGCCTAGATGCGATCCATGGGGATGATTAGGACGTCACTCAGGTGGAACCCCAAACCCCCTACCTCAGCAGGTGCCGCAAATCGGAAAAAAATCAAAACTTGACGTGTAAAGGCGGTGCAAATCCACGGTGCGATTTGGTCTTGAGACCATCGGACAGATCTGGTTGGATCCGACCAGATTGAATGTGTATGGGGGTATTGTGGTTTGTCCGACCGATGAAAAGTTGGTCGGGGATGGCGACCAAGCAGTGTTTGGTTTTTAGATCCGCCAACTCATCTGGTTCAGACCAGATCGCACCGTGTGGGGTGCTGGGCGTCAGTTTCGCCACTGACAGCGTCGCGAGAGGATTGCTAAGATGAGCTTTGCAGACAAGCACTTTTGGACAAAATCATCCCAATTTATATAGAAACTATGAATGTTTGTGGGGGAAAAAAAAAAGCAGAGTAAATGGATACATATAAAGATAAATGCCGTTTTTATAAAGTTATACCGCAAACAAACTAGTATAGCCTTTGGGTAGCTCCTGCGGAGGGGGATTGGTGGGTTCGGCCCACAAACAGAGACTCTCCAGATAGGCCCCTTCTAACTTTCCTGAAATCAGGGATTAGAAATGTTGTATTAAAGCCAACCCATTCACATCACCCCCCCCCCCCCCTTTATCACCATTACCTCATCCCCCCCCCCCCCATCACTCACCCATCATCCCACAACCCCCTTACCCATCACCCCACCCATTTCACTCACCCATTTTCCATCACCCTACATCAAGGTTTCCTCAAAATTCTCGCAACCCACTTTTTTCACAATTCTCGCTAATAGGCTGCTAAAAAAAAGAAAAAAAGGTGATCGGAAGTAAGTGGGCTTAAAACCTTCCCCTGGTCGACCCGGTTCCAAAAAATGTTTCCACATGAGGGTTTTCCCCCACAGGGGGCGGCACCTTATCGCAGACAGACACAGACCCCGACAACCACACACACACAACAAACCTTTCGCATGTTATTACTAGCCGCCAAAAAAGGGTTTTTTTTTTTTTTGGGTAGCTCCTGCGGAGGCTATTGGTGGGGTTCGGCCCACCACAGGTTGGTGGGCTTCGGGGGCCACCCAAACACAGACTCTCCAGATATAGTTGGTATGCCATGGTTCCCGTAGGATTTTTGTGCAAATGATTTTTGCAGTTCTGCTCTATAGTATCCAGATTAACATAAAAGATGGGGTCCCATGCCCCCACCCCTTTTGGGGGCATTCCCCTAGGCCCCCATTTTTTGGGTGCAAAANATTTAAAAACCGTTGACAGGAGACTTTGACCTCTGTTGACCTTTTCTCCAGCGACTCTGACCTCTATCATCGTCAAGTCATCTCCTCTACGGCCATCCCTTTCGCCGTGACAGAAATCACCCGCACGGCCGCCTCGGTGCCTGGTCCTTCGTTCCCACTAACAATCTCTGCCTAAGTTTCGTGTGTCTTGTTCATTGTGTCGCAAGCCTTACGCTATCCGAGCCATAACAAAGGCCGGAATATATTTGTGTATTAGAAGAATAAGAAATAATAACCTGAATTACTTTATTACAACTTTAACTGTTCCTGAACTAAGGTTACGTCTACTGAAATAATACATAAACGTTGTGACGCTACAGTGATACAAGGGTTACATCTTGGCGGCAAGCGCCGAGATTCACCACACAAAACAAGCGTTACAGGATTAGAACGGTCACCCTTCTTAGGAACAGGTTGGATGTGAGCAAACTTCCAGCAAGAAGGAAAGGTGGAAGTAGATAGACAAAGACGGAAAAGTTTGACCAGGCAAGGTGCAAGCACAGAAGTACAGTTTTTGAGAATAGGATTGGATTGATTTTAGTTTTAAGGCGCCGCAACTGCGGGGTTATTGACGCCTGCCTACAGAAGGTACATGTAAAGTAAAACTAAAAAACAAATATTAAGATAGAATAAAAATATTTAAAATAACGAAATACATAAAAGAATAAACATTAAAAACAATAATAAGTTAATATTAAAAACATCATAACTTTTCGAGAAGGCCAGCCTTCTCAATAAATGTATGGACTTCGTGTCCCGGAGAGAAACACCTCTCTCCCAATGCCAGGGAGAGACGGTAAGCACCGTCCGACCCGCGACACCGGGACAAAAATTGCACACGTAGGTCCCCAAGACTGGGACACTCGACCAGCAAGTGCCGCACAGTTAAGGGGACCAAACAATCATCACAGTAAGGAGGGTGGCTTCCCTCCATGAGGAACCCATGAGTATATAGAGTGTGACCAATACGCAATCGTGCCAAGGCAGTCTCCCATCTCCGGGAGAGACCGCAGTAGTTCCAGTCCTCGATACTTTGGCGGATGGTGCGCAGTTTATTTTGCCCTATAGTAATCCAACGTTCCTGCCAACTGTTGTGAACTGATCTATGGATTGCCGAGCGCAGATCCGTAGCCGGCACTGCAAAATGTGATAGAGCTGGTCTTCTAGCTGCAGCTTTTGCCAAGGCATCAGCTTCCTCATTGCCGGCAACACCTACATGTGCCGGTACCCAACAAAAGCTGACCGTCCGGCCTCGCCTCTTGAGCAGATAAAGCCATTCCAGGATGGCATTGACCAGCGGATGGGGAGAGTTAAAATTACATAGTGATTGAAGAGCACTACAAGAATCACTAAAAATGGTAAAAGAAACATCCGGAAGGGTAAAAATAATCATGAGAGCATATAAATAGCACTTATTTCAGCCGTAAAAAACAGATGAAACCTTGAAGGCTGACGCCTTTGTTAAACGATGGGAATACGACAACCGTAACCAACTCCTTCGTCTGATTTGGAACCATCAGTAAAGACAGGGACCGAACTCTGATGTGTGCAAAAGTGGTCTAAAAACTGGGCACGCTCAGCCTGAGGAGGTAAAGACCCTTTTGAGAGCGGAAGGCTTTTGCAAAAGGACACTTCTGGGAGAAGCCATGGACCGACTGTCGTAGGCCTATGCGGGCAGATCCGTAAAGCAGGGAAGGATAGCGTCTCCATAATAGCTGTCAATCGGAAACCAAGGGGCTTTGGCAAGCTTCTTCGCCCATGGTAAAGTTGCGATCCTGAATCACAAGACACAGCACGGCAAGCTATTGAGTCAGGGAGGCGTTGGAGGTGATACCAACATCTTAACAGGAGGGACTGGCGTTGAAGATCCAATGGGAGGACACCAGCATCCACCAATAGACTTGGGATGGGAGATGACCTGAACGCTCCGGTTGCCAGACGGACACCAGCAAGTGCCAAGGAGTGTATTGGGGAGCGCCCGAGGTCAAGGCGTGGTTTTGTCTCGACGGAGACGCTGGACAAAATCGAGGTGAGTCGCGCTGCCAGTCTGGCTGGGAACTGGGACCAGCACAGGGCTCTGTCACGCCGGACTAGAACCCTCCTGAGGAGAGACAAGGAGAAGTATGTCAGGAATCTCGCTGAGGATGTCGAGGGTCATTTGAACGCTAATTACCTCCGACCCGCCTACCGAGCCCTGAAGAAGCTCCGTTCCAAGTCTCCTTCTCGGGCGAGTGCTATTCGAACAGCAGATGGGCGCCTCGTGTCGGACATGGATGGGCAGATGGCTCGTTGGGCTGAGTACTTTGGGCAGTTGTTCACGGTGGACCCTCCAACTGAGCAGCTTCACACCACTGGGTTTCAGGCAGTGGATGCCGATTCTCCCATTGACGAAACCGCACCCGCTCTTGACGAAGTCAGACAGGCTGTAGCAAAGTTGAAGGGTGGAAAGGCAGCTGGTGTTTGTAATATCAGTGCGGAGCTCCTCAAAGCTGGGGGTGAGGCCATGATCCGCGGGTTGCATGCTGTCCTGACTGCCGTGTGGCAATCAGGTACCATTCCTCCTGACTGGAAAAGGGGGCTGGTCGTCCCTATCTGGAAAGGGAAAGGGGACGTCAGGACTGCAACAATTACCGCTGGTATTACACTGCTCAGCGTACCAGGCAAGGTGCTTGCCCATCTATTGCTGACACGAATTCGCAGTCATCTGGTGAAGCATCAGAGACCTCAGCAGTCTGGGTTCACGCCTGGTAAGTCAACAACGGACCGTATCCTAGCGCTTCGTGTCCTGGTGGAACGCCGACGTGAGTTTCTACAGGGGATGCTTGCAGCCTATGTTGATCTCAAGAAGGCGTTTGACTCAGTGCATCGTGAGTCACTCTGGGATCTTCTGCGACTTCGAGGGATTCCTGCAAGGACTATTGGTTTGATAACTGGTCTGTATTCTGGGACTGAGTGTGCTGTGAAGTGTGGGGCAGGTGTATCCAGCTTCTTTCCTGTGAATACAAGAGTGAGGCAAGGGTGCGTCCTTGCCCCATCACTTTTCAACGCTTGTATGGACTGGGTATTGGACAAGGTTGTAGATCAAAGTGATTGTGGAGCATCCGTCGGCAACACCAAGATCACTGATCTTGTTTTTGCCGATGATGCAGTAATCTTTGCTGAGTAGCTGGAGGTCCTGGTGATGGCTCTCGAGGCGCTGCACGAGGAGGCAAAGCCTTTGGGACTTGAGGTCTCCTGGCTCAAGACCAAGGTCCAGGTATTTGGAGACTTACTAGATGAAGCAGTACAGTCTGTTCATGCGTGTGGCGAGGACATTGAGATCTTGGAAAGTTTTACATACCTTGGTAGCGCAGTCCATAATGACGGCGGGTCACGTCAAGAAGTCTTACGGCGGATGGCATAGCCCACGGTGTTATGGACTCGCTCAGCGGGAGTATTTGGCGTTGTCGGTACCTCTGCAGGAGGACAAAGATCCGGATCTTCAAGTCGCTTGTGATCCTTGTCTTACTCTATGGTTGTGAGACATGGACACTAAATAGTGACTTGAAGAGACGAATCAATGCCTTTGGTAATAAGTGTCTTCGCAGAATCATGGGGTATCGCTGGGATGATTACGTGTCAAATCAGCGATTGCACCGTGAGACTGAATCGAGGCCTATTACCTGCATAGTCCGTCAGCGCCAACTTCGGCTATATGGGCATGTGGCACGCTACCCTGAAACTGATCCTTCCCATCGGGTTGTATCTGTAAGAGACAATCCGGCGTGGAGGAGGCCAAGGGGGCGCCCACAAGACTCGTGGCTGGGGCAAGTTGATGTTTCTTGTCGAGAGCTGATTGGTATGGGAAAGGAGCCTGCATGGGAACTCGTGCGTGGTGACCCCCGGGAGTGGCGTCGTAGGGTGGGCGAGGCGACGCGCCCCCCGGCGTATGCCCCCAATGATTGATTGATATACACCCCTATCACGAGCGGAAAATACTTCACTCACAAGGGGGGGAGGGGAAACAAAACCACCACTCTACCAATTATGAGAGGGTGGTTTATGGATAATTTCCACAGAGTTTTTGGTAAGTTGAAGTAAAGATTTGGCATGATTACGGACAGAAATATAAAGGGCATGTGTTTAAATAGATTTGTTTTCTTATATTTTGTTTGCTATCATAATCAATATTGCTTGTAAACTGGCGAATGACTTCAGAATCATATTATATGCTTTACAAAGCACATATATATATATACAGACACTCTATAATTCAACTGCATGTACAACAGATTATATTAGTTTTAGTGTGATTTTGGCATTTTTAAAGGTATTTTGGCGGTCATATTGGATTTATGCCATTAATATTGCCACCAAACGATACAATAACATCATAATTCACTTCCTTGGTCTCTAAAACATATATTTAGACACCAATTTCATCCTTTTCCTGTACTTAGAACAGGAGTTACAGCCTAATTTATATGTTGATTATATATGGCGGTCATCTTGGCGGCAATCTTGGATTCTGAAAAAGCCAAGCCGGTGACAAGTGGCCACCCACCCTAAATTTTATCTGGACACTAATATATATCGAAAAAAGTAAAAAAAATATTGTTGCCAAACATTGCAGGGTCCCCCGGCCCAGCCACCGGACTACAAGTATTTTTTGAAATCTTATATTGGGTACTGACTAATGGGTGAAGCTTTATTTTAAAATTTGAATATTATCGGGTAGTTCAACTGTTAATACACATAGATTGTACTGAAATATGAGAGGCCAAGAGAGCACCACTGGTAAACCGGAGTCGTATTTTCAGCAAGTGTCCTGTAGCACACTGAATTGTGCTAAATTTCTCATTATTAGCAAAGATGATATTGTCACCAGGGAATGTAGCACAATTCAGTGTGCTACAGGACACCTGCTGAAAATACGACTCCAGTTTACCAGTGGTGCTCTGTTGGCTTCTCATATTTCAGTACAATCTATGTGTATTATATTTCAGTACAATCTATGTGTATTAAGAGTTGAACTACCCGATAATATACACATTTTTAAATCAAGCTTCACTCATTAGTCAGTACCCAATACAAAATTTCAAAAAATACTTTTTACCTATCAAATTTACCGAATACTAGTACAGGGAGGTCCCGTTATACGAGCATTCGGTATACGATAATCCGATGATACGAGATATGTAAATTAGGGTCTATTTTCAATATACGAGATCGAAAATCCAATGATACGACATTCAAACTGGGGTGAGTAAAATTATCAAGTTCAAAATGCGCGCCCTACCACTCCCGGGCTGGACAAAGGGGGATTTGGTTGACCCCAGTGAGGTCACCCCTAGCAAGCCGTGACCTGAAGGGTAATTAAGCATATAAGATAAGATCAGATTTCCATCCTATCTGTACACTTTGCAAGTACCAACTACAAGGTTATTGACTATACAAAGCGCCGCCACGTCAGCACGAACTAGGCGGACTCGAACCGCTGACCGAATGCGCAGGGACTCTGCACATTGCAAGCTCACGTCTCTACCAACCTTGTCACCCTGACGGGCTAATTAAGCATATGGCGCGGCCTGACATTTAGGGGTAATTAGCAGGTGTGTGGCCCCAACCTTGGGACCGCAATCAGGTCACCCCTAGCAAGGCGTGACCTGAAGGGTAATTAAGCATATGGCGCGGCCTGACCTTTAGGGGTAATAAGCAGGTGTGCAGCCCCAACCTTGGGATCGCTACACTACCTTCTCTTGTATTACGCGGCGTCCCCTACATTACATCTTTTTTGCTTGTTATGCATGTTTTATGTTTAATTAATGTGCAGTTATGTTATTTTGTATGCTATTTTCTCTTTCAGAATGCTTTTCCTACAGAATAGGTAGTACAGTGTGGGTAATATAGACGCTGTGTGTTTGTTGTGTTTGCTATAGTTTATTTTAGCTTGAAAAACATGCTTTTTTTTTTTTTTTAATTGATGGGTCCTGGAACCAAACCTATATTTTACCATTAGTTATGTGTTTCGTTATACGAGATTTCGCTTTACGAGTATGCCAGGTGGAACCTAGCTGCTCGTATCTTCGGGACCTCCCTGTATCTCTACCATCTCTGGAGGTAGAGATACTAGTACCTCCAATATTGCACCCCCTATATGGGCCACAGTTCATCCAAAAGACATTCTTATACCGGCCCACATACTAGCAGGAAGGTTGGACGTACTAGTAGTATCTCTACCTCCAGAGATGGTAGAAAAGTATCCACCACCGCAATAAAACACGAAAACCACTTACATGATGAAGTGACACGCCAGTGACGGTGATGCCTAGTTCTTGACGGGCTTTATCTGGCCGTGTCCTCTATACCAAGATCTATATATTCTAAGAATATATAGAATTTGCTCTATATTTATACTGGTAACTGAGGACGAATAAACATCTCTCTCTCTCTGATATGTCGATTTGTCACCGGGAAGTGCACCAGGGAAGGATGGAGGCCCAAAAATAATGTTTAAAGATTTGAATAAAATTATTTATATTTTCCTTACTTATAGGTAACTATTTATTAATACTAACCAACTACTAACTAGTAACTATTACTATTAACTACTAACTATTTATCCAAAACAAATGGGCGACGCCACCGAAAACTCTCTAAATCATTTTCATCTTAGGGTGTCGACGCTGTAAGGGTTTAAGAAATGTCTGAGAATAGACTCAAAAAAACGGGCATGAAAATGTTAAATACCGGTACCGGTAATACCGGTATTTGGGAAAAACCGAACTATACCGGTATCTTAACTGATACCGGTGTGAGGACTTATCGGTACTATTCCCGAAAACCGGTATAGGCAATACCGGTATTATGTTGATACCTAATACTGATGCGCATTAACCCCTTCACCAGTGTTGCCAACTCACTCATTTTTGGTCATAATATCCCGACAGAAACCATGAAAAGTCCCTACGTGTCCCTACGTACAATGCCAATATCTCCGCGCCTGTCCCTACATGAAATAAAGAAAAGTTAAAACAAGAAATGCACATAACTTTTTTTTATGTGCAACTTTAAAAGTGCAACTTTAGGGACCAGATTAATGATGATCAGAAAAAGTATTTTATATGGCGAGTTAAACGAGGCTATATTATAACGTTGACGTGGCCACGGAGGTGGCAGTGCCGAGTGCCACCTCCTTTACGTACATCCGGAGTTGGTCCACGGAAATGGAAAGAGTGAGAGCTTCGTTGCGGGGTCTGGGTGCTGCAGTGCGGGAAAGGTGACGCGGGTTGCAATGCGGCCAAGGAGGAGGCGACATGTTGGTGGAGGTGTTTCGATCTGCGAGGGTGGTTCAAAGCAGAGGCAATAGTATTATCCTTGAAAGTTTCAGGGCAATCAGCATTTGTCGAAGCAGCAGAAGGGGAAGCACGGGTAGCAGCAGCTTTCTTGGAGGAGGTAGGGCGAGCAGGGGTCTTGCCAGGGTGAGGGGCAGGAGTAGGAGCGGCGGTGACGTCAGGAGAGAGGCGGTGTGAAGCAACAGGTTGTCTTTTGTCTTGCGAGGATGGTTCGATGCATGCTTCACATATCTATCACTGGGCGATAGTTCCCCTCCTGACGAAGGGCGAGGAGAGTGCAACCTGGCCATGCCGTTAGAGTGGGGCATGACTCAGAAAATAACGCAGAAAGAGCAAAGGCAGAAATAAAAGCTAAATAAAAACCTAACAAAAACAGACTACCACAAAACCAGCAACATAGCTACCTGACGGGGGACGGTAAACTCGTCCAGCAACTATCCTACAACGTCAGGAGGGCTAAACTGGCCGCCGTCTAAACGGCGTCGTACCAGCCCTGACGCTGCCCCTCTCGGGACTAAACCACGGCTATCAGAGTCCCTGCGGCCCCTCTCCACAGACCTTTCGAGTACCCCTCTAAATGGCCCCCTCATGTAATGGGCCTACGATAGTCTGTGTTGCGACTCTTAACAAGGGCAGAGGTGCTGGCAGATACTCGTGAAACACCAGTCAGCAAAACTTTCCACGGGTGGGAATGTTTACTGCATAGCGAGGTGAACACCGAGCGAGGGTGCTCTCCCACCTACGGCTCGTGGAAGACTGAAGCAGGGTTGCCAGACAGCCTGGTCTAAAGATCCCTATATATTCGGGGAAAAATCCCCAGAAATCCCCATTTCATATATTTCCATACTTGTTATAAAAATGCTGAAATATATGCTACATAGCTACTCCACATGTAAATTAAATTGCTATGTTGATTTTAATGTTGATTGAATGATATTAATTCATACTTTGTTTTACATAATATATTACATTACACATGAAGTAGCATAATTCACTTTTTTATTATAATCATCACAAGGACTGCAAAAACAAAAAAAGGCAGTAATAGGATACAGCCTCATGAGCATTTAATAAAAAAATACATTTAATAAAATGTTCTACTTTAGGCTGATGGGGATGATACATATCCTTAAATTGCTTAGAAATATGATACAGAAATAAATGAAAATATTAATGTTCTTAGCCTCTTGGGGAACTTAAATAATCCAACTAATATTCTGGACATACTGTACTAAGCCAGAAAGAAAGAATAGAATAACTAACTAAATAATATCATCACTACTACTAAATACTAACTACATGCATACTAAATATTATCATCACTCGAATCATCATGTTCATGGTATTTGTAGATATCTGAAGTCATCATGTTGACTAGTTTATCATTTACAGCAAAATTGAAACATTCCCGGCCTTTCAAATACCGCTTTGAATGCAGAAATCCAACTAGAGTTCTGGTTGAGAGTTTGTTTCTTAGTTTTGTTTTTAAATTGTTTACAGATGAAAATATCCTTTCTGCTGTGGCACTAGAATGAGGAAGACGCAATAGCCCAGAAACAAAACTTGACAAATTTGGAAACATGGGGGTTTCATCACCACTCTTTATTTCTCTAACTGTCTCCCAGAAGCCTTCAACATCATTGATTTCTGAATCAGCAAGATCGGTGTATTTTAGTACTCTCCATTCTTTGTCTAGGTGATTTATTTTGTCAGGACCTACAATTCCAGGAAATACACTAGCCAATGGACCAATGGAGACCACATTTCTTGACTTACTTCTTTGGGATCAATGAAGCTCAAATTACTTCTTCCTTGCCGTCGGTTTATTATCATGTTTTCTTTTAACCTTCATATTAATAATATTATTTTAAGCGATAAAATACATATTTTATTCAGAAGCCTCAAAAGTCCCCAAATCGAGAATGAATGTCCCCATGTCCCATCAGTGCCCCGAAATCCCCAAATATAGGGACAAATCCCCAAATCTGGCAACTCTGCAGAGAGCCAACAGCGTCTCTATTCAGCATTACGACGCGTTCCGCCACCATCGTTACAAGTACTGTCGTCGGGGCCTAATGGTGCGGAGACACAACGTGGTAATGGAAGAGTGGATAATAACAACTGAAACAGTTGTCCAGTTATCGTCGTCACAATGTCTGTTCCCTCCTACCTAACTCACTTAATTCACCTTAGTAAAGCCGTCATCACCCATAAAAGTCACTTCATACACATTCATTGTTCGAATGAGAGGCAGGCAAAACACACACTAACATGGAGCTCTAACTTCGTTGTACTTTGTGATATTCACGCCAGTATTTCTAAGTGTACTGTCATCTATAACACCTAACTCACTCATTCAACATATTTAAGCAGTCTCATCTTCCATAACCAAGTCACAATATGGAACATTAAAATACGAGAGGACCCTTCCAAAGCCACAGATTAATAGCGTACCGATATTTCAATGTGTCAATAATGTTTCCCGGGTATCTACACATGTGCTTCTCCGGCCCACACCCTAAACACACTCCTTCCTTCTATTTTGGTTTCATGTCCTTAATCTTCCACGTATTGCATTCGAGGGAGATAAAGGTCGTATGGGGGACTTGTAAAGATGCGGAGGAAGGACGACAGTTTATTCAAGGTGCACTGAATACGAAAACACCTCTGAGCATGTGAATAGGGACCATGTCAAGTTCCGAAAACATGCTCCAAAGCGCGCGCGGGACAGAATCAAATCAAGATGGACCAGTTTTTCTAAATTCTTGATGTAAAACCTCGCGAGTAGACGCCCTTTATGGTGTGTTCATAGCATTAGTTTGTACTAGGTATGTAGTGCCGGACCGGGGTAAATTTGTCCTTCCAACGACCGAGGTCTTATTCGGACCGCCATCACTTTGCTTGGTGTTTGTATTTAATGTATAAATTAAGAGTGTGTTGTAACAGTTTTAAAGCCCAGTCAGTGTGAAAACAACCACTTTAAACATTTCTAGTATTAATATGAACTATAAATTATCAACATGTAACCGAAACCCCGGAACCAAAATAGAAAAAAGAGTAAAATGACAGCAAAACAAAAAGTTGCGCGCGAAGATTTGTTTACAAAATCAGCTGATTTGGCGAATTTCATGGGATTCAAATACGAGATGGAAGTAACACATTCGTTGTTAACTAAACCGGACTATTAGGAGTGTTATTTTCCTCTACATTTAACATGAACAATAGTCAGAAATGCTCTATCTTGTCTTATTTTGTATGATCAATGCTCAGTTTGGGTCCGTATTTACAGGGACAAAAACACTGCGCACGGGCGTAAAATTGCTGACCCAGTGTAATGTACCCCCACGGCATCATCACGGGAGGATTAACATGCTTATTGCACTTGTTTCTTGTTCAGGTGTTGATGCTAATATGGAATTAGGGTCAAGTGGGTGCTGTATATAAAATAAGGGTAAAATTTTTATTCAAGGACCAGAATTCTGTACACAATTGGGAAAACTAATTTCACTGTTTTACCTTTAAGGATACGGTTAAATGTGCAGTTTCAACTCAATACTTCCTTATAACACCAATACTCGTCCTGACATAATGGGGGCTATGCCCACCACATGACCTCCCTGTAGTTAAAACTATACCTAAACGATGGGCATTGATTACGTAAACCTTACCCTCGGTTATTCTTTTAATTGGACCGAAATTCCCTACACAATGGAGTGTGGTTCTGTTACCTACTCACAATTCTAGGAAAAACATTTTCTCTAGAGTTTCCGTCGCAAATCCTTTACTTTCGAAGAAATGACATGTGTCATAGGGAGGCGAGAGCAAGGTGTCGGTACGTGCGCCTGACTCCTTCTTCCTCTTGTGACCCTGCATCGCCTCTGTTATTCCTCTTTGCCGCGGACCTTTTATTGTAACTGCGCAGATTTGACTTAGTGGAGGTTAAAGCGTGGGTTAGCTTAGAATATGTTAGGTAGTGTAGTCAAAAAAGTGGGGGTAGGTTAGTTAAGTTTCATATTTCTCACTATCACTCGGATCTCCATCCTATTATAAAACATCGATATCTCACGAAAGAAGTGCCTTGGGACACGGACTGCCTCAGAGAGAGAAGTGTTTCCTGCAGAATGCCAATTAAGGTAACAGAAACCATACTCCCAATTGTGTAGGGAATTCTGGCCACTAGTCAGTGGTAAAATATACATAAAATTAAGTAAACAATGCCTTAGAAAATTTAATTTAAAGTGTGTGAAAACGCAAACATAGATCCTAGAAAAAAGAAGAAGACTAGGAAACCTCAAAGACTGAGAACCAAGCGTGGTGGCGTGTTGGTCTATCTTTCCGCCCTCACTACTAGGAGAAGTGTGTGAAGAAACAGCTCACATGAATGTTTGATAGTGTCAATGCGGCAAGGGCATCATGACATGACACATGTTTAAGTGCTTGTGGAGGTTTGTCAAATTTGAAGAAGTTAGAGGTTTTTTTTTTTATATGATAATATATGAACCAATTTTACCCCAGAGTTAGGTCCGATTTACCCCATTTAGATGTAACAAGCGGTCCGCAACTTCACAGTGATGCTAACAAGATGCTGTAATGAATTTTTTTTTTCAAAACTTTAAGACAATAGGTAGGACCCTCTATGCTTGTATCAAACTTTTTGTTTTGTTTATTTCAATAGATATGGAATAACTAGATCAAAGTTTGGTCGAAACAGACACCACAAATTACTCCTTTACAAATGGACAAACATTTACTATTACTTACATTACAAACATTACTTAAATTACAAAATACTATTTAGTTTTATTTGCCGATCGATAATGTACTTTCTACGTTATTGTCAGATATTGATTGTTATGGTAATTAAAATGCATCAAATAGACGTGCTTGTGTAAATCACCCAGAAAATTGTGCTCTATCTGGATGGACAGATTGACACCTAAGCCACTACGTAGAAACATAACAACAAAGATTTAAACTTAGCCCAAAAAAGTATTATTTTGACTGTAAATTAGGAGACCAGAAGAGACGGAATGCGGCACCACATAATTGCTGTGCACAGTGGCAGTGCAATGTAATAGCTTGATGAATTGGTAATATTAAACAGCATGCACACGTCATAGTCCCCATGCTTTCATTGCGTGAGCCAGAAAAATCACTCCAAAAAATGGATTGTTATTTGTTGACAAAGATTGCTGGTTCGCAAATACAAAACAAATAAAAATCAGGTACCCAAACTGCGAATACACAAATCAAACCAGTACCAACGATGATGAAACAAAACCCACAACCAGTTCCACACCATGTCATAAAGACAACAGAAAGCAGTCCCTCTGAAGTTTGCTGCCTAGTGATAGAAACAAGGAAATGAGGCATCTATGTACCACATGCAAATATTTCCCCCACATTTGTATAAGTCAAGCAGGAGTTAAATGACCTAGTGCGCTTCCCGATTGGAATTACCAAAAGAAAAATGCAGAGTTGTGGTTCCAGACTTTCAAGAACTGGAACTTTCTCCAGCCAAACCCCAAAGTTTCCATTTCCGCATTGCTCGCCATTTGCAGTTTTGCATCATTTGTATTCTACAGGAGGAAAAAAAAAAGTTTGTTTCTGCACGATACCAGTGCCCTGATGGAAAGGAGGGGTTGGGCTACAAAAAAGCATATGTGAGTTTTTGTGTCTATGGATACAGCAAGAGATGGACATAGAACCCCACTACAAATAACCATCGATTGGCCATCTAGAAGTCCTTCTGCAACAGATTGTTGGTAAACACACGTGAACACCCTAAGCACTTATTGACCCTCAGAAAGTTCATCTTCCACACTTCATATTAAAACTTGGCCCATAGACCCATAGATGAGGACCTTGATGAATGATATGGGCGGACCTTGGCACATAGATATATCGGAGCTGTTCACGCGACAATGTTTGTTTGTGGAAATTGCACAGGCTGCATACTAGCGGAGACTGACGGCCGCAGACAAAAGCGATATTAGGGTATATGGGACTTAGCATTATAGACTGGTTTATCCAGTATATGACTGAAAATAATGCTGTAATCTTCGTAAACGTTTGTTCTATACTCTTATCAAATAAAAACAAAAAACACCCAAACTCTTTACCTCCCCCCCCCCCCCCAAAAAAACCACACACAAAACAAAAAAAAAAAATAACAGTAAAACCACGCACTTAAAGAATGCCATTACGTGACTATCTGATTACTTCAATCTTCGCCACTTAAAACTTTGCGAGTCAACTTTTATCATGAAGCGTATCAATAGAAGCGCAATAGTTATTAGATTCCACGTGACTGTATATTCGTTCTAGTTCTGATAACCGAATTACGACCCATGCAATAAATATTCAGCAATTCATTAAATAATAGAATAAAATCACTCAATTCGCGGTATTTTCCCGGATTGAAAGTGTATATTCATATCTAGTTAGATCGCTAATTTATACATGGTAAGTAATCATATATCATTCAGGTCACAATCCGGAAAAATTACCCCCCGGATGATTATTTTATTTAACGCTAATTAGGCATGTCTAATTCATTATCCGAAAACTAAATATATCGAATGGAAAGCTAATGAAATGCGCTTCATGAACCCTTCAAGATAAAAGTTGATTAGCAAAGTTTAAATGGCGAAGAGTTTAAGTGAATGCAATTTCTCCGTCCGTATGGCATTTCTATTCAGCGCGTTTTGTTTTTTTTATTGATAATATTATAGAACAAACATCTATTGAAGATACAGTATATCATATCTACTGATAAACCAAGTCTATATTGATCCGATATATAAATATATATATATATAAGATAATATATATAGTTATATATACTATGACATATATATATATATATGAATCCGAGCGGACCTCACGACTTCAGGCCC
This sequence comes from Chionoecetes opilio, assembly GCA_016584305.1. NCBI lineage: Eukaryota > Metazoa > Arthropoda > Malacostraca > Decapoda > Majidae > Chionoecetes > Chionoecetes opilio. The sequence goes on along the minus strand of JACEEZ010020414.1, from coordinate 5,023 downwards.
TTGTGCGACAGGCGATAGTTCACGTGCGCAGTCAGGGCCGGTGTATTACCATAAAACTTAATCTATAGCTATGACAAATATTTATCAAAACTCTTGGATATGATACATTTTCTTCATACGACATTGATCATAGTTTGAATCGTAGGACACTATTATTGATCAAGGCGTCTGCTAAATATAGCGTCATTGTTTCTGTTAAAAGGTATATAATCATTAAATTCATCCTGGACCCACGTTGTATGGGTGATAACTTCTTCCCTCTAGGTTATAACATGTTTAGGGCAGTGAAACAGAGTAATGGTAGTTTCATTCCAGAAAAAAAGCATTATAGATGTACGTTGAAAGCAGTATCTGTGGTAAACACGAAACAGAGTGTTCGCCAGAGGCACGAGTTTCGAATCTAAAAGCTGTTGTACAAAGTTGGTGAGGAACCAATATGGCCCTCACACGGTCTACTCGGGTATTTCCCTAATCAGGTGCATCACTTAGCTCACTTAACACATCCCTATGTGGGCGAATACTTCCCCTTCACTGAGGCTGTGATTGTGTATCGGCCATGTGACAGAAGCGAAAGCTTTCTCATCCATAGTGCGGATTAGAACTACACTGTGAAGCATCACACATGCTTAGCCCTACACGGTCTACTTGGTATTCACCTAGATCAGCACTGGGACATCAAATCAGCCTCACTCAACACCTACCTAATGTGGGCCGAACCATTCTCGTCACCTGAGGCTGTTATTGGTGCTCTCGGTCACCCCTGGAAACCCCAGCTGGAACGTTATTCAAGTATGCTGACGCGTTACTATTTAGTCGCGCTAGATACTCGGTTTGATGAACCCACTCTTAGCCTCCACAGCGCCGGTTTGTGATAGTTCCCCCCCACAATTTATGATATCCGCCAGACCAATTGTGACTAAAATGGGCCAGTTTGTCCGCTTGATAAACGTTCTTAACTATGCTCTTTGGTAATACCGGCCAGGTTTACAGTGGTCTATGACTTGTCTATGGAAAACAATTCGAATGGTATGACATCAATGTAGTGGTTTCCAAAGTAAATGAATAAATTCAAAGCAATCTTGACAGATGCTAAGCTAGAAGCTGGAGTTTTCACTGCACCCAAAGATCCGCAGTGTAATCCACGACTCATCGTTTCCTACTAATCTAAATGAGAAGGAACTAGGTGCGATGACATCTTTTGCTGAAGTTTTTCCGCCAAAAAAAATCTTGGAAACCACAAAGCTGAAAACCACGTGAAACTCGTTGAAAACAGTTTAATCGTATGAAAAAATGGGATGCAGATGTCTTTGAAATGATTTTTCTACATTTCATCTTGCCTTGTTCCGGCCAACCTTGGGGCTGTGAGGGACGAGCTGTTGTGGCGCGTTCCACCAAACAGATCTGTATGGGAACAGATACCAAGGTATTGAAACCAAGTATGATGGGAGATTATGGTTGGTTCCTGGCAGAAGTAGAGCTCGTCATTATACACAGGCGACAAAGGAAGAGGAAACACCAAAGCAACTTAAGCACAAGGGATTCGCAATTTCGGTAGTATATAACAACAAAATACTGACGCCGATTTGGGTGGGATGGTTGGGCGCAGGGCTGGTAACTCCGCCAGCGGAAATCTGCTGTCTGTCTTAAGCCAAGAATCATGGAGGAAAGACATGCCTATCACTAATTATTTAAGATGCTTAACATAAAACGTGGCGACGGAAATATGTAGCTCAGACGTGCTTATCCGTAATAGAATCGGGTGAGGAAATATTGAAAAATATGGGTTTTCGGTAAACACAAAAATCTGTACGGTGATAGAGAGAAATTTTAGATATCAGATCTGAAATACAAGCATCCAGAAAGTAGTAGGAATCAGTGGTTCACGTGTCTGTAAACAAAAAAAAAAAAAAAAGTATGAAATGTTGCCTAGTGAATATTATTTGTGACAAATCAATTTCATTAATAAATCTATCTTAAAACTCCAAGAAAAGTCTCTTACCAGCAGAGAGGTCGCACGCGTTTACGTCTAGCTATCTGACGCGGAATCTGAGAGGACGAAGCGCCTTTGTTCCTAAAAACCCGTCAAGCCGTGGATGGAATGTATCAGTACGAGGCTGCGGAAAATGAGACAAAAAACATGTTTCCCTATTATACTCAAGAACCGTATTTTTTTCTAACGTTTTAGATGAACAAATCACGATTTCACAGGCTTCCCTGTGTGTAAGCAGTTTAAAAACTTCCATAGAGAAATGAGTGCGCAGTAGTTTGTTTTAGGGCATATTTACGAAAAAAATATTCCAGAAATGTCCAGGACGGCAGTACACCATGACGTCAACACTCTTGCTAATAAAAATTTGCATTTTAATAGTAGCCGACGATTGTGCATAGAGGTCTCTCCATCAAAGGACAAAAAGAAATGTTTGCCGGATAAAAGATAGATGTATGCGCGTCAATAAGCGCCGGAAAGGGAAACATCACAAAGTTGGCAAAATATAAAAAAAACTGTTATATCTCCAGATCGGTTTAAGCAAAAAGAAAGGGATAGGTGTTAGGGCTAGATCTCGTTGTAATGCTTGAAACCAAAAGTATTCACAGCATATTTGGTCTAGGGTTAATAGTACAAGTCAAATTAGGGAAACGCACTAAAGGTAGTATTTGACCATCCGTATAAACAGCCAACATCATGGTCGTTGTATATCATACAGACGTTTAATAAATCCGATCTTACAACAATTGTACATTTTCGAAGAACATAACGAACATGTTCTATATAATTTTCTCACAGATGCATAGTTTGGTTTGTTTTAAAAGGGCACCGTACATATAATTACCTGGGGTTAAATAAGCTTACAAAGGGCCCTCAACAGTGCTTTTTGGTACATAATATAGGAAAACGAAGGACCATGATTCGTGATATCACCATCAGAAAAAGCCTACTGTAGACAACGTTATCATGAACCAATTACCACGGGGAAAAAAAAATTTACGCTGAAATGTGAAAGGGCCATGGCCCAGGAATTATATTAGGCACAAAGATTTTTGTTACGGAATATTTGTGAAAATCACAGTTTTAATTAATAAATCATATTTAAAACCTCGAGAAAATTCTCCTTACCAGAGAGAGCCACACACGTACGTCTAGGAGCTCTGACACGGAATCTGCGAGGGACTGAAGTCCGCGCGACAGCACCTGTCTTCCCTAAAAAACAAACGGCCATTGGCTGCGTCCACATGCAAACATTTTGTACTACAGACAAAACATGGGAACAAATTTTTGTGAGTTAGGTCTGACACGTGTTATTAAGTTAATTTCTCTTGGGTGCTGAATCCAAAACGATCTCAGGTTTTTCTCTACCACGTCAAGTTTTGGAAACTGTAGGATTTCGTTGTTTCTTAAAAAATATGAAAAAATACTGTAAATAACAGTTAACAGTGCTTATTTTATAAAAAGTTGCAAATGTTAACATACAATGAAAATGAACAGAAATAGGCAGAATAGATATGTTTATTTAACATTATCATGTTTTTAGAAAGGATAAGGCTATTAATGTGTGCAGGTTAAGGTATATAAATTTACGGTTGTAGCTTTGTCTTGGAGTGTTTCAAACTTGAGGACTATCGCGTTTTGATGCTCCAACAATAGTCCAGCCATCATATGCACATCCCATCTACCCTGGTAAACAAAACGTTCTTCCATAACCTTCAAATCTTGGGAGACAAATCGTTACTGCTCGTCGCTAGCAGCACCAGATTTTCCGGAAAGGTGGCAAAGATGGCATGCAAAAAATGTACTTTAATACCTGATTGAACCAAGCGCTTTGTAGCTCGCCAATAGTGTTTCTGAAACAATTTATGTGTAATTACTTGCACGTGTATTTCCAAGAAAGTTCTTGACGACGTTTTTTGAATGATAGCCAAGCATTTTTTTCAAGGTCTGACATAGTACCGTTGAAATGTTCATCTTTGATGAGCTGTCGAATTTGTGGACCATCAAACACACCGGCCTTGATTTTTTCAAATTTACAGTCCAGGAAATGCCAAGATGATGTACTTCAAACAGTCGCCATCAGTTTTACAATGCTTTTACAAATTGTTTCATGAAACCTAGTTTATGTGCAGAGGTGGGGATATTTTTTTCTTACTGTCAACAATGGCTCATGTACAATGTTAGGATCTCCAGGTTTAAGATCAGATCTCGGGGGCCCAATTCGTCTGAACCAATGCTTCTCTCGAGCTCTGCTAAAAACCCCCATACAGAGGGAAAACAGGGATACTTTGTGTATCCACGTTGTTGACCCAAAAAGGAAGGACACCATTTTAAGGTCAACAACAGATGATCCAATTGTGTTTGTCATATTGAAATAAATCAATGCTTTCTTTACATCTCCATATTTTTCACGAAGACAGACCGAATTTCCCAATAGGGACTGCGCCAAACAAATTGCCAAAACAAAAAAGTTTTACTACAGCTCACAAGCGGAATTTTGCTTATCTGGAGGGTAAGCTGTGGAGAAAAAACTTGACGTGCTAGAAAAAAAAAAAGGGCTACAGATTTGGAATTTAGCATGCCAATTTTAGTCTAAATAAGCTCAAAAATCTAACTCAACATTTTTTTTTTTCAAATTGTTCCCCAGGCAAGTTGAAAACACTGCACGAAATACAACAGCCCACATATATAGACATAGGCGAATTTTGGTGAGGAAGCCGTAAGAAACCGGCTTCTTTCAGCTTTCGTTTTCTGTTAACGCGAGGCACTTTTAAGAAGACGGCTTCTTACGGCTTGCCCAACTGGGCAAGCCGTAGAAAGCCGGAAGAAGCGAGAGCCAGGGGTCTCTCCCCATTTAAATACAAAATTCATTTTATAAAATGTTCTACTTTGGCTGATGGGGATGATGTATTTCCTTAAATTGCTTAGAAATATGATTCATAAATATTGAAAAAATTAATGCTTTTAGCCTCTTGGGGAACTTAAATAATCCAACAAATTCTGGACATACGTACAAGCCAAAAAAAAAGAAAAGAA
>JACEEZ010020413.1:0-23467 GCA_016584305.1 Chionoecetes opilio | reverse complement strand
GGGGGGGGGGGGGGGGGGTTTTAAAAGGGGGGGGGGGGGAAAGGGGGGGGGGGGGAAAATTTTTTGGGGGGAAATTGGGTTTGGGGGGGGTGGGGGGGTTTAGGAGGAAGCAGGTTTTTTAGAGCAGTGCTTTCAAAACTATCTATGTGGCGTCCCGCCTTTTTTTTTCCAATGTGCCAGGGCCCGGAAATTTTTTAGTAATATTAATTTATCCGGGAAACATATTAAAATGAATATAAAAAATTTGACAATTTTTTTTTAGCTTATATTTTTTTTTAAACAAAAAATACTATATTACAAAACTTTTTAAAATCTTAACTTTACTAATTGTCCTGAGCCAAGCCCCAATTGGGGGGATTGGGGAACCACCGGGGTGACAAATTTTTTAGGTTTTTTTAGCTTGCTACATGTCTCTAGTTTATTTTTTATATGAACCCCTTTGCACCTGGTAGTTTAAATGGTGTTATCACTTTTTGAATAACACACCTACCAAAAATTTCGAAAAATTTTAAAATGTAAAATTTGGGGGACAGGAATCCCTAAATGCCCCAAAAAAAATAATATATATTGTACTTTTAATACAAGCCCTGTAAATACACACTAAGCATCCCTGGGCTTGTACTTCTATTATGGCCAATTAATCCTCCCAATATCACTACGTCGACTCGGATCTGGTTGTGCTACCGGCTCTTTTCATACCTTGTTCTGGCATGTCGTAACCTGCACATGTCCGTACATTTCAGGCCTTTGCTGAGAAAAGTGCACTTGGGGAGTTCCATGACCAAAACCACTTGCAGGACATAGCTGCAAAACGCATCTGGTGGGTGAGCCTCGCTCCAATTGACAGCAAGCTTGCCGTCCTCTCTGCCCATCCACCGCAGTCTTTTGGGTTCGCAACAAATGGCGGGCTCTGAGACTTCTCCCCCCAGATCGCCCCGGGTATTTGCACGTAGTGAATCTAAGGGGCAGTCCTCAAAGGAGGGATTTTATTACCCCCACCTCCCCAGTCTCCACAGAACAGCTCATACAAGCTTGTTCCCCTCAGTTGTGGGGGAAATGGCGGGGTACATGGGAGGTGTTTTTCCTGTAGCTTCTCAAAGAGTTCAGGAGACACTTCCCATGAGCGCCCAATTTCGGGGAAGACCGGTATGTCTTGCCCTCTTCACCTCTTGAGTGTCGCCCTTTTCCCCCCCGGCCAGCGAATGCACTGAGGTATCACAGCCTGTAAAGGAGCTACCAATAAATGAATCACACACCTGCCTCCCATGTAGGGTCAGGGGGTGTATCCAGGAATCTTGTCCGGTTCTTCGTCCCGCACTTCTGGAACAGGTGGGGGGGTTTCTTGTGGCACTCCCAGACACGGCCCCATGACTCTTATCCTCTCCCAGTGATGATGACGACTTGTACCCAGATTCTGCTGCATAAAGTGCATGGAGAAGGAGGCGTGTGTCGCTTCTTTTTTGACTTGACTTAGCTCGGGAGCCCTTCCCACTCTTTTTGGTGATTTTGAAGCAGAGCTGCTCACTTTGGGACATACAGCTCCTTGCCCTCGAGCTTCTCCCTGTGCGGGGTTTTTTTTCCTTTCTTCTACAGGAACTTGATGAGCTTGCCTTTTGGAGGAAAAGATAACTTTCCCCACTGCTGGATGTGTGCCCGGTTTAAATGTTTTGAAAGGATCCCTTCCCTGCACTTCTGTTTGCTCGTTCTGCATTTTTTGGGGATTTGTCCCTTGTAAGTCAAACACAACATAAATGCCCTGCTCTTCACCCCATGGAAACGTGTAGTGCTGGCCTCAACTTGAAAAGTGTTGTCTTTTCCTTCATTTCTGGACCGGGCTCATCCCATCAATTATGGTAGCAGGGCTGGGGGATCACCTCTGCAGGAAACTTCCTCCCAACTCCCTTTGCTGGGAACCTTGTTGGTTTTGCGGGGACCCATCCCGCTGGCAAGTGCCCATGAAAAGGCCCCAGGGGATGAGCCAAGCATCACTCATTTTGAGCTTTTTTTCTCAGCAACAAGGATCATCTGCCAAAATGGTTTTCCTGTCAGCCTTAAAGATAGCCTCCTTGGCAGGGCCCTTTGTGAGCTGGCTTCATTCTGATGTTGTAAAACGTTCTATTTTTCGTCTTCGTCTCGTGTCTAAAACGAAATTTTGGCGATGGGTCCCCGGGCCTCCCCTTTAAAAGGCTTGAATGCATCCTCTCCTATTTGGGGCCCCTAGAAGGTTTTTGGGCACTTCGGTGGTGTGTAGTCGCGTTGAAAATGAAAGTTTCCCCTTGCTCTGCTTTGAAGGGGTTCAACCAGCTGGTCCCCCTCAGTTAAACAAAGTTTGGGGAATCGCCCTCATTTTCTAATCCGGGGCATTGTGGTTGGGGGGCTGAATCAGTATTTTTTGGCCTACTACCGGGCCAGTGCCTCAAGTATCTCTGCGATATCCGTGTCAGGAGTACCTGGCGAAGTCCCCCTTTCAGGCTGAACCTTTGTGCCCCCTGGTGTCTGGGGTCTTTGTTGATCGTCTTTTCGATGGTTTGGTCCCAGAACCCGTCCAAAGGGATTCTTGTCCCGATCGACGAAAAGCCACCTTGCTAAGTGTTCATGGACCTCTGGGTGTTCAATGGCGTCGAGACATATGGCATGTAGTGGGTCGGAAGGGGGATATTTTCACTTGTCATAGGAAAAACCCACGGTATCATCGTCGGTTGCTCCTAGGTGAAGCATCCGTTGCCTTCTCTGGAGGCTCGCCAGGTCCCATGTTAAACCCCATGCCCCAGGATGCATAAAAATCTAAAGGGTTGTGTTCATCTCTTAGGGTCTAAAGATAAATTTGGAAAGCTTCAGGTTTGTGCTACACTCTCCATCCTCTTGAAAAGTTCCTTGAACACATTGCTGTGGAAGCTGTTATGTTCTTCAGTTTTCCCCATCCAGATGGTGTATGCCCCTTGAATGGTTTTCTTCAGCCATGGAAGGGAACCCTTTCCATGAAACCTCATCGTGTTCATACACGAGCTTGTGCAGTCTCACTGCCGTTGTACCTCCGGGCCCGTCCATCCCCTGACCGATCCTTCTGCGAAAACCCCTGATTCCACACCAGATCCTAAGACCTGCTCCTGAACCTCTTCCCTATTGGAGAGGGTTGCGATTGGTGGAAGACGCCCATCCTGTGATAATGTTCTTGAACTTCTTTGTTTCCAGGAACCCGGCAGCTTTGCATAGAGTGCTTTTATCAAAAACGCACACAAACTTGTTAACTTAAGGGCTGCAGATGGGATGCGTTTGTCCAAACTTATTAAAGGTGGAATTTCTGTGCGGGAATGATAGTGGGCAGGTGTTACAGTGTCCTGGACACTGCAATGTCTCTGCGGATTTTGATGTTTACCGTCCAAAAGCTGATGGACTGGTTCCATGGGCTGCATTTGATAAAAGCCCGATAGGTTCTTGGTCTTTTAATCCTGGACCTCTTTTTATGCGAATACGCAGTCTCAATCCGGGTGGCCCCCCCGCCGCCCCAAAATTGTAAGGCAGAAAAGATGGGTCAAGTGTGCTTCTTATCTTGGACTTGGGAATCTCTGGCGGACCTTCTCTGGACGAGCCCGCAACCGGAAAATGGACAGCAAAGCCTTGCTCGTAGAATACTGCTCCCTTAGTGTCCTTTAAGTCGGTCGATGTTTCCCCGGGCCCGGTTGTGAACACACAAAGGGGAGATGTTTCTGGCAGTGGAATGTCCCTCCTTTGAACATTAGCTTCGGATAAAAGGGCTGTATCGCTCCTCAAAAATTGAGTAGGACACACAGGGGCCCGACATTAGATTCGGGTCAGTTCTTGTTTTCCCGTCAAAAACTTTTTCAGCATTTGGGCGCAGTACGGCTTGGGTGCTTTTTTTGCCACTGGAACGCAAAGACCAAATACTGCCGAAGGGTGGCAAAACGTTGAGCTCTTTCAAGGGGAGTTTGACACTCACACTCTCCTGTCGCAGGGTGTGCAGGAATTTAGGCTGCTGCCGGAATAAAATTTGATCTGTATCGGGAGGCCATGGGTGATCACATTTCTTTTTGTCTCTTCCTCCTGCATTCCCGCTTTTGGGTTTAAAATATTTCAGAGTTATGCTCTTGCTTCTTGCAGACTTTGTCATTTGTGTCTTGTCGGGCAAAGGGCGTCCCTTGAGAGGGTGCGTGGATAGATTTGAAGCTTTCCCTTTTTCATCTGGGGAAAAACGTAGTGATTCCCCAAACTCGGGTTTTTTCTTTTGGGAACTGTTTTCTTTGTCGCTGGTTTCAGTTGGATAAAACCACGGGAAATCTGGGTCTCTCAAACCTAGATGTGAGGTTTATCATAGGGATACCTCTGGGTTGGGGAAAAATTTTAGTCCTTTTATACAAGAAGGTTTCCCCAGGGTTTTACTCAGCCTCTTTGTAGCGGCTCCCTCGCTTCTTTTCCGATTTTTTACCGCACCAGACCTGGGCGGCCCCGGGGGGAAACATCTTTTGGAAGGTTTGTAGACGACTTGGGTAGTGACCCCCTGCAGAACGGTCTCTGCTAAGTAAACCAAGGGTTTTCTGGTTGGGTTTCCTTGTTGCTGCCTGCGGGTCTTTTCATCTGCTCGAGCTCCAAAAAAACACTGGTGAGTGGCTCCCTTTCTTTGCTGCTTTCATGTACTTGCTTAAATTCTCGCGAAAGACATACTTTGGGATACACCTGCTAGTACTAGGGGCATCCCTTGAGCCCTCCTCCCGGGGTCGACGCTTTCTGATTCTATCTTTTAAACCCCTTTGGGAAGGGTAGAAACCCTGATTCTTCATTGTAAAAAATACGATTTCGGGGATAAGTTGTTTGGTATTCCTCCTTTTTTTTTCAAAAGGCCCTTGGGCTTCCGGCTGGATCATGCTGCCTGATCTCTGCAAGCTTTTGGCCAAGGGTCCAAGCCCTTGGTGACACCAAAATCGTGTCTCAAGAGCTGGAGTACTCGTCCCTGCTTCTTCCTCCTGAGGTTGCATCTGCCCTCGACGTCAGCACAAAACCTGCAAAAAAAATATACATTAAACATTACATAAAAAAACAAAACAAACATTTCATGGAAACATTCTACATATTTTGCCCTTCCCAAAAATAAATTATCCCCAAAATATCACAAAAAATCCCAAAAAAATAAACCCCCAAATAGGGGAAAAATTGAAAAATACATCGGGAAAAACCCTTTTAGAGAATCAAAATTTGCACAAGACTTTTTAAATATATTTTTCAATTTCTCCCCTATTTAGGGGTTTATTCCAAATTTTTTGGGAAATACCAAAAAAAATTTTTTTTTAGGGTAAAACCCAAATATGAGGAAATTTGAAAAATACCCAGGAAAAACTCGGGAGAATCAATTCTACATGGGGTCCCAAAATTTCGCAAAATCGTGTATTGATTTTTAAAAAAAAGAGGAAAACCCCGGCGTCACGCTGAAAAACTTTTTTTTTTGGGGAGCACCCCCCCTTGCATCAAAAACAGACTAAGCTACCAGTGCGGAAGGCTTATCTTCTTAATGATTTACAGGCCTCTATAAAAATTTTAGTACCTTCGTGTTTGTACCCCAGGTGGTCCGATTCGGCCCGGCTCAGGGAAAATGTGAAAGGTGAGCCTATTCTTCTTTTCAGTTTTTTCCATCGTGTTCAATTGGGACAGTGCCACGCGCAAAGGAGAAGAATATCCATTTATTTCTGTACTTTTTCTAATGACATCTGGTTTTAGAAGCCAGTCTCGCAGAGGGTTTTTTAAGGGAAAAGGGGGGAAAAAGTTTTCAGAGCAAAATTTTACTAAGCTCAGGATATTCTGCTTTCACTTTAATCCAAAAGGACCAAGTGATGTTGTCAGTTTCGAGCTCCTCTTCAATCCTTCGTCACCAGCCAGCTCAACAATTTATCCTCCATAATGACCTTAAGTCCATCTTGCAGTGGAATCACGGATTTCAGATCCATACATTCCCTTTCGTGATTTCTTCTGCTGGAAAGTAAAACTGGAAACCGGGGGTCTGCCAGATTCGCAAGTGTTTCTGATGCATTTTCGTAGAGATGTATATTAAGGTCTTCGCCTGCATCAGCGATGATTTGTCCGCTAATTGATGAACACCTCTACCTCCCTACCGATAATAGGAGTGAAGAAGTAAGAGAGACGAGAGAGTAGAGAGAGAGGAGAGAGTAGCGAGTAGAGATAGAGAGAGAGAGAGAGAGAGAGAGAGAGAGAGAGAGAGAGGAGAGAGAGAGAGAAGAGAGAGAGAGAGAGAGAGAGGAGAGAAGAGGAGACACATAATTATAATACTGTAATACTTACAATATTTATTTCCAATTTATATTGTTTATTTTTTTTCTTTCTGGAAACTCGCCGCGTACCGGCAGCTGATGGCTCGCGTGACCGGCCCCGGTCCGCTGGTACCACCACTTTGAGTACACTGTGTTTTAGAGGATATAGGGGGGTATTGGGGGAGCCAGAGAGATGAGAGAAGGAGAGAGAGAGAGATAGATCGATTAGATAGAGCGCTAGAGAGTATATGATATAGAGAGATATGACGATCTATAGAGATATCTATCTCGTTCTACTATATCTCTAGCTATCTATATATGTACTCATTGGTTGAAGCTTAATCCAAGTTGGTGCCCTTTTTCCTGAGGCATGTAGGGTAGGTGTGGGGTGCCTACAGTATGAAGATCCCTCCCAAACAGGTATGATAGAAGAGGAGAGCGATATAGAGATAGCGCATAGATAATGCGCGAGAGATATATCTCGATAAAGCTCTCTATATCTATATAGATCAGGGGAGAGAGAGAGAGAAGGGGTGAGGCTTGGAACCACCAAGCATGGTGGCGTCGCCAAATGGGCCCCGCCAAAATGGCACCGACCGAAGGGGTCGCCAAAGGGACCAACCGTGAGGGGCCCCGCCCAAGGGCGTCCGCTAAAGGGCCGCCGCCAAAGGGCAACCACCGAAGGCATCGCCAAAGGGCACCACGAAGGACCCACCCAAAGGGCACTACTGAAAGGCATCGCCAACGGGCACCACCGAGAGGCATCGGACCAAAAAGGGCGCCGGTAAAGTGGCACACCTAAAGTGCAATCGCCAAAGGGCACCCACAAGGGCACCATCGTGGGGGGCCAGTGTGGTGGGTGGTGTGGCGTCTGACCATCTGTCTGACGAGACTGGGGGTAGTGGTGGTTGGGGTGAGGATAAGGTGTGCCACCAGTACTTTTTGGGTAAATTTGGTCATGAGGGCCTTTGATGGTGGGGTGGGTGTGTGTGTGGTGTGTGGTGTGTGTGGTGTGTGGTGGTGTGTGTGTGTGTGTGTGTGTGTGTGTTATTCACCCATGGTCTTGTCCCGCGCGTTGGCTCGCAATCGCCAGTTTTCACCCTCCCAGTGCGCGGTTGGAGCTCATTATTACCGATCTTCGGGCAATGCTGACATCACACACCACACCCCCCATCCCCCTTTGCTCAAGGGGGAGAGTAACTGCCCGAATTTATCATGAAAAATCCCCGGGAGGTTTCGAGGCTTTGAAGCGCCTACCCACAGAATGGGAGGCTGTTATTGATTATTTTCCATCATGCCTGCGGTTGCCATCGTGGGTGTACAATATCTAAATGCCTCACATTCTTTGTACGTATGTCTATAATAATAATAAGTAATAATAATAATAATAATATAATAATAATAATAATAATTGTACCTTGTTAAACATAAGAACATAATAAAGGAATTTACAAGTCGTTTACTCCTCCGAGCGGGACCAAAATTATTCGCATTGTTACGGATTTAAATGAAAAAAAAATGAAAGTATTTAATGAAAAACTATATATATCCTTGTGTTTTTGTTTTCAGTCTCATAAATTATAAATATTAATAATTAATGATAAAAAATCCATATCATCTGTTACAAGTCTTAACGTAAACCACTCACTGGTACGTATCGTCTATAATAATAATAATAATATAGTAATAATAATAATAATAGGCCCCTATGTACGATCCATCTTAATACGCCTGCGAGCTTACCTAGCGGGCGCGCGTCAGGAAGAACATGCGCGTTCTGGCTGGCGCGGGCGTTTTGCGCTGCACTTGTGCAACGCCCGTGTAAAAGGTCCCATGGAAACCCCAGTGAACGTTAAAAACGCCGCGGCACAGCGCATACGGGAACGCCCCGTTGTGACGGCGGGCTTATTTGTTATGTTTAATTACCGAGCAACAGGCGAAGCGCTCGAGAGTCCTCACTGGATACGGGATTTTTTCTGCACGTCCTAGGTGCACCCCGACCCGAAACCCGGGGACCGTGACATATCTAGCAGCCGACCCGGCCCGACCCGACCGTCACGCTTTTCAGGAGCTTTATATTCTTGGGAATCCCGCTTCCGATTGACAAGCGGCCTTTCGCCATCTGATTGTTCAATCCCTATTCGGGCCTACAGACAAAATTTCCTTGCTATTGGGTTCGCTCGTCCTTCACCGATTAACGGTATATAGTCATTGTTTTTGGTCGTAGAATAGACTACTTGGATGATTTCGCTTTAAGAATTAACCTCAATTCTTGTTTTCTATTACTCACAACTATAGTAAAAAAAAAAAAAAAAAAATTTCTTAACTTATTCAGTTAATATTGATTGAATTTCGTTTTAATGTAAAAAAATATATATATTCTAGTTCTTTTTCAAGTCTCATAATATATAATTATCAATACTATCCCTAACATTACAAAAAATCTCGTGGATGGAAACCATTCATTAATATCTTTACAAAATTTTGTGTTCTCTTAATTCCTAACATTTTCGCATATTAATAAAAAATATATACGGCTATAAATAAACATAATGAAGCGGCCTATAAGCCGCAGTTTTGGTCGTAGAAAATTGACTACTATGATTATTTCGCTTAGAATAACCTGCAAATTCTTGTTTCTGTTTTCTATTACTCAAAACTAATAGTAAAAACAATATTCTTGTGCACCTATCAGTTACTGGTTAATATTGATTGAATGTCGTTTTAAATGAAAGAAAAAAATATTTCTATGCTTTACAAGTCTCATAAATTAGATAATTATCAATACTATCCCTAACCTTACAAATTACGTGGATGGAAAACCAGTTCATTAATATGCTTACAACATATTTCTTTTTGTATCTTCATAATCCTAACATTTGCGCATATTATAAAAAATGTATATGGCTATAATAAAAAATAATGAACTGCCTATAGCCGCAGTATTACAGCGCTTATATACTAAAAAAAAAAAAAAAAAAAACTTATGTCACCACAATCAGTAACTCAGATAACACAAAGATGAAACGCTAATAAAGATTCCATTCCGCTGCTTATTTGATATGCTCAAAAGTTGACGCGCAAAATTTTCGAAGGACGACCGAGTTTATTGAAGTTCATGCATATTTCTTTCAGATGTGAATATTAAGTTTCATGCATTTAATGTTTTTTTTTTTTTTTTTTTTTCCCCTTCTTTAGTCTCATAATGGCATTCAGATAATACCAACAAAAATACAAAATGTAACGCCATAAACCACATCTAATGGCGATGTACAACTATATCCTGGTAAAAAAGGGGGTTGTTGTGCTCATTCTCTATAGGCATATTATTTACTATTATTTTATGCATGTTATATCTGTTCCTAAATCCTTTTTTGTTTTGCCTGATAAACAAACTTCTCTTATTCTCTATATACTTATTATTTTCTCATTATATCGTGTTAGTATATAGCTTTTTTATATATTTCCTTATAAAGAACTCCTCTCGCCATTGAATTATTTTTTTTTCTGTGTTTATTTCTTCACTATTTCTGTTCCTATATAGATTTTTGTATCACTACACACAACATATTGCCCTGCAAGCTATTTTCCTGGTTAAAAATCTTTCTCTCATTTTCTAAGTCTTCATTTTAATCATTTAATTTTTGTTTTTCCCTATATAGCTTTTTATATCACTACATACAGCATATAGTCCCTTCAAGGTCGCCCCTTGAGAAAACCCAGAAAACGTAATTTCCATTTGTAATTTGGACTACCATTAGAAGACGATTTTCAGTTATGATTAGCAATGTTTTTTATAGTTATGATGACCTGTTTCGTATCTTTTCCTAGTAATTTTGTTATATTCAATCACTTGTTATGCTCAACAACATAGCATTTTATATCGCTAAGAAAGATCTGGGCCGTGAAAGGGGGGTTAAATTTCCTATAAAAGCTTCTCGTCATTCCTATTATTAGTATTTATTGTGGTTCTCCTTTTATTAACCTAGGTAACTTCTTACAGATATATTTCGATTGTAAAAGCCCTCTCACGCTCTAGGTATATCGTTTTATATTATTTTTTTTTATTAATCATTATTTTTGTACCTATATAGCTTTTACATCTAATACTTTTAAGTTCCTTCAGCTAATATTTTCCTGGTAAAACCTTCTCTCACTCTCTAAAGTATATATTTTTCCTTCATTATTTCTGTACCTATATGAGCTTTTTTACATCTATACTTCTAAGTCCTTCCATGTTGTATACTGTGTTTATGTTCCTTCCTTATCTGACACTCAAAAACAAGGTAATAATAGGTAACATACGGTTTGTCGCGGTTCAGGAGCATATCATAATTCAGCAGCCCCTTTTTTTTCTATGTAGTATAGTAGCTTTTGTATATACGAGAACATTGATATATGGAGACAAAGTTCTGCTCGTACCATCGCCATCAGACGTGGTGCCAACCTTTCGTTTGTGAATGCAAATACTGATTGATCTCAAAATTACGTTTCATACTCTAAAAAAAAAAAAAAACTTTGCGGGTTTTTTGTTTCTTGCTTTAATTTTGATTAGTTTTTTCCCTGGACCCACCTGTTTTTTTTATTTCCTTTTGTCCTTTTCCTTTATTTCTTATTTCCATTTATCTTCCTTTTTTATTTATTTTTTCTAAGCCAATTGACCCTTAAGATGATGAAAACGAGAAAAAAAATTGTTCTGGTTACTTATCGTTTTTATATATTCCTTATCTATTTTTTTCCGCCCTTTATCGCCTTAATTCTCTCTTTAAATCTCCTGTTATTTGCTCTCTTTATCGCATTATTCCTCTTCATATTTCCTAATTCCTTCCTTTTTCCTCCTTAGTTCTTTTTATTCCTCTTCTTATCTCCTATTCCTCTCTGTATCCTCCTCTTCCTATCTCCGTATTCCTCTTTATTCCTCTCTTTATCACATTATTCCTTCCTCCCTTTCCTCCTTTATGATGTCGGAAAAAACATAATTATACGGTTTCTTACATTTTCGTGTTTTTAACTCAAATTTTACCGAATACATATATAAACTAAAGGGGTGGTGGCACTCAGTAGAGCGCATACCTCCGCCCGAATATTTCCCTCAATTTGGTTTTGCATGATATATATATAGATATTATATATATATATATATATATATATATTTATATATATATATATATTATTTTATATTATTTATATGCACTCGTATGCGCAGCATACCTCCTGCCGAATATTTCATCAATTGGTTGCCATGGCAACATTTGTCTATAGATTTCACATTCCAAAATTAAATCCGTTCTTCCTTATGCCAAATGACTTGGTATACCGAGTTTTTTGGTCCAACATCTATTCGTAACTTTTTTTTCGAGAAATCCTTTTACACTAACAACCGACCGACAGACAAGAAGACAGACAGCCAGACAGATCGGGTGAAAACATAACCCTGTCCAACTTCGTTGCTGAGGTAAAAAAAAATTCACTCTGTAAACATCGCCTTACTTAAATCGCCTAATACTTTAGAAAATATAGTGTCCACTTCCCCCGTATTACTTACTTACCAAAACCGAACTTCAATATCAACTTACGAAAACACTTTATTTCCTCCAGTCCCCTATAAAATTGGTCGATATCCACCCATTCTATTCCCCATTCTAAATTCACCCATTCTAATTACTAACGCTACATATATTAAATTTTCACTTTCATACGCTCATACCCTTGTATATGTATAAAATTGTCGTAAATTAACTCATTCCTATTCATACTTATATTTAAATTTCACTTAATAGCATGCTACTTTAAAATTGTCGATAATTCACCATTCTATTCACGCATACTTAATATAAATTCCTCACTTATTCGCACCTTTCACATATCTTTTATATATACAATTATAACTGGGGAAACAATTTGAATAAAAAAAAAGTTGTGAGTTTTAGATTTTTTGAGCTTATTTAGACAAAAATTGGCATGCTGGAATTCCCAATCTGGTAGTCCAGTTTTTTTCTAGCACGCGTCACAGTTTTTTTCTCCACAGCTTACCCTCCAGATAAGCAAAAATTCCACTTGTTGATCTGTAGTAAAACGTTTTTTTATTTTTGGCAATTTGTTTTTGGCGCAGTCCCTATTGGGCATTCGGTCCCCTGTCTTCGGTCGTGAAGAATAGGATGGAGATGTAAATAAGTCATTGAAGTTTATTGCAATAATGAAACAACACAATTGGATAATCTGTGGTTTGACCTTAAAATGGTGTCCTTCCTTCTTGGTCAACACGTGGAATACACAAATATCCCCTGCTTTCTCTGTATGTGGGAAAGCAGAGAAAGCTCGAGAGAAGCATTGGGTTTCAGATCGAATTTGGGCCTCCGAGAATCTGATCTTAAACCTGGAGATCCCTAACATGGTACATGAGCCACCTTTTTGACCAGAAAGAAAAATAATATTCCCAACCTCTCTGCACATAAAACTAGTCCTCATGAAACAATTTGTAAAACATTGTCAACTGATGGCGACCGTTTTGAGTACAAAATCATCTCGGCATTCCTGGACTGTCCCAATTGAAAAATCAAGGCCGGTGTGTTTGATGGTCCAAAATTCCGACGCTCATCAACAAAAGATGAACATTTATTTCAATACATCAAATGAGAACAATTGCAACGGTACTAAGTCAGACCTTGAAAAGAATGCTTGGCTATCATTCAAAGTTCAAAGGACCGTCCGTCAGAACTTTTCTGGAAATACACCGTGCAAGTAATTACACAGAAATTGTTCAGAAACTATTGGAGAGCCTACAAAGCGCTCCTTGGTTGGCACATGAGTATTAAAGTTACATTTTTTGCATAGCCATCTTGCCAACTTTCAGGGAAAATCTTGGTGCTGCTAAGACGACGAGCAAGTGGAACGATTTCACCAATATTTTGAAGGTTTATGAAGAACGTTACCAAGGTAGATGATTGAGATGGGAATGTGCCATATGATGGCTTTACTATTGTTTTGGAGCTCAACCTCGATAGTCCTCAAGTTGAACACTTCCAGACAAAGCTACAAACGTAAATTTTTAATTTTAACCTTAATAACCTGCACACAATTATAGCCTTATCCTTTTTCTATATTCCTTTCTAAAAACATGATTAATGTTAAATTAAACCATTCTATTCATGCCTATTTCTTTCCATTTTTCATTGTATGTAACATTTGCAACTTTACTTATAAAATAGCACCGTTTACTGTTAGGTACAGTATTTTTCATATTTGTTTTAAGAAAACGAAATCCCTACAGTTCAAAAACTTGACGTGATAGAGAAAAAACTTGAGATCATTTTTGGATTCAGCACCCAACAAATTACTTAATAACAGTGTTCAAGACAAGACCTAACTCAACAAAAATTGTTTTCCCCAGTGTTACCTTAATTCACCCATTCTCGCATACTTTATAAATAAATTGCACGATTTTATAAGCTGTTTTCATACTTATAAAAATTGTCGTAAATTAACTCATTCACCGAATACTTATATATAAATTCTTACTACATATCCTATCACTTATAAAATTCTCGTAAATTCACTCATTACTATCTACGCAACCTATTTATAAATCCCTTCATAGCTGGCAATAAACATATAAAATTGGTCGTAAAATTAACTCATCTCGACGCATACGTCGAATATCATTTCCACTTCATTAGCCTTAGCACATACCTTAATACAATTGGTCGATAATTCATTACCAATTATATAATGCATACATTAGATTAAATTCACTTCATAAAACTGGCATACTCATAAAATTGTCCGTATTTTCATCCCATTCTTTTCTTATACTGTAACATTACACAATACTTTAATAATTCCCCCTGCCATACGTGATCATAAACTTAAGATATGTCACTTAAAAAAAAAAAAACCAAAAAAAATCCTATATTTTCACTACTTTTCACCCTAATAAAATCAAAAATTCCGTGCGTTTTTTCCAATTTTAAGAAAACGAGGAATTTCCCAAACTTTTCCTAACGATTATTAAAAATTTATTTCTAACCTGTTTCTCTTTTTTTTTTTTTTTTTTTCCCCTTCGTTTTTTTTTTTCCTCTCTCCAAATTTTTTAAGAAGAAAACGAGAAATCTCCAAATTTTTTTGTACGATTTAAATTAGCATTTTCTAACGCGATTTCCTCCCGCCACCACCGCATACAGTCCCGTTGGTGCTTATAAGAACAAAAAACATATGTACGTACGTAAAGTATTACGTACATAAACAGCCAAAGGCGACCGGACACCCCTGCCGCCATTTTTTCCCTCCCCAGCAGGACAACCATCCCCACGGATTGACCAAAGGCCCACATTTTTTAACCCTAGTTAGTAAAATGCGTAAGCGCCTTCTACCCTCCCTCCTTCCACTCCTCTCTCTCCTCTCCTCTCTCTCTCGTCCTCTCTCTCTCCTCTCTCTCTCTCGCGTCCTCCTCGTCTGCCTCTCTCTCCTCTCTCTCTTCATCTTCAATTCAACGTCCTCTCTCTCTCTCCTCCGTCTCTCGGTCTCTCTCTCTCTCCTCTCTCTCTCTCTCTCTCTACCATCTCTCCCCTCTCTCTCTCTCTCTCTCCCTCATTCTCTCTCCTCTCCTCCTTCTCTCTCTCCTCTCTCTCTCTCTCTCTCTCCTCTTTTCACACAAACACGTAATATTGAAAGTTTTATGTGCGTAAATACATAGATATTATTTTCGGCAAGATTAGACAGAGAGAGAGAGGAGAGAGGAAGAGAGAGAGAGAAGAGAGAGAGAGAGAGAGAGAGAGAGAGAGAGAGGAGGATGAATGAGAAGACGGACCCGAAGATAATGGGATTTTGAGGTCCCAGAGATCATGTCAGCTGCTACTATTTTTTTCTCTCCCCTCCTCTTTATTCAATATCCTTTGTTCAACCCCCCTTAAAAAATGATACTTGATGTTTTCGCTTAGAATAACCTCAAATTCTTGTTTCTATTACTCAAAACTATAGTAAAAAAAAAAATAATAATAATTTCTTCACTTATCAGTTAATATTGATTGAATGTCGTTTTAATGTAAAAAATATATATATTCTAGTGCTTTTCAAGTCTCATAAATTATATAATTATCAATACTATCCCTAACATTACAAAAAATATCGTGGATGGAAACCAGTTCATTAATATATTACAAAATTTTGTTTCTCGTATAATCCTAACATTTCGCATATTATAAAAAATATATACGGCTATAAATAAAAATAATGAAGCTGCCTATAGCCGCAGTTTTGGTCGTAGAAAAATATGACTACTCTGATTATTTCGCTTATAATAACCTCAAATTCTTGTTTCTGTTTCTATTACTCAAAACTATAGTAAAAAAAAAATATTTCTTCACCTATCAGTTACTGGTTAATATTGATTGAATGTCGTTTTAATGAAAGAAAAAAATATATTCTAATGCTTTACAAGTCTCATAAATTATATAATTATCAATACTATCCCTAACATTACAAAAATTATCGTGGATGGAAACCAGTTCATTAATATGCTACAACATATTTCTTTTTCGTATCTTTCATAATCCTAACATTGCGCATATTATAAAAAATGTATATGGCTATAAATAAAAAATAATGAAGCTGCCTATAGCCGCAGTATTACAGCGCTTATATACTAAAAAAAAAAAAAAAAAAAAAACTTATGTCACCATAATCAGTAACTCGATAACACAATAGATGGAAAGGCTAATAAAATTCCGCTGCTATTGATATGCTCAAAAGTTGACGCGCAAAATTTTCGAAGGACGACGAGTTTATTGAAGTTCATGCATATTTCTTCAGAATGTGAATATTAAGTTCATGCATATTTCTTCTTTAGTCTCATAATGGCATTCAGTAATACCAACAAAAATACAAAATGTAACGCCATAGCACAATCTAATGGCTGATGTACAACTATATCCTGGTAAAATAGTTTGTCTCATTCTCTAAAGGCCTATTATTTACTATTATTTTATGCATTATATCTGTTCCTAAATACCTTTTTGTATATTGCCTGATAAAAAAACTTCTCTTATTCTCTATAGACTTATTATTTTCTTCATTATATCTGTTAGTATATAGCTTTTTATATATTTCCTTATAAAGAACTCATCTCGCATTGAATTATTTTTTTTTCTGTGTTTATTTCTTCACTATTTCTGTTCCTATATAGATTTTTGTATCACTACACACAACATATTGCCCTGCAAGCTATATTTCCTGGTAAAAAGCTTCTCTCATTTTCTAAGTATTCATTTTATCATTAATTTTGTTCCTATATAGCTTTTTATATCACTACATACAGCATATAGTCCTTCAAGGTCCCCCTTGAGACCCAGAACGTAATTTCCATTGTAATTTGGCTACCATTAGACGATTTTCAGTTAATATTAGCCATGTTTTATAGTTATGACCTGTTTAGTATCTTTGTCCACTAGTTAATTTGTTATATTCAATCACTTTTATGGCTCAACAACAGAGAATTTTATATAGCCCAGGAATGATCTGGGCGTGAAAGGGGTTAAATTTCCTTATAAAAAGCTTCTCTCATTCTATTAGTATTTATTTTCTCCATTATTTATGTACCTAGGTAACTTCTACAGATATATTTCATTGTAAAAAGCACCTCTCACGCTCTAGGTATATATTTTATCATTATTTTTTTATTAATCATTATTTTTGTACCTATATAGCTTTTTACATCTAATACTTTTAAGTCCTTCAAGCTATATTTCCTGGTAAAAACCTTCTCTCACTCTCTAAGTATATATTTCCTTCATTATTTCTGTACCTATATAGCTTTTTACATCTAATACTTCTAAGTCCTTCAAATGTTGTATACTGTGTTTATGTTCCTTCCTATCTGACACTCAAAAACAAGGTAATAATAGGTAAAAATACGGTTTGTCAGCGGTCAGGAGCATATCATAATTCAGCCTTTTTTCTATGTATGTATTAGTAGCTTTGTATATACGAGAACATTGATATATGAGAAAGTTCTGCTCGTACCATCGCCATCAGACTGTGTGCCACCTACGTTGTGATGCAAATACTGATGATCTCAAAATTACGTTATCAATACTCTAAAAAAAAAAAAAAACTTTGCGGGTTTTTGTTTCTTGCTTAATTTATTAGTTTTTTCCCTGGACCATCCTTGTTTTTTATTTCCTTTTGTCTTTTCCTTTATTTCTTATTTCCTTTATCTTCCTTTTTTATTTATTTTCTTAAGCCATTGACCCTTAAGATGATGGAAAACGGAGAAAAAAAATTGTTATGGTTACTTATCGTTTTTTATATATTCCCTTATCTATTTTTTATCCGCCCTTTATCGCCTTAATTCCTCTCTTTATCTCCTTTATTTCTCTCTTTATCTCATTATTCCTCTTCATATTTCCTAATTCCTGCCTTTTTTCCTCCTTAGTTCTTTTTATTCCTCTTCTTATCTCCTTATTCCTCTCTGTATCTCCTCTTCCTATCTCCGTATTCCTCTTTATTCCTCTCTTTATCACATTATTCTTCCTCCCTTTCCTCCTTTATGATGTCGGAAAAAAATAATTATTACGGTTCTTACATTTTCGTGTTTTACGTCAAATTTTACCGAATACATATATAAACTAGGGGGGGGGGCACTCAGTAGAGCGCATACCTCCGCCCGAATATTTCATCAATTGGTTGCATGATATATATATATATATATATATATATATATATATATATATATATATATAATATATACTATATTATATATAACATAATTGTATGCCATGCGCATACCTCCTGCCGAATATTTCATCAATGGTTCCATGCACAGTGTCTATAGTTATCAAAATTAAATCAGTTCTTCCTTATGCCAAATAGACTTGGTATACCGAGTTTGGTCCAAATCTATTCGTAACTTTTCGAGAAATCCTGTACACTAACAAACAGACAGACAGACAGACAGACAGACAGATAGACAGATCGGGGTGAAAACATAACCCCTCCAACTCGTTGGCTGAGGTAAAAATCACTCTGTACATCGCTTACTTAAATCGCCTAATACTTAGAAAATATAAGTGTCACGTTGTACTTACTTACTTACCAAACCGAACTTCATATCATACTTACGAAAACACTTATTCCTCAGTCACTATAAAATTGTCGATAATTCACCCATTCTACGCATACATATATATAAATTTTCACTTCATACCCTGTATATGTATAAAATTGTCGTAAATTAACTCATTCTATGCATACTTATATTTAAATTCACTTAATAGCATGCATACTTATAAAATTGTCGATAATTCAACCATTCTACGCATACTTATATATAAATTCTCACTTATTCGCTTTCATACTTATAAAATTGTCGATAATTATAATTCAACCATTCTACGCATACTTAGATATAAATTCTCACTTATTCGCTTTCATACTTATACAATTATCCTTAATTCACCCATTCTACGCATACTTATAAATAAATTGCACTTCATAGCTTTCATACTTATAAAATTGTCGTAAATTAACTCATTCCACGAATACTTATATATAAATTCTTACTACATATCTATCACTTATAAAATTCTCGTAAATTCACTCATTCTACGCATACCTATTTATAAATCCACTTCATAGCTGGCATACTTATAAAATTGTCGTAAATTAACTCATTCTACGCATACTTAGATATAAATTTCACTTCATAGCTTGCATACTTATACAATTGTCGATAATTCATACCAATTATATGCATACTTAGATTTAAATTAACTTCATAACTGGCATACTCATAAAATTGTCGTTAATTTCATACCCATTCTTTCTTATACTGTACATTACACATACTTAATAATTTCCTCCCATACTTTATCATACTTAAGATCTGTCACTTAAAAAAACCAAAAAAAACACCTATATTTCACTACTTTTCACCCTAATAAAAAAAATTCCGTGCGTTTTTTCCAAATTTTAAGAAAACGAGGAATTTCCAAACTTTTCCTACGATTATTAAAATTATTTCTAACTCTATTTCTCTTTTTTTATTTTTTTCCCTTCGTTTTTTTTTTCTCCAAATTTTTAGAAGAAAACGAGAAATCTCCAAATTTTTTGTACGATTATTAGCATTTTTCTAACTCGATTTCCTCCGCCACCGCATACAGTCGTTGTGCTTATAGAAAAATATGTACGTAGGAAGGATTTAGGAAAAATAAACGGAAAGGCCGCGCGCACCCCCGTGGCCATTTTTTCCCCAGCAGGAGAAACACCTCCACGCAGTGACACCAAAGCCCACATTTTTTACCCTAGTTAGTAAAATGCGTAAGCGCCTTCTACCCTCCCTCCTTCCACTCCTCTCTCTCCTCTCCTCTCTCTCTCGTCCTCTCTCTCTCCTCTCTCTCTCTCGCGTCCTCCTCGTCTGCCTCTCTCTCCTCTCTCTCTTCATCTTCAATTCAACGTCCTCTCTCTCTCTCCTCCGTCTCTCGGTCTCTCTCTCTCTCCTCTCTCTCTCTCTCTCTCTACCATCTCTCCCCTCTCTCTCTCTCTCTCTCCCTCATTCTCTCTCCTCTCCTCCTTCTCTCTCTCCTCTCTCTCTCTCTCTCTCTCCTCTTTTCACACAAACACGTAATATTGAAAGTTTTATGTGCGTAAATACATAGATATTATTTTCGGCAAGATTAGACAGAGAGAGAGAGGAGAGAGGAAGAGAGAGAGAGAAGAGAGAGAGAGAGAGAGAGAGAGAGAGAGAGAGGAGGATGAATGAGAAGACGGACCCGAAGATAATGGGATTTTGAGGTCCCAGAGATCATGTCAGCTGCTACTATTTTTTTCTCTCCCCTCCTCTTTATTCAATATCCTTTGTTCAACCCCCCTTTTCTCTCTTCTGTACTCCCGCCTGTCTTTCCCGGGGGGGGGGGGGGGGGGGGGGTGTTCCATTCCCTTTTTTCATTAAACCTCTCCTTCTCTTTTCCTCCTCCAGCATTTTGCCCACCTGAAGAGAAGAAGGGCTTATCATTTTTCTGCAACCTTTCCCTATTCAGTTTTGCAGCTTCCATTCTTGCCCTTCTTTTCATATCTTTTCCCGTGACCCCTGGAGTGGGTGGTGATGTGGTGGAAGCCCGGCGATGGGTAGGGTATGAGATTTAGAAGTTTTCTTCCCCACGAGGGTGGTGCTATACTCCCTCCGTCCCACACACAACACCTGACTCCTCTCATCCTCTCTCTCTCTCTCCCCCTCCCCTCGTCATCCTCTCCTCGTCCTCTCTCTCTCTCTCTCTCTCTCTCTCCTCTCCTCCCATACTGGCAAAAAATAACTCAATAGGAGGAAATAGAGAGAGAATTGTGTAATGTTGTGATAAGGACCAGCCGGACAGAGTAAATAATGTGGAGATGAAGAAAGAGAGAGGAGAACCTCAGGAGAGGAGGTGAAATCGAGACAGGGGGTTTGGGGAAGGCAGTTGGGCAGGAAATAGACAGAAGGATGGAAGGAATGAGGAGGAAGGAGGAGAGAAGGGTGCGAGGAGGGTGGGGTGATAAAAGGAGGGAACTTAGCCATAGTGTAGAGGAGAAAGTCCTTTTAAAACCACTTTTTTATTGTTTTTTTTTTGGGGTGTATGAATTTTCTTTCTTTTCTTATTGTGTTGCCTCCATCAGCACATTGTTGTTGTATTTAGTAATACTGAAAGATCCAGGTCCCTTGGTTGTAATTTTATTGTATGTATGTTATTTTCTTATTTCAATCATCATCTTATTGGTACGCCACCATCAGATAGTTTGAGAAGCACTGCTCTAAAACACTGCTTCCTCCTACCCCCCAAACCGCCGCCACCACTTCGTTTTTTGTTTTTTTTGGGTTGGGGGGGGGGGGGGGGGGGGGGGGGGGGGGTTTTTATTTTGGAGGAGGGAGGGAGAGGGGGGGGAGGATTTTTTTTTGTTTTTTGAATGTGTTGTTTTTTTTTGTTTTTTTTTAGTTGGGGGGGGGGGGGAGGGGGGGGGGGGGGGGGGGGGGGGGGGGGGGGGGGGGGGGGTTTGGGGTTTTTTGTTTTTTTTTTTTTTTTTTTGTGGAGGGAGGAGGGGGGGGGGGTTTTTTTGTGTTTTTTTTTTTTGGGGTTTTTTTTTTTTTTTTGTTTTTTGGGGAGGAGAGGGGGGTTGTTGGGGGATTTTTGGGGGGGGGGTTTTTTTTTTGTTTTTGTTTTTTTTTGGGGGAGGGGTGTTTTTTTTTTTTTTTTTTGTTTTTTTGTTTTTTTTTTGTTTTTTTTTTTTTTTTTTTTTGTTTTTTTTTTTGTTTTTTTTTTTTTTTTTTTTTTTTTTTGGGTTTGTTTTTTTTTTTTTTTTTTGTTTTTTTTTTTTTTTTTTTTTTTTTTTTTTTTTTTGTTTTTTTTTTTTTTTTTTTTTTTTTTTTTTTTTTTTTTTTTTTTTTTTTTTTTTTTTTTTTTTTTTTTTTTTTTGGAGGGTTTTTTTTTTTGTTTTTTTTTTTATTTTTTTTTTTTTTTTACCAACCTGGCAATAGGTGATTCTCACCCCCCCAAAAGCTATACCCCCTCACACACCCCCACATCAATAATACCCCTCATCCCCCCCCCTAAAACCCCCACTTTTTTCAAAAAGTAAAACCTAACTGTCTTATTATACTCCTACTGTAAAGGAATGATAATAGTAACAAACCAAATATAGCAATTATATTATTAAAGGTATAGTAGCAAATTGAATAAATTACATTAAATATGAAAAATAGAGTACAGTAATATCAATAGTAATGATAAATGTGTTGATGATAATGATGGATATACAATATAAACATAATAATTTTATATAATCATAGCGATGGTAATGATAGTTATCCAAAGAATTTATATTAAATGTAGCGATTTATCTCTGCTTGTTTTTTTGCGTATTAAGAATGATAACAACTCAAAGGGACAAGCTTATTATATAATACTAGCCGCAAAGTCCCTCCCTCCGGGCGGACCGTTTTTTGCTAGCTCCTGCGGAAGGGCTATTGGGTTGGGCCTTCGCCCACCAAACACAGAACTCTCCATATAAGCCCCTTCTAGCTTTCCTGAATCAGGATTGTATGTGATTGACGCCAACCATTCAACAATCACCCCCAACCCATTCACTCACACATTGCCATCACCTCCCATTAGGGGTACGCCGTTACAAAAATTCTTTGTTTGTTTCTCAACTTTGGCATGCCAATTTTCCTATGTAAAATGGAATTCTAAGACGATTTTTCTTGTATCCATTTTTTGCATTTGAGCAATTCTTACTATGGAACATCGCACTTTTATATTGCACCCTTAGTCGAATAATGCTTAAATGAGGACGCAGTTGCCGGTTGGTCACTTGTGTAAATTGGCTCATGCCACCAATATGAACTCCAATGACTAGCGTGGTAAGCTCTTTCTGATCAATTGGTTCATCAGGCACTACATCACAGTGTCACAGCCTCGACGTTGGCTAGAACGTGTCATGTCATGTCCTTCTTAGACCTGAACATGGCATGGTCTCCCGGTGGTGGGCCCGAGCCCGGATGAACCACGTCTCCCTGGCCTGCTGCCCACACCACTGCTGCCGGCAGCCTCTTCACCTGCTTCACGACTCTTTTCGTGCTCTGATGTGGATAAGAGAACTCCGGAACCTCGTACCGGGCTTGACCAGGATCTCCTGGAGCTGATCCCCGGACAGTGACCAGGTGAAATGCCGGCTTCGTCACCTGGCCAGGCTGCCATCTGATCATGTCTGCCAAGCTGGTGGCTGACCAAGTTCAGCTTGGGTGGTGATGCGAGGGTCCTTACAACTGGTGTCCCCAAGAACTTCTCGCCCAGCCTCAGCTTCAAAATCTGGGTCACGCGGCGAACCTGCGGTCGTCCTCACTCTGACTCGCTATCAGCGCGAGAGGAGGACACATTCTGAGTGGTTGCGAACCATGCTCCTGTCCGCACGTAGAAGGGTCCACAGCTGTTTGGACCTTCTTGGGCTGCGACCTATCATCACTCACTGACTGCGTGAGGATGTGCTTGGGGCAGTCCTCCTAGTCTGTGTGAACCCTTGATGTCCGTAGTAGGAGGTTTGAAGTACCCTGCAGGCAGTACTTGACTAGGCTTTTCCTTCCAGGGTGTTTCATTTTCTTTTCCAGTCAGTCTTGCATCCGGTCCACATGTGTACACTAGCGACTGGGCTTGTGGTGAGCCATCTGGGAG
>JACEEZ010020412.1:42815-90969 GCA_016584305.1 Chionoecetes opilio | reverse complement strand
TTTTCTTGTCCAACTCTCCTGCTTATTTCCATTAGTGAATCAAAAGCTTCGTTTTCTGCCCGGCTTATGTAACGCGAGAAGTATACATTAATAGGGTGGAAGAGAGAAATAAAACATAATTATCAAGAAGCTAACGAGGAATTTTCTCCACGATCCATGCCTGAATCCCTGGTTAGGCTTATATTTTACGCCAGTAGTAATTAGACACTTAGCGAAACGATGGTTGCGAACGGGGGAGGATTCTTGGTTAGGATAATTTTAGAAGCAGCGCGACGTTCATGAGGTTAAGTCGCCTGTGGGGAGGTGTATTCTCGCCCTTGTAAGTATGTTATGAGGTTTTGAACTAGAGATGTAGACATGAGTTACTGGTGATCCCTTGTTGACCAGGAGTAATGAAGTGTATACTTAGGGTCCCAAGGGTAGGATGCTGTTGGCGGACCAGGGGCCAAGCGCTCAAAATAGCAGAGGGGGCAACTGCAACATGTCACAGCCAGCCGTGTGAGGACAAGGAGAAAGAAGGAAATAGAAAAATAAGTGAGAGGGAAAACGTTGGGGAAGTGGGATAGATACGTATACAGTATATTAGGATAACGACCTTGAGCCTTACCATGTGCGTACGTTAAGGGGTAACAGTGCGATGAAGTTACCAGAGAATAGTACACTAGATCAGGATGAGACATTGAGCCATGACAGGGCGTATCGTTAATGTGGGGACCGGTGCAACGAAGTTACCAAAGATAGTAAACGTATATTAGGATAACGACTTGAGCATTTCGCGTGCGTATCGCTAGGAGGGAAGGCAAGACTTAAATATTAAGATAAATGTGAATGTATAATAATTACCAAGTGAGACAGTAAAGAGTTAAATATATTATAATAGAATATATTAACGCATTGTCATTCTAGGTTCCAACAGTACTTACATATTTTCTTAAATCTTTTATTTGTTCATTCATATATTTTTTCCCACTTAATGTGGGTGGTGGAAGCGAGTAACCAGGACTGTAGAGTTACACTCCCCCAAGGGGGCAATACATAATGGTGACAACGGTGTAGATGGTCATTTGACCAAACTATACCTTACAACACCTTCAACACCCATGTACACACACAGTCACCCACATTCTTCCTCCCATCTGTGATCCTGACTGTGATTATGTCTCCTTGTTGTATCCTAGTTATCTACGGTTTTCCTCTGCAGGTGCACCTCTGATATTTCCTGTCTGCTACATCACCAATAACACCAACACCCACCTTACCTTCTTCTCACCTGTTTTCCTTCCTCTTCCTATGCCTAACCAGAGTAACCATTCACCTCCGTGCCATTTTATTCTGATCATGCCATCCTGTTTCTCCTACTCCAACTACTCATATAATTCGACTCATGCAACAAGATTCTCCACTTCCCTTCATTCCATCCTCGGGTGTTCGGGAAGGCAAATAGCGTCTGTCTCTACGCGTCATCTAGCTATTCTTCTTTTCCCTGTACTTGCCGCCCACTCCACGACGTTCAGCCGGTCCATCTCTTACCATGTAGACAGTGCACTCCGTCCCTCACCCACAATGCTCTCCAGCCATCTGGCTCCCACAGCTGCAGGCCGTCACATCCTCCACTGCCTTTTTTTTTCCATCTTACGTAGGCACTATGCTCAGCCATTCCTTTCTGTCGTGACCTTTGTTCCTTCTTTATTCTATTCTCCTCGGTACGACCATCACGAGCACATTTTCACCAACTTTGGTCGTGAAAAGT
The DNA here is from genome assembly GCA_016584305.1 of Chionoecetes opilio. Classification (NCBI taxonomy): domain Eukaryota; kingdom Metazoa; phylum Arthropoda; class Malacostraca; order Decapoda; family Majidae; genus Chionoecetes; species Chionoecetes opilio. The sequence goes on along the minus strand of JACEEZ010020412.1, from coordinate 89,219 downwards.
GCACAATTTCTTCATGGCCTCCAAATGTTCTCAAAAAACATCGCCAACTTCCACAGTACGTTTCCACCGCCTTCCACCTACCACCAGTCGTCGGGTTTCATATCCTGCAGGTGCTACTCACCACCGGGCGGATTCATGTCAATCCTAGCGCCACCTTCCGTCCTTCGTCTGTGATCATATTAGTATCCATGTCAAGAAGTGGATCTCTTTTTCTTCCCATCCTTTCAGGATACTGTCGCCGAAAAGCCACAACCGACGCCTGCAGCTTCATGCTGTGTCTTCATCCTTGTGCGTTCTTACTTCTTTCAATTCTGCGTTCCTCTCCCACCAGCTGGCATACTTGGCCAGACTCGTTCATGCTGACTCCGGCTCTCCTCTGCCTCCTCTTCCCACTGGTGGCCTTTCTCTTACCACTGCTGCTGCTGCTGCTGCTGCGTTCCTTTACTGGCTGTGTCATGGGGTTCTTACGTTTTCTTTGGCTCGGGGTCTCTTCCTCCTCTTCTGTTGTTTATGGTATTTCCAACTATGCCGCTGCCGCTGCGTCCTCTACTTGACTGGCTTTCTCCACTGGTCTTCAACCAGGTTCTTAGAGTTTCGCGTACGAGTGCTCCTGCTCTTCATTATTTTCTTCTCTTCTTCTGTCAACGTTTGCGGTTTCCTGTTCTTATTACTCCGATCACTGTCCACTTCTTACCGCCACCTGTGAGGTATTTGCATCCTCATCCACGGCTGCTCTGCTGCCGCTTCTTTCTTCGTGGTCCATCTTTCTTTGATATGTGGACAAACATTTCGTGCACAAGAAAAATAAGCACTTCACTTTGAGGGTTTCTGTGGCACATCCCCTAGCCCCCCCGCACACACTTTGCTTGTAACAGTCGTCACATCTCACGCACCCTACCGCTTTTCTATCCCTGCTCGTCACTCCTTGCTACAACCTCCGCAGTCACTATAAACTGGTTCACTACTTACTGTTTTTCAAAAGAACACACAAACAATCTCCGCCTCTTGCAAGTGTGCTTCTCCAGCAGCCGAAAACAACTCGTACAGCCAAAAACATATACAAGGCAGGTTCCCATTTTCTGTAAGAGTTGTGGGGTTACTCATTGAAAGTCAGGGAGGTCTACGTTAGGTTACGGTCAGGGTAGATTAGTCACCTGATCAATATAGGGTAACTTTGGCGGGAAATCACAATGAGGGTATTTCGAGATTACCCAGGGTTAGTTTTGGGCTACAGCCAAGCGTCTTCACTCGCAAACCACCGACTCGCATAGAGAAAGGGGAAATGCGGCCGGTCAGCGTGAGATAACCACAATGGGGGAGACACCTTGGTTCCTCTGGGTTCCCACTTGCACCTTATCATTTGTACAAGGTCAGGGGTTGATTCGGTATCTGCTTGAGCAATTCACGCCACTGTCTTTGTCCCGCATCACACACGCCGGAAAACTGGTTCTCGTTTTCTTGACCTCTCTTCGCGGCCTCCTCGCCACATCTCGCCTTTGTTCTACCTCGGAGCGGCTTCTTCAGGGCAGCAAACACTTAAGCCGTTGTTTTTGTCGTCCAAGCATGTTGGGATACGAAGACCGTTTTTTGTCCCGATTGGTTTCTGCGACAAAAACAAAACAAGCTGGTGGAGCCGAAATAATATCATCAATGCAAAACATTGCAAAACAAATATAACAAAGTAGTATAACACACATTTCAGCAAGGGTATCAATTGGAGGTGAATAATTTGAAGGTTATGAACAACATAACAACACGGCGCCGAAAGGGTAGCCAGTATCAGGAATTCACAGAAGTACTGAAAATATAGCCAGGATGGGGCCTGTGTTTCTCTTGCCTACATATTACCTTCTGGGTCATGCTGTGGTGACGATGAGTGTCAATATACATCCTGTCAGTCTCTTCAGATATATTTATATGATAAAACAACATACCGCGCATCACCAAAAAAGGTATCTGCAAAACGTCTTGAGTATTTAATACCACAAAATTCCACCTCTCTATATATGTGGGACATGAGTGTCATTATTCTGACTGGCCCTGCATGATATGGTGTTCAGTGTGCGACTGCAGGCATGACACCATTTCTCCATTATTTACGGTTGTACAGGAAAACGTTGGACAATTTTTTTCTGGTGAGTTTTGATGTCATAGTTGAAATTAATCTGCTAACCCGTTTCTGGAGGCAATCACCTTTGTTGGGGGGAGGGGGGAAAAGTTAGGTTAGGTGAGGTATAGCTTATGTTAGGTAGGTGTAGTAAAGGTTAGGTTATGTTAGGTAAAGCTAGGTTATGTTAGGTAAAAGGTTAGGTTATGTTAGGTTAGGTAAAAGGTTTAGGTTTATGTTAGGTAAAGGTAGGTTAGGTTATGATGTTAAGTAAAGGTTAGGTTTATATTAGGTAAAGGCTAGGTAAAGGTTCGATTATGTTGATTTGGTTTTTCAATCTAGTTTTGTGCAAATCACTTAAAAAAAAAATTATTCGCGGACAGAAACGGTTAGAAGATGATTCAAAACTCATCAGAAAAAATAGTTTCGTCCACCAAGTGAATTCGGCGTTACAAACTGGAAATTTAGCAAAGTTTTTGGATAATGGGAATAAGGTAATATTTGTTTGGGTCTATGCGGAGTAGGAGCACTTGCAAGAAACACTATGTAAAAGATATATTAGCATTATTTCATTAAAGGAGATAAGTGCAGAGTATAAAGATAACGTGTATGATTCCATAGAGCACTACAGCTAATAGTAATGATCCGACCTTGAGGGGAAAAAACCGAAGGTAGGTCGGAATAATTGGTAATAGTCGGATGTTCGGATATCACAGTAACCATAACGTAAGGACCAAAATGGTATAGAACATAAAAGAGGAGCCTCTGAAGGCGATCCAGTGGGATATTGGCGAAAGTAAAATTCATGCATAAATAAAGCCACAAATCAATTTTCTATAAACTAAAAAAAAAAAAGTAAAAAATTGGCAAAACAAGGACACCAGGTGTGTGGAAAAAAAGTCGGTGGTTAGGACAAGTCGGATGTTTGGAGGTTTCGGTTCGGATGTGGGGAATTTGGCTGTTGTATCATTATAAAACTAATAACCCAAAGGAAAAAAAACCTAACCTGGACTCCCAAAACGACTAACTAAACCAATTTATTTGACCTATATAATTCCTACTAACCAGAGAGTAAGTCTTTAAAAAAAACTAATCATTAATTGCGATACAAATACATAGATACACTGCAATACATATGGATCATGAATAAGAATGTAAAGCTCAAAAATTTTAAGTGATTATGGGCAAAATGCTCCAATACAACTATTATTTAGTTTTCATGGTAAAGATGGAAGAAGGGACTGCGCGGTCATTTTCTGAGACACTGACATAGTCTATTTTTTTTAAAAAAGGCAAAAACTTTCATTCTATCGAAGGTCTCATGCGTAAAAGATGGCCTCGGGTTTATTATGATAATTGGTTAACTATGATAAAATACAGGTGAAATTCAGAAAGATAGAAAGCGTAAGTATTTCCCGTCTCCTGGCATCAAATATCAGCAGGAGCAGCAAGGTTGTGGGTCAGGATTTTGTGCATCTTGTTAAAAAAAAATAGACTAGTTTCTCCTGCCGAAAATTAGTTTTTTTCCAGATGGAGGTATTTTATTTTTCGGAAACCCAAGACATTTTTCTTCTTTTTTCATCACCAAAGCTAAGGTCCAACCGTTTCCCTGGATAACAATGTACGTCCATCAGAAAAAGAACACATAAAAACTTGCCAGGAAATAATAGTCAGTCGGCCGCCTTTTTAAACATGGTGTAGGGAGAGTGTAACTTGGCGCTTCCATGTTAGACTCAAGTGGTTGCCAATGCCAAGATACGCGTGCTTTAGACACCATCATCGAGAGCTAACATGGACTTTAAGTGATCCACGGACGCGCTTGGGTTGGAGCCCGAAACCAGGGAGATATTTTACGGGGGACGTGAGGACGGAGAGATATAGTGTAGATAATATACACGCATATTGTAGAGCGCCGTCGGAGAGACGGGCGAGAGGCGGGCGCAGCGAAGGAACAATCTGCCTCCACGCACTCCACACCCCGGCACTCCAAAACGTCTGCACACATATATCGTGGACGAATAGGGGAAATGGGTGCTAAGCTCTCTGGAAAGGCACAGCTTTCTTGCTGCCACCCAAAAGGATGCAAGTAGTATATGCCATATCGCAAAGAAAAATATATGGAAACCACCCAAAAAATCTTCATAGTACTATATTTTTTTCGGAGTTTACGGGATCTTGTATCTGGCCGGGCTGGGAGGAAGAGGCTGCCTGCCGTGACGTCACCGGCCGTGGTCCGCGTCTGCTGGTCGAGTTGTGTTTTGAGGAGCTTCGGGGAATTTACAGATTTGAAATGCGGATCATTTAAAAAGTGATGAAGGATTGCAAACAAGTGACAAACATTTGTGAATATTATATGGCTATATTTGAAACTGCATTAAATCAGGAAATGATGAAATGGTCTGAACGATACTGTAAGTGCTTTCATATTCAAGGGAAATGGTTTCAGGAAATATTTTTTCTATTTAATTATATAGTTATTTTTAAAGTGAAAACTAGTGATGTCCGTGGCAAATTTATTGAGAGAGAGAGCCAGCCCGCCCCCCCCTCTACTCTCACTCCCCCATTATTTCCCCAACCCATTAATGGTTGTGCCTGAGCTGCAAGGCTTAGCTTACCACTTGCCTGCATTGAAGGTCACTAGCCACCTCACCACTCCACTCCTCCACCCTGTAGGGAGTGTGGCGTTGAGGGCTCCGTGTGTGGACTCTAATCCTTGGATGCAAACACTGTCTGGGTGTATTGCTGGAGGGTTGAAGCAGGAGCACCCTTCAAGGAAGGCACTTGCCTGCTGTGTGCTGATGACCACCCATGTTACAGGTGTGGAGGGAAGGGAGTCAACATTGCATATTTTTCGGTCGGCGCCATGCCAGGACTCCTCCGGCTTTCATTGTATAGGAACGGCTTGGTTCATCCCCGGGGCCTCCACCGGGGGGGTCCTCCTGCAGGACCAGCTGACGCCCTCCCATCACACGTGTGCTGGTCAGGAAGTAGTGCTGCAATGGAGGGCACGAAGGGACCTTACACTTGTGATGACTGTGGCAAAGTGTGCTCCAGCAAGGCGGCATTAAATGCACACAATCCTCACCCATATACGCAAGACAGGGTGAGTTGTGACCACTGTGGGAAAGTGTTCACTCGTAAGGCTGATATTCGGAGCCACATGCTCACCCACCTGGTGTGAGAGCTGAGTGTCAGGAGTGTATGGAAAACATTATTTACCCACTAGGCCATCTAACAAAAATCCTTCAAACCACCACGGGGAGAGAAACTATTAAGTTCAGGAGTGTGGGAAAAACATATATCTGCATGAACAGTCTTAATACACAACATGGCTCAACCACACGGGGATGAGAAACTTTGAGTGTCAGCAGTGTAGGAAAACATTTACCCAGAAAGGCCATCTCAAAAAACACACATGCTCACCCACATTGTGTGAAAGAATTTGAATGTCAGGAGTGTAGGAAAACATTTACCCAGAAAGGCCATCTCATAAACAACAACATGCTCACCCCCACTGGTGTGAAAGAATTTATTGTGTGCAGGAGTGTAGGAAAGATTTACCCACAAGGCAGAGCAGTCTAAACACACACGATGCTCACCCACATGGTGAGAGAAGAAACTATGAGGTGTCAGGAGTGTGGGGGAAACCATTTACCAGAAAAGGTAGGTCTTAACAAAAACACATGCCTCACCCAACACTGGATGTGAGAAACTTTGAGTGTCAGGAGTGTAGGAAAACATTTACCTGAAAGGGCAATATTAACAAACACATGCCACCCACATGGTGTGAGAAACTTGAGTGTCAGGCCAGGTGTAGGAAAAACATTTACCCAGAAAGGCAGTCTTAACATACCCACATGCTCACCCACACTGGTGAGAGGAACTGAGTGGCCGTCAGGAGTGTAGGAAAAACATTTACCCTGAAAGGCAGTTCTTAACACCACACATGCTCGCCCACACTGGGTGAGGAACTGAGTGTCAGGAGTGTAGGAAAAAACATTTTACCCAGAAAGGCAGTCTGAACACACACATCTCGCCCCACACTGGTGAGAGAACTGAGTGTCAGGAGTGAGGCGGGACACATTACCCTGAAGGCAGTAGTTCTAACACCACACATGTTCGCCCCCATGGTGTGAGGAACTGAGTTGTCAGGAGTGAGGGGGACACATTACCCAGAAAGGCAGTCTATACACACAAATGTTCGACCACCTGGTGTGAGGAACTGAGTGTCTAGGAGTGAGGCGGACACATTAACCAGAAAGGCAGTCTTAACACACACATGTTCGCCCACACTGGTGTGAGGAAACTGAGTGTCAGGAGTGTGGGGACACATTACCCTGCGGCAGCTCAAGGCCAATCAGGCCTTCACAAGGTGCGGTTGATCAATGGCTTCCCACAGGTCATCTTAAACCCCCTGAGGCCCTGCTTGAAAACGTAATTCACCATTGTAATTTGTGGTACATTAGACAATTTTTTTAGTGAATAGAAGCAACTATTTATAGATATGACTGTTTTAGTATCCTTGTCCACTAACTAATTTGGTGTATAAATAAGTGACTTTGTAATGTTATGGGCTCGACAAACAGACATTTTGTTATAGCCCAAAGGAAAGATCTGGGGAGAGGTGCAGGGTTATTTAAAGGCCAGGAAGATGCCCAGAACACTCTGTAAGATGCTGTATAAGTCAGGGACAGACCTTGGGATCTACAAGCGTGGGAAGAGTCAGTGCAATGCCTTGTGCTGTTAGTTTGTACAACTTGACTACCTTGAAGGCTAGAGAGGTGGCACAAGTTCGCACGATATATATATAAGTAAGAAAGATATTGTTTTAGTCAAAGTGGGCAAATGCAAACTAGGGGGATTGCACTGACAGTGAATATATTTATGGAAGAGAGTGACGTCTAGGATATATGTAAAGTATAATCCTCATATTTATTAAATGTTTAGTCTGGAAGGACAGAGGAGAGGGCACCCTGTTCTGTAAGAATATTAGATATAGATATAGCTATAGATATAGATATATAGATTATATATTATACTTATATATATTAAATATAATTATATTATTATATATATTATATATATATCCCTTATTATTATTTATATTATATATATATACTTTATATATATATTATTAAATAATATATTTATTATTATTATCTTTATATCTTTATATATTATAAAAATATATACTTATATATATTAACTTATAATATATATATTATATATATATACTTAATAAATTTATACTTATATATATATATATATTTATATATTATATTATAATAATTTACTTTAAATATATACTTATAATATATTATATATATATAATATATATATATTATATATTATTATATATATAATATACTTATAATTATAAAAAATATACTTATATATATTATTATATTATATACTTATTAAATTATAAAAAATTTAATATATATTACTTATATATTATCTTTAAAAAAAATATATATAATTTATATTATTATAATATATCTAATACTTTATATTATATTATAAATTTTTATAATTATATATTTTATTTAAATTATATCTTAAAATATATACTTATATATTATATCTAAGTTTATATATATACTTTACTAATACTATATTATATATTATAATACTTATATATCCCCTTCTTATTTTATTATATCTTTCAAAACTTATATTTTATTCTTTATTTATATTTTATTATTATTACCTTTAATTATTCTATATATCTATCTAATTAAAATTACTTAATAAAATTACTTTATATTTTAAAATCCTTCTAATTTAAAAATTTTTCCCTTCTATTATATTTTATTTTCTATATATATCCTTATTATTCTTTTTACTTATATATTTTAAAATTTATTTATTTCTATTTTTTTTTCTTATTTATTATCTTTTATTATATATTCCCCTATTTGCCGGGCAAAAGACGCCCCCCATAAGACCACCCCCTATTTTAAAGGGAGGTTTTGAGAAGAAAAAAAAATTTGGTTTTTTGGGGGAAATTTTTTTTTTTTCTCGTAAAATTATAAAAGTTTTTAAAAAAAAAAAGATTTGTAGGGGAAAGTAAATAATTAGGAGCATTTACCAAAATACAATATTCAAGTGCGGGAAATGTAAATAAAATCATACTAGTTAAAATGAAAAGAGAATGACGGGTACCAAAATGGGTCATAATCATAATATATTGCAGTTTTCCCCCACGTTGATTTTCTAATTTTTCTACCTATGACATATAGCTTAATTAATGTTGTAGGTATCCTTTGTTGCTTTTCTGCTATGTGTTTAACTTGTGGAAAATTTGCAGTATAGATAATGGTATTATTTGGGTATGGGCTTTCAAAACCCTGGGACTCTTACCTACATCATCGTGTAGCTTTCTTCATTCTGAGTATTGTGAGCCCCATTTCCCTCGCAATTGAATAATAATGGCATCACACGTATTTTTGGGGAAAATCTCCCGGTTATTTCAGCCAGAAAGTTAGTTAGGATAAAATCAGGTGGGTTTTGGGTTTTAGAGGTGGGGTTTTTTTTTAGAACAGATGATATGAAAAAATAACGAAAAAACCAAAAATATGGCGTGTGAACGAGAAATGTTTGCAGGGGGGACCTGGAGGGCAGGTTGCCACACCCAATCAACATGAAAACAAACATTGATTTCCGACAAAATCGAGAGCCGATAAATTCAAACACATAAAAAATTCGGGAGGACTTAAGTTTCGGCCTCAAAATGGGTGGTTGTCCAATAAAAAAAATTCCCCGAGATATTTAGATAACACAAGGAAAACCATCTCTACCTTGTTTTTATTGTTGTAAGTTGAAGGGCACCTTCTCGGGATCGACGTTTTTGCACTGTTTACACCTATGAATCTATCACAATCGCGGGGGTTTATTAGTCTTTTTCAGAAAATCATTTAAGGCGGGTTTCACACTCTGAATCACGGCGCGTCAGCCGTGCCTTGTATTCACCCTATTCGTCAGGGTTCCATCTTTTTTTCGGCATTCCCTGCTCACCCTCAAAGCGACTGGTGCCTAAGGGCTATCTTAAAGAAATTTCCCTTAATAGCACTTCTGTGGGATAAAAGAGGAGTTGAACTCAAAAAGACTTGTTTTGGGTACAAAAAGCCTTGGAAAACTACAATTTCAGCCGGCACAGTCTCATTACGTAAAATTTTTCTTCCCCAAAAACCATTACGTGACAGGAGGTGATGTTTGGACCGTGACGGTGGCGCACCTTTTAGTTAACACGTCTTTTTTGTTTGAATGAAAAAAATTCTAACGGGGTATGAACGGTGCTGTGTCCCAATGTCACCTGATGTATGGTGGTTCGGCCTTGAGGGGACAGTGTGGCGCCGTGAGGGGTCTTGGTCTTGGTGCACCGTGTGGAAGATTTTTTGTCCCTCTACAGTACCGTTGCAGCCTTTTTTTTACACTTTTTCATACTTTCCTTATCCGTAGAGGTACAGGGGTGAGGATTGGGGGAGTCAAGGTGTAAAAAGGCCTATGCTGTCTCCATCCCCCTTGCTTACCCTGTAGCGGCGCTAACAACCACACGCACATACACATCTGCATGGCTTAGGCCACCCCCCCTGTCTAGACCAGGATTAGAGGGCCCGAGGGTGACCTGACGCTGACCTGACTTGTCCTCGTCGACACAACTGCAACACCAGCCAGGGGAAATTTATTTTAGCCAAAAGGGCACACAAGACACCCCGCGCACCTCTTGTCCCCACGTTTTACAATGACTCGCTGTCAAATAAACAAAAAAGCCCGACGCCCTTTCTCCATCCTTGTGTGTATAGACAACTCCCCCCAAATCTACACCTCCCTCTCACCACTCACCTCCTTCAAATAAAACTTTTAAAACGTTTTTGTTTCACTATTCCATTTATCAACAATCTCTTCCAGCGAAAAATTCCAAAACTTTTTCTGCCTCCTTTCTATCATCTCCTTCCCAACTGTTTTTTCAATTGTGGGCCCGGTCAAAACGGGTTAAGGCGACATTAATTCGGGATTTTGTCTTTTCCATGGGGGCGTGGGGGGTCTGAGTGGTAATGACCCATGGGGGTGCGCGAGGGCGTCGCCGAGTGAAGTATCCCAGGTGAAAGCAGACCTGAGATATCAGACTTTTTACAATGGAGAGCAGCACGGGGGGTGGGGTGTTTTACATCTGACCGGCCATCTTGGAGAAAATCCTACTTGTTTCCCCAGCTCTTTTTTCTCTTAAACTCCAACCTTTTCTTTTATTATGCTTACGCTGGGAACACAGGTACAATTTTTTGCTCAGTGGACTACTGCTCAACACAGATAACTCCAGACCCCTTTTGTAAACCCACCCCCTGTTCTGCATTCTCTGCCCACCTCTCATCGCTAATATGGCCGCATTAACCAGGTGAAATTTTTTTTTTTTAAGGAAAAAACTGCGTCTTATGCGCCGGGGAAAAAACGGTATATATATTATACTTATATATCTTTATATTAATATTTTATATATATATTATATATATATAATATATATAAAATATAATTATATTATATATTATAATAATATTTATTATATACCCCCACTGGAGGCAGTGGTGGAGGCGGTAGCGGGGTGGTTAGCGTCTCCGAGTGGCGTTCTCGGGGGACCCGGTTCATCCCCGAAGCCCCCAAAAACCCTTTCTGGCCCCCGATGGCCTAGAAAACCCACATGCCCGCCCCCTCAAATCTACCTTGGGTTGCGAGTGCATCGGTGGCCAGGGGGGGGGGCATGAGCCCTAATTACAGGCTCACTATAACAATCCTGCCCGCGCCACCACAGGCGAGGGCAACCATCACGCCCCAAAAGGAAACCTCGATATTTTAAATTCTTTATTAACGGGTTATTTCTAGGCTAATCTTTCTTTGTGAAAAGAGGTTCATAACTAAGTCGAAAAATTTTTACGGTTTAAAAAGTTTGGGCATTGTATTATAAATTTTATATATAATTTTTACTTAAATTTTAATTGTATATAAATTGTATATATAAATTGTATATATAAATTTTATATATAATTGTTATATAAATTTTAAAATAATTGATTTAATTGTATATATAATTGTATACATAATTGTATTTTATTATCTATATAAGTCAATTAAAATATTTGGGGTTTTTAATTGGCCATTGAGATGTTGAGGCAATGGCTAGAGACAGTTTTGGCAGTGCACTCGGTACCTGGGGTGCAGCATCGGGCCCCCTGGGAGTGCGCTCGGTAGCCTGGGAGTGCCTCGGTAGCCTGGCCGTGCAGCATTGGGAGCCTGGCAGTGCAGCTCGTTTTGCCTGGGAGTGCAGCATCGGGGCCCCCTGGCAGTGCCCATCGGAGCCTGCAGTGCAGCTCGGAACCGGGAGGCAGCATCGGCCCCCGGCAGTGCAGCTCGGAGCCTGGGAGTGCGCATCGTGCCTGGGAGTGCAGCATCGGTAGCCTGGCAGGCCGCATCGGAAAAGCCTGGCAGGGCACATCCAAACCGGGCAGTGCAGCATCCGGTCCCTGGCAGTGCAGCTGGACCTGGCAGTGCGATCGGAGGGCTTTATCAGCATCGGACCTGGCAGTGCGCATCGGGCCGGCAGTGCAGCATCGGTAGCCGGCAGGCAGCATCGGTAGCCGGGAGTGGCATGGGGCCCCTGCAGTGAGCATGGGGCCCCCTGGCAGTGCAGCCGTACCTGGCAGTGCAGTCGGGCCTGGAGTGCACATCGGTACCTGGCAGTGCAGCATGGTAGCCGGCAGGCCCCCCCCCCGGGTGGCAGTCGCATGGGAGCCGGGGCGTGCGCATCGGTCCTGGCTTTGCACCCCTCGGACCCCCTGGCAGCGCAGATCGGTACCGGGGCACGCAGATTGGTCCCCTGGGCGGGCAGCATCGGCAGCCTGGCAGGCAGCATCGGCCCGTCAAACCCTCATAAATACTGGGGGAAAATTGACGTTAAAAGAAAAAATTTTTTTTTTTTTGTCTAGGTGTAAAAAATAATCTTGGATTAGTTTTTTATTTTATTCCCAGTCCCCAAAAAATACACTTCTAAAGTATTCATTTTGGCCCGGGACACTCACGATGGTTTGGCCCGGCGACCCCTTCCCGGCGGGCTGCGGGATTAAAAACTGGAAAAGCGTAGTTTTTAAAAAAAGAATGGGGAGAAACGGGTTTCAAAAATGGGGTGGTAAATGATTGGAATGGACTCAGTTGTCAGGTAGTTAGTGTGGAGTCAATAATGAGCTTTAAAAGGAGGCTAGACAGCTTTATGGATGGTGATGCAAGGGGGATGTATGGTTTTTTTTCTTTTTTTTTTTTTCTTTTTTCTTTACATTTGTGCCTATAGCGCCTGTAGGCAGTGGTGACCCAGGGCTGGGATGGTAGACTCTGGAGGTTCACTTGAGGGCTGTGATGGTTGGTCCTCGCCCGTGGTGGCGCAGGCGGGATTCTTACAGTGACGCCTGTGATTAGAGACGCAAGCCGCCCCCGTGTCCTCCGATGCACTCGCAATTAAAGGTAGAGTGATGGGCAGGGCATGTGGGTGTTCTTAGGCCACTCGACGGTGCAGAAAGGTTTTGGGTTTCTTCGGGGATTGAACTCGGGTCACCGAGAACGCCAGTCGGAGACGCTAACCACTCCGCTACCGCCTCCCCATAAGGTAGTGTTAAGTAACAGGAACTTCCACGTGTAGGTCTCCCAGCCTCTTGTAGCTTCCTTGTGTTGAATGGTCACCGATGTCAAGTGTCTGGGCTAACCAGCCCGCCGGGGGAAGTGAAGGGGTGTCGCCAGCACCGAGCTGTCGTGTGTGGACTTTCATAACTGCCTAGAGTACCTATAGTCAAGATGTAGAAAATAATAACTTCAGAGTATTCAAGTCACCAAAATACACTATGCAGTCTATGGAAGGTAATGATGGAAGCTATTGGAGTAAGAGACTGTTGATCAAGTTAAGAATACAGATAGATGAAATAGATTGATATACACACAAGAATACAGATAGATGAAATAGATTGATATACACATAAGTATACAGATAGATGAAATAGATTGATATACACACAAGTATATCAGGCTAACAAAGCATCACATATACATATGTATCACATGTACAGATACCAATTAATTGAAATATAAATAAACTCTTCTTCCTACCGTCAACAACACTATAGTCGCCACTGCACTAATGTCGCCAGGCGCCAAATATTAGGAATGTTAGCATCACTACAGACTTGTATGTGCCACTGAAGAGGCATGCACTGTAGTTTATATTATGTACATCACACAAGTCTGTAGTGATGCTAACATTTGTAATATTTGGGGCCTGGCGACTATAGTGGTCTTTGACGGAGAGCTAATATTTTCTCAAGTGTGCCAGCATCTCATGACTAAGTTGTCACTCTTATCTTAACCCTTGAGGCACAGAACGTAACCCCTTGAGGCCCAGAACGTAACCCCTTGAGGCCCAGAACGTAACCCCTTGAGGCCCAGAACGTAACCCCTTGAGGCCCAGAATGTAACCCCTTGAGGCACAGAACGTAATTTCCATTGTAATTTGGGTACCATTAGAAGATTTTTAGTGAATATAAGCAATATTTTATAAACTAATTTGGTATATTCAGTTACTTTTCGATGTTATATAGCAAAGGAAAGATCTGGACGTGAAGGGGTAAGTGTGCTAAAGGATGTCCAGGTAACACAGCGTCTCATATAACTGTACAGATATATTTAATCTGTTAGCACTCCCAAAAGTAAGTTATCCAAGAATGTACACTAGCGTAGAGACAGGTGTAAAACTATACACAGTATGTAACAGTGTACATTCTCTAAAACTATACAGATTATGTAACAGTGTACATTCTCTAAAACTATACAGATTATGTAACAGTGTACATTCTCTAAAACTATACAGATTATGTAACAGTGTACATTCTCTAAAACTACAGATTATGTAACAGTGTACATTCTCTAAAACTACAGATTATGTAACAGTGTACATTCTCTAAAACTATACAGAGACAGGTGTAAAACTATACAGAGTGTATTTCTTGTAACAGTGTACATTCTCTAACTTTAAATTGGAGTACTGGATTCTTACTCCTGGCACTGTCGCCCTTCTGGTCCCGGACGCCTCAAATGAAGTGTTCGTCTCGGTGTGTCAAAGGATGTCAGGCTAACACCAACATGTCTCCACAGATATGCAGCGCAAGAGAAGCTGTCCGTGGCGGAGGAAACGGTGCTGATCAGCCACACGGACGTCGGCAATTTACCCATTACACACCCCACACCCCATGCCCGGCAATTTACCCATTACACACCCTACACCCCATGCCCGGCAATTTACCCATTACACACCCTACACCCCATGCCCGGCAATTTACCCATTACACACCCCACACCCAATGCCCGGCAATTTACCCATTACACACCCCACACTCAATGCCCGGCAATTTACCCATTACACACCCAATGCCCGGCAATTTACCCATTACACACCCCACACCCCATGCCCGGCAATTTACCCATTACACACCCCACACCCCATGCCCGCATTTACCCATTACACACCCACACCCCATGCCCGGCAATTTACCCATTACACACCCCACCCCAATCCGGCAATTACCATTACCACCCCACACCAATGCCGGAAATTTTAAACCCATTACACACCCCACACTCAATGCCCGGAAATTTTTACCCATTACACACCCCACACCCAATGCCCGGCAATTTACCCATTACACACCCCACCCCCCCAGGGCCCGGCAATTTACCCATTTACACACCCCACACCCCATGCCCGGCCCAATTTACCCATTAACACCCCCCCACTCAATGCCCGGCAATTTACCCATTACAAACCCCACACCCAATGCCCGGCAATTTACCCATTACACACCCCCACCCCCATGCCCGGCAATTTTTACCCATTACACACCCCACACCCCATGCCCGGCAATTTACCCATTACACACCCCACACCCAATGCCCGGCAATTTACCCATTACACACCCCACACCCAATGCCCGGCAATTTACCCATTACACACCCACCCCCAATGCCCGGCAATTTACCCATTACACCCCCCACCCCCAAATGCCCGGCAATTTACCCTTACACACCCCACACCAATGCCCGGCAATTTACCCATTACACACCCCACCACCCCATGCCCGGCAATTACCCATTACACACCCCACACCCCATCCCCCGCAATTTCCCCATTACACACCCCACACTCAATGCCCGGCAATTTACCCATTACACACCCCACCCCCCATCCCCGGCAATTTACCCATTACACACCCACCCCCCCATGCCCGGCAATTTACCCATTACACACCCCACACCCAATGCCCGGCAAATTTACCATTACACACCCCACACTCAATGCCCGGCAATTTACCCATTACACACCCCACACCCCATGCCCGGCAATTTACCCATTACACCCCCCACACCCCATGCCCGGCAATTTACCCATTACACCCCCCACACCCAATGCCCGGCAATTACCATTACACCCCCCACACCCAATGCCCGGCTGCAACAACATGCAAACCCATTACACACCCCACACCCCATGCCCGGCTGCAACAACATGCAAGTCTTGAAGTGTGTGTGTTTTGATAACCACAATGAGGTTAAAATTCATACTCGCGCGTGTGTTAAAGTCCCTCCAGGATATATATATTTTTTTGACAAGTCCCCCCTCCAAAGGATATTTTATTTTTTTGGACAAGTCCCCCCTCCAGGATATATATATTTTTTGACAAGTCCCCCCTCCAGGATATATATATTTTTTTGACAAGTCCCCCCTCCAGGATATATATATTTTTTGACACGTCCCCCCTTTCCAGGATATATATATTTATTTGACAAGTCCCCCCCCCAGGATATATATATTTATTTGACAATCCCCCCTCCAGGATATATATATTTTTTTTGACAAGTCCCCCCTCGGGAAATTATATATATTTTTTTGACAAGTCCCCCTAGGATAATATTTTTTTTTGACAAGTCCCCCCTCCAGGATATTTTAATTTTTTTGACAAGCCCCCCTCTAGGATATATTTTTTTTTTTGGACAAGCCCCCCCTCCGGATATATATTTTTTTTTGAAAAGAAAACCCTCCAGGATATATTATTTTTTGACAAGAAAACCCTCCAGGATATATAAAAACCCTCCAGGATATAAAATATATTTTTTTGACAAGTCCCCCCTCCAGGATATATATATTTTTTTGACAAGTCCCCCCTCCGGATATATATTTTTTTTGACAAGTCCCCCTCAAGGATAATATTTTTTGGACAAGTCCCCCCTCCAGGATATAATATTTTTTTGACAAGTCCCCCCTCCGGATATATATTTTTTTTTTGACAAGTCCCCCCTCCAGGATATATATATTTTTTGACAAGTCCCCCTCCGGGATATATATATTTTTTTGACAATTTCCCCCTCCGGATATATATTTTTTTTGACAAGTCCCCCCTCCAGGATATATATATTTTTGACAAGTCCCCCCTCCAGGATATATATATTTTTTTGACAAGTCCCCCCTCCGGATAATATATTTTTTTTTTTGACAAGTCCCCCCGCCAGGATATATATTTTTTTTGACAAGTCCCCCTCCAGGATATATATATTTTTTGACAAGTCCCCCGCCAGGATATATATTTTTTTTTGACAAGTCCCCCCTCTAGGATATATATATTTTTTTGACAAAGTCCCCCTCTAGGATATATATATTTTTTTGACAAGTCCCCCGCCAGGATATATATATTTTTTTGACAAGTCCCCCTCCAGGATATATATATTTTTTTGACAAGTCCCCCTCTAGGATATATATATTTTTTTGACAAGCCCCCCTCTAGGATATATATATTTTTTTGACAAGTCCCCCCTCTAGGATATATATATTTTTTTGACAAGTCCCCCTCCAGGATAAAAATATATTTTTTTGACAAGCCCCCCTCTAGGATATATATATTTTTTGATTTTTTTGACAAGTCCCCTCTAGGATATATATTTTTTTTGACAAGTCCCCCCCTCTAGATATATATTTTTTTTTGACAAGTCCCCCCTCTAGGATATATATATTTTTTTGACAAGAAAACCCTCCAGGAATTAAACCCTCCAGGATATATATATTTTTTGACAAGTCCCCCCTTAGGATATATATTTTTTTTTGACAAGTCTCCCCTCTAGGATATATAAAACCCTCCAGGATATATATATTTTTTTGACAAGTCTCCCCTCTAGGATATATATATTTTTTGACAGTCTCCCCTCTAGGATATATATATTTTTTTGACAAGAAAACCCTCCAGGATATATAAAACCCCCCAGGATATATATATATTTTGACAAGTCTCCCCTCTAGGATATATATATTTTTTTGACAAGAAAACCCTCCAGGATATATAAAACCCTCCAGGATATATTTTTTTTTTTGACAAGAAAACCCTCCAGGATATATAAACCCTCCAGGATATATATATATTTTTGACAAGTCTCCCCTCTAGGATATATATATTTTTTGAAAAGAAAACCCTCCGGGATATATAAAACCCTCCAGGATATATATATTTTTTGACAAGTCCCCCTCCAGGATATATATATTTTTTGACAAGTCCCCCCTCCAGGATATATATATTTTTTGACAAGTCCCCCCTCCAGGATATATATATTTTTTTGACAAGTCCCCCCTCCAGGATATATATATTTTTTACAAGTCTCCCCTCTAGGATATATATATTTTTTTGACAGAAAACCCTCCAGGATATATAAAACCCTCCAGGATATATATATTTTTTTGAAAAGCCCCCCTCCAGGATATATATATTTTTTTGACAATCCCCCCTCCAGGATATATATATTTTTTTGACAAGCCCCCCCTCCAGGATAATTTTATTTTTTTTTGACAAGTCCCCCTCCAGGATAAAATATTTTTTTGACAAGTCCCCCCTCCAGGATTATATATTTTTTTGACAAGTCCCCCCTCCGGGATATATATATTTTTTTGACAAGTCCCCCTCCGATATATATTTTTTTTTGACAAGTCCCCCTCCGGATATATATATTTTTTTGACAAGAAAACCCTCCGGATATATATATTTTTTTGACAAGTCCCCCCTCCAGGATAATATATTTTTTTGACAAGTCCCCCCTCCAGGATATATATATTTTTTTGACAAGTCCCCCTCCGGATATATTTTATTTTTTTGACAAGTCCCCCCCCAGGATATATATATTTTTTTGACAAGTCCCCCCTCCAGGATATATATATTTTTTTGACAAGTCCCCCCTCCAGGATATATATTTTTTTTTGACAAGTCCCCCCTCCAGGATATATATATTTTTTTGACAAGTCCCCCCTCCAGGATATATATATTTTTTTTGACACCCAGGATATATATATATATTTTTTTGACAAGTCACCCCCTCCAGGATATATATATTTTGACAAGACCCCCCTCCAAGATATATATTTTTTTTCGACAAGTCCCTCCCCCTCCAGGATATATATATTTTTTTGACAAGTCCCCTCTAGGAATATATTTTTTTTTGACAAGTCCCCCTCCAGGATATATATTTTTTTTTTGACAAGAAAACCTCCAGGATAATATTTTTTTGACAAGAAAACCCTCCAGGATATATAAAACCCCCCAGGTAATATATATTTTTTTGACAAGCCCCCCCTCCAGGATTATAAAATTTTTTTGACAAGTCCCCCCTCCGGATATATATTTTTTTTTGACAAGTCCCCTCCAGGATATATATTTTTTGGACAAGTCCCCCTCCGGGATATATATATTTTTTTGACAAGTCCCCCCCCGGTATAATTTTTTTTTTGACAAGTCCCCCTCCGGGATATATATTTTTTTTTGACAAGTCCCCCCTCCAGGATATATATATTTTTTTGCCCAAGTCCCCCTCCGGATATATATTTTTTTTTGACAAGTCCCCCCTCCAGGATATATAATTTTTGACAAGCCCCCCCTCCAGGATATATATTTTTTTTGACAAGCCCCCCCTCCGGATATATATATTTTTTTTTGACAAGTCCCCCCGCCAGGATATATATTTTTTTTTTTGACAAGTCCCCCTCCAGGATATATTATTTTTTTTGACAAGTCCCCCCGCCAGGATATATATTTTTTTTTGACAAGTCCCCCCTCTAGGATATATATTTTTTTTTGACAAGCCCCCCTCTGGATATATATATTTTTTTGACAAGTCCCCCGCCAGGATATATATATTTTTTTTGACAAGTCCCCCCAGGATATATATATTTTTTTGACAAGTCCCCTCTAGGATATATATTTTTTTTTTGACAAGTCCCCCTCTGGGATATATATATTTTTTTGAAAAGCCCCCCCTCTAGGATATATATATTTTTTGACAAGTCCCCCTCCAGGATAATATATATTTTTTGACAAGTCCCCCTCTAGGATATATATATTTTTTTGATTTTTTTGAAAAGTCCCCCTCTGGGAAATATATATTTTTTTTTTGACAAGTCCCCCCTCTAGGATATATATTTTTTTTGACAAGTCTCCCCTCTAGGATATATATATTTTTTTGAAAAAGAAAACCCTCCAGGATATATAAAACCCTCCAGGATATATATATATTTTTGACAAGTCCCCCTCTAGGATATATATTTTTTTTTGACAAGTCTCCCCTCTAGGATATATAAAACCCTCCAGGATATATATATTTTTTTGACAAGTCTCCCCTCTAGGATATATATATTTTTTTGACAAGTCTCCCCTAGGATATATATATTTTTTTTGACAAAAAAACCCTCCAGGATATATAAAACCTTCCAGGATATATATATATTTTTGAAAAGTCTCCCCTCTAGGAATAATTTTTTTTTTTGACAAGAAAACCCTCCAGGATATATAAAACCCCCAGGATATATATTTTTTTTTGACAAAAAACCCTCCAGGATATATAAAACCCTCCAGGATATATATATATTTTTTGACAAGTCTCCCCTCTGGGAATATATATTTTTTTTGACAAGAAAACCCTCCAGGATATATAAAACCCTCCAGGATATATATTTTTTTTTGGGGGACAAGTCCCCCCCTCCAGGATATATATATTTTTTGACAAGTCCCCCCTCCAGGATATATATATTTTTTTGACAAGTCCCCCCCCAGGATATATATATTTTTTTGACAAGCCCCCCCTCCAGGATATATATATTTTTTACAAGTCTCCCCTCTAGGATTATATATTTTTTGACAAGAAAACCCTCCAGGATATATAAAACCCTCCAGATATATATATTTTTTTGACAAGTCCCCCCTCCAGGAAAATATATATTTTTTGACAAGTCCCCCTCCAGGATATATATATTTTTTTGACAAGTCCCCCCTCCAGGATATATTATTTTTTTGACAAGTCCCCCCTCCAGGATATATATTTTTTTTTGACAAGTCCCCCCTCCAGGATATATATTTTTTTGACAAGTCCCCCCTCAGGATATATATATTTTTTTTGACAAGTCCCCCCGGATATATATTTTTTTTTTGACAAGTCCCCCTCCGGATATATATATTTTTTTGACAAGAAAACCCCCCAGGATATATATATTTTTTGACAAGTCCCCCTCCGGGATATATATTTTTTTTGACAAGTCCCCCCTCCAGGATATATATATTTTTTTGACAAGTCCCCCTCCAGGATATATATATTTTTTTGACAAGTCCCCCTCCAGGATATATATATTTTTTTGACAAGTCCCCCTCCAGGATAATATATTTTTTTGACAAGTCCCCCCTCCAGGAAAATATATATTTTTTGCAAGTCCCCCTCCAGGATATATATATTTTTTTGACAAGTCCCCCCTCCAGGATATATATATTTTTTTGACAAGTCCTCCAGGATATATATATTTTTTTGACAAGTCCCCCCTCCAGGATATATATTTTTTTTTTTGACAAATTCCCCCCTCCAGGATATATTATTTTTTTTGACAAGTCCCCCCTCCAGGATATATATATTTTTTTGACAAGTCCCCCCTCAGGAATATATATTTTTTTGACAAGTCCCCCCTCCAGGATATATATTTTTTTTGACAAGTCCCCCCTCCAGGATATATATATTTTTTTGACAAGTCCCCCTCCAGGATATAATTTTTTTTTGACAAGTCCCCCTCCAGGATATATATTTTTTTTTGAAAAGTCCCCCCTCCAGGATATATTATTTTTTTGACAAGTCCCCCCTCCAGGATATATATTTTTTTTGACAAGTCCCCCCCTCCAGGATATATATTTTTTTTTGACAGTCCCCCTCCGGATATATATATTTTTTGACAAGTCCCCCCCAGGATATATATATATTTTTTTGACAAGAAAACCCTCTAGGATATATATATTTTTTTGACAAGAAAACCCTCTAGGATATATATTTTTTTTTGACAAGAAAACCCTCCAGGATATATAAAACCCTCCAGGATATATATATATTTTTGACAAGTCCCCCTCCGGATATATATATTTTTTTTTTTGAAAAGTCCCCCCTCCGGATATATATATATATATTTTTTTGACAAGTCCCCCCTCCAGGATATGTATTTTTTTGACCCTCCAGGTTGAGAAGTGTCCCCTGCCTGGAGCAGTGTATTTTCAACTTTTTTTTTTCTTCTGGTGTTACCAACTACAAACACTATATTGCAGGAAGTCATTGCAAAAGTTTAGTTTGGCAAAGTCACAACAATAGGCAGGATGTCATTAATATTATATTAAAGCTCATTACATTGCTCTATATTTATAGATCTAAGAAAGTTGGGATGGGAGAAAAAAAAATGTACACAGGCTTAGTCTTTTATAATTCAATACTTTTTACAGTCTCGCATGCATCTACCGTAGTAAGGTAGTAAAGTCGCCAGGACAACATTTTTTTTCTGTTAAAAGTGGAGAGTGTGTCCTGAAAGTGTACCCTGAAACAGGGTAGATTATACAGTCATATCATAAACTTACTGAGTATCATCTCCAGTGGCACATAAAAATCAGTAGTGAGGCTATAATTCGTAATATTTGGCAGCTGGCGACATCACTGCAGGTGGCGACTTTACTGTTATCTACGGTAGTTGTATTCATTCTTAACTTTAAGATTTGCTTATAAAACCTAGAATGCTGTACCATGTTGATAGTTAGCTAACTCACCGTCAACAACACTATAGTCTATAGTCGCCACAGCACTTATGTCGCCAGGTGCCGTATATTACATATTTTAGCATCACTACAGACTTATGTGCCCCTGAAGACGTACAGGTACATAATATAAACTGGCACTGAAGAGGCATGCACAGTAGTTTATATTATGTACACTAGTCTGTAGTGATGCTAAAACTCGTTAATATATGGCGCCTGGCGACATTAGTGCAGTTGTTTAACGTATAAGACTAATTTTATATAAAATTAGTCTAAATTAGTCTATGTACTCTTAACAACACTGGCTCTAGAAATAAGATCTCTATACATTTCAGACGTGGGAATAGCTGCTGACAGGGTGATGGCAGATCTCTCCATTAGCATTTAAGTCCATGCACCATACACACAGTTACACACACCTGTACGTCAAGAGAAAATAAGCCACCATTAACATCAATGGAATAAAGATTATTTTTTTCTATTTAGACCCATCAATTAATACCATGATATTAGTGTATGTAGCACAATATAGCACATAAGTGTGATTAGTACATTAATTAAGGAACTACCTTGTGTAAATTATTGTTAAACAAATTTAATCTGTACTGTTTTGTGCCCTTATCACAAACTCCCTTCATAAAATGTAGGCAAGTTATTTTTTCACAGCTTAAATTATTTTTTTTTTCTTCAAGTCTTGCCATTTATGAAGTCTGACATTAACACTTTCCATGATGCTTATTAAATTTAGTAAACTTTAATATAAAATAATCAAAATTTATATATTCATTCGATTAAAATGAGTATTTGTCTCAAATATTTGCTTACAGGGAGTGAATTTGTGAAGGTTTGAGGTACAAGTTCTTGAAGTTCCCAGGATAAGTTATGTTACTGGGCGCCTCGTGGTACGGGGCGCCTCGTGGTACGGGGCGCCTCGTGGTACGGGGCGCCTCGTGGTACGGGGCGCCTCGTGGTACGGGGCGCCTCGTGGTACGGGGCGCCTCGTGGTACGGGGCGCCTCGTGGTACGGGGCGCCTCGGGGTACGGGGCCCTCGGGGTACGGGGCCCCTCGTGTAGGGGGGCCCCTGGGGTAGGGGGCGCCTCGTGGTAGGGGGCGCCTCGGGTACGGGGCGCCTGTTACGGGGCCCCTCGTGGTATGGGGCCCTCGTGGTATGGGGCGCCTCGTGGTAGGGGGCGCCTCGTGGTAGGGGGCCCCAGGGATTAAAGGAAAAACAAATCAATACGGATAAATTTCTTACTTTGAAGGGGGAAATTTTGTGAAAGTTTTAACCCCTTGAGACCCAGAACTTTATTTCCATTGTATTTTAGCATTTTAGCACCATAAAAAATTTTTATTTTAATAGAAGCGATTGTAAAAATTTGCTTTTTGTACCCTTTAACAAATTTGGGTATTTTTAAATTTTTTTTGTAGTTTTCTGGTGAAAAGAAAATTTTTTTAGCAAAGGCAAATGGGCGTAAAGGGGTTTAAAAATTTTAAAACGAATATAGATTTTAAAGTTCCTAGTTGATATTTTTGGGTGCGACATCTTTAAAAAAACAATAGATAAATTTTCTATCTTTACGATACTCGCAAGACCCGCCGGAGACGAACTACGAGCATTGCCGAAAAAAAAATTTATATAAAAAAAAAAAAGAAAACTTGGGGGCCCTTCGGATTAGTTTTTGCCTCAAACTTGCATAAAAACGTCATCATAAAGACTGCTAAACTAACTTTTAGGGGGCGGTTTGGGGGTGGGTGAGTGGGGCAGCGGGGAAAGGTACACTCCATCACCAACCTGAAAATAAATAAAAAAATCTTTAACCCCCTTGAGATCAAACGTAATTACCATTGTTTTTTACTACCATTAAAAGGTTTAGTGAAAAGAAATTTTTATAGACATGCCCCGTTTAGTACCCTTGTCCACAACTATTTGGTAATTTAATTTTATTTTTCGGATTTTAGGCTGACAAAAAAATTTCATATAGAAAAGGAAAGTTGGGCGTAAAGGTTAAAGGTATTACTAAATAAGTTTTAACTAAAGTTTTTATCAAAAGAAATTTATATTTTTGTTTAATTTTTAAGTAAAAAGGTTTTTTTGGTTAAGTGTGTTAACAAATTTGGTATATTTTTTAAAAGTATTTTTAATTTAGTTTTTTAAGTTGGGGTTTTTAAAGTAAAAATTTAAAGAAGATTTAAGGTTATTTAAGGGAATTTTGAGTGGTTAAGTATTGCTAATTATTTTTTGAGTTAATTATTAAGTTTTTTTTCAATGGGGAAATTTTAGTTTGGAAACGAAAATTTTAAAAGCATTAAAGAAAAACACCATCAGGAAATTTTATAAGGATGACATCATAACACTGTTACACTATACTATTATATAATACAGAGGGGCTATAGATTCTTTCTTTATTATTCTTTATATCTATCTATATTTTAACACAGAAGTTTATCTATATTATTGTGTGGTAATAATACTTACTTAAAGTATCATCCTCCCGGCAAGGCGCGGC
The DNA here is from genome assembly GCA_016584305.1 of Chionoecetes opilio. Taxonomy (NCBI): domain Eukaryota; kingdom Metazoa; phylum Arthropoda; class Malacostraca; order Decapoda; family Majidae; genus Chionoecetes; species Chionoecetes opilio. The sequence goes on along the minus strand of JACEEZ010020412.1, from coordinate 64,442 downwards.
CCAACGCCACACTTTCTCTGAAAAGAGTTACACTTGCGAAAAAAATGACCCTATAAAACACCCAATACATAACAATAGTCACGCCAGCCATGCACATCTAAGATAAATACGAATCACTCATAGCAGAAAAAATTTTTTAACCCTGGGAGACCCAGAAGTAATTTCTTTTGTCTTTTTACGACCTTTAGATTTTTAAATGAGTCGAGCATTTTTTAAATATGCCCTGTTTAGTATCGTTGTCCACTAGTAATTGGTTATATTAATTACTTCGTGTTTTTTAAATAACCATTTTCTATAGCCAAGGAAAGATTGGGGGGGGGGATAAAAGTGTAACAAAAAAACAATATTCAGGATTTAAGTTACTATGGGAAAAATAAGTCCAGAAAACACAATATTCTTTTAATCTATTGAGTTTCTTTGGTCTGGGAAATAAATTAATAGTAAATTTTTGCGACAGCGGGAAAAAAACATTTAAAGTTACTAAAAGACAAGCAGAAACACAACGATGATGGGAATTAATTTTAAAGATTTTTTTACAAAGGATTTACGACTTGTGATGGTTAAGAAAGGCGAACCATAACTAACCGGGGGGGGGGGGGGGGGTAATTAGGTATTCAGCTAAAAAGCAGTTTACCCCCCACCACCACCACCATACTAAAGTTACGTTCAATCAATTTTGCTTTTCCACTATGCAGAAAAATGCCCTGGGAGCGTTTTGACAAATTTATTCAAATAAATTTTGATATTTCGGTATAAGTGCAGTTACAACCTGTACCTCTGGTGGTTTTAAGTATCCTGAACATTCCCTTCTCATCATAAGGGGTCTTCTAAAACCCCCACAACAGCCTCAGCATTAATAAAACAAGGTGGGTCTTTGGGAATTATGTCATTTAGTATTGGTCGTGAAGTATTGATCGAACGCAATTTACCATATTTCTAACAATAAATATAGAAGACTGCTTAATGACGATTTTAAAAAGGCGTCTATTAAAAAACGGCAATCCCCCCTCCCACCCCACCCATTATTAACGGAAGTCCCACCCCACCACCACCTATTAATAAACGGCAATCACCACCTCCACCACCCCCTATTAATTACGGCAATCACCCCCTCCCCACCACCTATTAATTAAAAGGCAAGTCACCCCCCCCCACCACCTATTAATTAACGGCAAGTCACCCCACCCCCTATTAATTAAATATTTAAATTTAAAGGGAATCTCCACACCACCTTTAATAAACGGCAAGTCACCACCTCCATCAACACCTATTAATTAACGGCAAGTCCCACTCCACCACCACCTATTAATTAACGGCAAATCACCACCTCACCCCCACCCCATTAATTAAAGGGAAGTCACCACCACCACCACCCATTAATTTAAAGGCAAGTCACCACCTCCACCACCACCACCACCTATTAATAAGGCAAGTCACCCCCCCACCCCCTATTTAATTAAAGGCAACACCCCCTCCACCACCACCCATTTAAAAAACGGCAAGTCACCCCCCACCACCACATTTAAATTTAAAGGGAAGTCACCACCCACCACCCCCATTTAAATTTAAAGGCAAGTCACCCCCCCCCTCCACCCCCACCTTTAATTAAAAGACAAGTAAACCCCCCTCCCCACCACTATAATTAACGGCAAAACGTCACCCCACCACCTATTAATTAACGGCAAGTCACACCTCCCCACCACCCATTAATTAACGGCAAATCCCACCCCCCACCACCACCCATTTAAAAACGCAAGTCACCACCCCCACCCCACCTATTTTTAAAAGGGGAGTCACCCCCACCACCTATTAATTAAAAGGCAAGTACCACCTCCACCACCACCTATTTAATTTCGGCAAGTCACCACCTCCACCACCCCCTATTTAAAAAACCAAGTCACCACCTCCACCCAAAACCATTAATTAACGGCAAGTCACCACCTCCACCACCACCCATAATAAAAAGGCAAGTCCCACCCCCACCAACACCTTTAAATTTAAAGGCAAGCACCCCCAACACCTCAACCAACACCAAAACCATCACCAACACCCTGCTCCGCCCACCTGTGACGGCAACAAAAATGTTAAACAAAGCTACACATTAAATATTCCCTATTGCACTGTCAACACTATTAACATCAAAAAACTAAATCACAATACCGTCAACACTGCCAATAGGCTGGACAACTTACCGGGCACCCTGAAGCCAGATGACGCCCCGCCCCCACACAAGGGGAGGCGTCACGTTGGGCGAGCAGCGAACAAAGGGAACGACCCTTCCGGTGCTGGGTAAAACAAGTAACAACCCCTTTTGTAATGATAGAAGAAAGGATTGCTTGTATTATATGTGGCATTATGACTTATGATATTGTGTATTTATTGTTGTGTGGTAAATCGATAATGGTGTTTAATAAGATACGCATGCATGGAGGGAGAGAGAGAGAGAGTTACACCTGGGAAATCAGATACGAGTACAGCTTTCTTCTCTCTATTAATGTATATCAAATAACCTCTACTTATCAAACAATAGTAGTAGTAGTAGTAGTTGTTTGACGACGATGTGTGTGTGTGACTACGGTGTGTGTGTGTGTTTTCACCCATGGTCTTGTCCACGTGAGTCGGACTCGCGTGCTGGCGGAAATCGCCAGTTTCACCCTCCCGGTGCGAGCTTGAGCTCATTACTAACAGATCTTTAGGGTAATGCTGGGACCTCACACACTCAAACCCCCATCCCTTGCTAAAAGGGGACAGTCAGGCTGAATTTGTGTGAAATCCCTGGTATGTGTGTGTGTGTGTGTGTGGTGTGTGTGCAGACTACTTATTCCCGAGGACAACTACCAATCGTTAAAGGTTGTGTGTGTGTGTGTGTGTGTGTGTGTTTTGTGGTGTGCAGACTACTTATTCCCGAGACAACTACCATCGTTAAAAGTGTGTGTGTGTGGTGTGTGTGTGTGTGTGTGTGTGTGTGCAGACTACTTATTCCCGAGGACAACTACCAATCGTAAAAGGTGTGTGTGTGTGTGTGTGTGTGTGTGTGTGTGTGTGTGCAGACTACTTATTCCCGAGGACAACTACCAATCGTTAAAAGGTGTGTGTGTGTGTGTGTGTGTGTGTCACTTGTTGTGTGCACTGTGTGTGTGTGTGTGTGTCACTGTGTGTGTGTGTGTGTGTGTGCAGACTACTTATTCCCGAGAACAACTACCAATCGTTAAAAGGTGTGTGTGTGTGTGTGTCACTGTGTGTGTGTGTGTGTGTCACTGGTGTGTGTGTCACTGTGTGTGTGTGTGTGTGTCACTGTGTGTGTGTGTGTGTGTGCAGACTACTTATTCCCGAGGACAACTACCAATCGGTAAAAGGTGTGTGTGTGTGTGTGTGTGTGTGTGTGTGTGTGTGTTTGTGATATCATTCATAGAAGGATGACTTAGGAGTTCTAATCATATATGCTGAAGGGAAGAGAAGGAGGAGGAGGATGAGCTTGGTGATTAGATCAGATGCATCTCCAATCAAGACATTTTCCACGTAACAACAGTGAGGTGATTAGCGTACTAATCACCACCATTTATTTATTTACCACCATTTACTATCACAATTATTGAAAATGCTATTATTGTCACACTTGTATAGTTATAAAACCATGGAGAATAACCATGATTGGCCTGGTATTCTATTCCCCAAAACTATTAATTAGCCAGGATACCCAACACTTCTTAGCCCTTACTGTCACCTTGTCCATCACTGCAGTGGCGTAGCTAGGTATCTATCAATGGGGGGCACCTGGGGGGGGGGGGCACAGCTGAGTATGGGGAGGCAGAGATCTGGCACAAATAAGGGCACCTGGCAAGGCTGGCGACCACAGCTGACAGCCTGACACTCGCCCGCGGCCTGTCCTGGCGCGGCCTGTCCAAACCAGAGCCTTGTCCTCGCCATTGCCGAGGCCGCGGTGGCATTACTATAGGATAAGATTAACGCAAGTCACAACACTAAGCATTACTTGGTACACATTCTTGCCCCAGCTATACAATAATACTCTGTCAACCTGTGACCGATGTAATACGAGGTGACATTATTGTATTATCACACACATGAATGTAAACCTTCCTCGCCCCTCGTCCCTCAGGCCACACCCTACACAGCAAAAGGTCCTTCATCCATGCCCACCTGTGTAACACCACAGTGCCGCGATTGTGTACTACTTGGCAGGCTTCCTGCAGCCTGGTGAGGGGTTAGGACGATGGGTGTGCACCAATCAGTGGCGTAGCTAGGTATCTATCAATGGGGGGCAAAGCTGTGTAGGGGGGGGGGGGTCTGGGCGCTATAGCAGGCGGCGCTCAGGGGCGTTCTGATGCCACATAGGATTTTTTGTTGTAATGAATTTATTACGCCCACAGGCGTCAGGCAGACACATACAGCAACGAACATAATAAATGGAAAGAAACACATGCAAAAACAGTACAATATGACCAAAGATCAAACCCATAAAAGCCGTCACTGGCTCCCGGCGGTGGGCACGCAGCTCACCCAATCCCTCTCCTCACGGCGGTGGGCACGCAGCTCACCCAATCACTCTCCTCACGGCGGTGGGCACGCAGCTCACCCAATCACTCTCTCACGTGGTGGCACGCAGCTCACCAATCACTTCCCACGGTGGTGGGCACGCAGCTCACCCAATCACTCTCCTCACGGTGGTGGGCACGCAGCTCACCCAATCACTCTCCTCACGGTGGTGGGCACGCAGCTCACCCAATCACTTCTCCTCACGGTGGTGGGCACGCAGCTTACCCAATCACTCTCCTCACGGCGGTGGGCACGCAGCTCACCCAATCACTCTCCTCACGGTGGTGGGCACGCAGCTCACCCAATCACTCTCCTCACGGCGGTGGGCACGCAGCTCACCCAATCACTCTCCTCACGGCGGTGGGCACGCAGCTCACCCAATCACTCTCCTCACGGTGGTGGGCACGCAGCTCACCCAACCCACTCTCCTCACGCGGTGGCACGCAGCTCACCCAATCCCTCTCCTCACGGCGGTGGGCACGCAGCTCACCCAATCACTCTCCTCACGGCGGTGGGCACGCAGCTCACCCAATCATCTCCTCACGGCGGTGGGCACGCAGCTCACCCAATCACTCTCCTCACGGGGTGGGCACGCAGCTCACCCAATCACTTCCTCACGGTGGTGGGCACGCAGCTCACCCAATCACTCTCCTCACGGCGGTGGGCACGCAGCTCACCCAATCACTCTCCTCACGGCGGTGGGCACGCAGCTCACCCAATCACTCTCCTCAGGGTGGTGGGCACGCAGCTCACCCAATCACTCTCCTCACGGCGGTGGGCACGCAGCTCCCCCCAATCACTCTCCTCCCCGGTGGTGGGCACGCAGCTCACCCAATCACTCTCCTCACGGTGGTGGGCACGCAGCTCACCCAATCACTCTCCTCACGGTGGTGGGCACGCAGCTCACCCAATCACTCTCCTCACGGCGGTGGGCACGCAGCTCACCCAATCACTCTCCTCACGGCGGTGGGCACGCAGCTAAACCCAATCACTCTCCTCACGGTGGTGGGCACGCAGCTCACCCAATCAACTCTCCTCACGGTGGTGGGCAGGGGGCAGCTCACCCATCATTTCTCCTCACGGGCGGTGGGAAACGCAGCTCACCCAATCACTCTCCTCACGGCGGTGGGCACGCAGCTCACCCAATCACTCTCCTCACGGTGGTGGGCACGCAGCTCACCCAATCACTTCCTCCACGGCGGGGGGCACGCAGCTCACCCAATCACTCTCCTCACGGCGGTGGGCACGCAGCTCACCCAATCACTCTCCTCACGGCGGTGGGCACGCAGCTCACCCAATCACTCTCCTCACGGCGGTGGGCACGCAGCTCACCCAATCACTCTCCTCACGGTGGTCACGGAAGACCGGCATGGCAATCGGCCTCTCAGTGGCCAATTGGCAACAATTTTCAAAAAATTATCACAACAAATTGTTAGAATAACAATGAATTATCAGATGCTCGTCACAAGGAAATCGGTCAAAAAATGGCTGAGAAGAAGCAATTCAAAATTTCATCAAAAACTGACAAAAATAGTTTCCTTAAATTTTTCAAATTTTTCCTTTTATCTGATCAGCTTGAAATTTTCATGTGATAACAAGGGTACTAATATACATAACATATATATTATTCATGACCGTAGATGCAATTTTTTTTTCACGGCGGACTCTCCCCTTACCGTAGATAACAGTGAAGTCGCCAATTCTACGTTTCTTTGTTATTTACAGACGTGTGGTGGCGTTAATACTTACATTTGTACATCCATGATTTTAGGAAAGTTAGAAGGGTCTATCTGTAAAGTCTGTGTCATTTTGTGTCTTCATCTGAGTCATATTAGGGCTATAAATGAACAAATTACAAAAATAAAACCGAGTGGCGACCTCACTATACCTACTACAGTAAATTCGCCGTCTAGTATTTGAACCCAACAGTTGAGTCGCCACTCTGGGGAATTCAGGGAAATTAGAGGTAAAGTAAAACAAGTCTCTATATATATCAGCTGCGGAAGATGCTTGTATATATAAAAATTCCTCTGCCAACGTGAAAATAAATTCTATTAAAGTTTGCAAGATCTGGCAAGTCTGCGTCCTGTCACCCGAAAAGCTACTGTTTACTGTCTGTCATCGCGCGAAGAAAAACGTGAGAAGCAAAATGCGCAACAGTTATATTTGCAGATACAAAGCATAAAACAACGCTGAAACAGGGTAGATTATACAGTCATGATATAAACTACTGTGTAACATCTTCAGTGGCACATAAAAATCAGTAGTAATGCTATAATTCGTAATATTTGGCGTCTGGCGACTTCACTGCAGGTGGCGACTTCACTGTTATCTACGGTAATGGGTTTTATTTGAAGCACATTTTGATTTTTAGTAAATATTTGTAGGTCGAATTATTATTCTTTTCATCGAACGATAAATTTTCTTTTTATTCTATGGAAAATTATATTTGTTTCTCTATCCTTCCTGGGTAAAATGCTTTTTGAATGAATTAAATTGGTCGGAAAATAAGAGAGTACCTCATAGCGAAAAGAAGACAGACAATTTAACATGGGATCGGTGCCTCTACAGCCTCCCTGAAGGCTTAGGGAGGGGAGGGGGGGGAGGGGGTGGAGGGTGCAAAGGGAAAGGATGTAGAGTCTACACACACACCTCTCTCTCTCTCTCTCTCTCCTCTCTCTCTCTTTCTCTCTCTCTCTCTCTTCTGAATAGCTATGCGTCTTTTACCAATACTCAGACCATGTATTATATAGCCAGTGAAATAACTTGATCTGATTTACTACGAGGTATTCAATAAGCGGGAGGGAGGGGAGGAGGGAGGGAGGGAGGGAGGGAAGCAAGGCGAGGAAGGAGAAGAGCACCATTAAGACTTATCATGCCTAATAATACTAATACAGACAGATGGTTTTCCTTTAAAGCTACAGAATAGTTATCGTTCATCTGAGTTTGATGTGAGGGATGAGATGAGGTGTTTGTGTTTATAAAGTGTTGTGTTAAAAGCCAACATGTTCAACGCCTTCATAACCTCACTTCCTCGACACACACACACACACACACACTTGCCAAGGCAGCAGCAACAGCAGGAGGAGGAAGAGCACCGCCCGCCCGCCCATCACCGCGGCCACGCCCTCACTGCCTCGCCCACCAACCAAACCTCCGAGACTCGCTGCTTCGCTCCGCTGTTTCGAAACCTTAAAGAATCACCAAGTAACACCTTTACCTTTCCTTAATTAAACACTCGCTCACCACCCACCAAGTCTTGGCGTTATGCACCACCAACACCACTACTAATGATGACCGTCACCACAACAACATCCCCACAAATCATAACCAAGATTATATATGATCTACAATCTACTTGAAAAAAAGTGTCGCCTGGCAACTCTACCAGCAAACTCGAGTGTTGATTGGCTGTTGTTTCTCAGCCGCTCTGACGTGTCGCCTGCTTATTGGTCGACAGCCATCACGAGTAATTACCTCACTGCTTCACTGACTATTTGAGCTAATCTTGTACTACTGTGAACTCTTAGGTCATCTTTGTTGTTTGGAAGCAGGAAACACAGGTATATACTTGTGGCGGACATGTATGGGATCAAAGAAATGCTGTTTATGAATGCACATTACACAATTGTTGATTAGCATGAAGATTTACAAGCATGAGAGAGAGAGAGAGAGAGAGAGAGAGAGAAAGGAGATACTTTGATCCTATCTAAACAATTTGCCCGTACTACCAACTACAAGGTTACTGCCGATATTAAGTATTGCCACCACGCCAGGATGGACACAAGCGGCAGTGGGCGGGATCGAACACAGGGACGCTGCATGCTAGCTCACGTCTCCCTCCTCCTCCTCCTCCTTCCCCTACCCTGCTGCACGCTGGACCACCTTCAGGAGGCCTCACACCCCCCTCCTCCCCTTCCCTGCTGCACGCCGGACCACCTTCAGGAGGCCTCACACCCCCCTCCTCCCCTTCCCTGCTGCACGCCGGACCACCTTCAGGAGGCCTCACACCCCCTCCTCCCCTTCCCTGCTGCACGCCGGACCACCTTCAGGAGGCCTCACACCCCCCTCCTCCCCTTCCCTGCTGCACGCCGGACCACCTTCAGGATGCCTCACACCCCCTCCTCCCCTTCCCTGCTGCACGCCGGACCACCTTCAGGAGGCCTCACACCCCCTCCTCCCCTTCCCTGCTGCACGCCGGACCACCTTCAGGAGGCCTCACACCCCCTCCTCCCCTTCCCTGCTGCACGCCGGAACACTCAAACAAATCAATCAACAATCCCATGTGTCGCATACACTGCCTCGGCCACCAAGACATCGGCGTGACATCACCACAGGATGTGAGTGTGTGTGTGTGTGTGTGCCGTATATCCTATGAGCCCCTCACACACACAAGACACACACACAGGCAGTCATGGCGAGAGTACCATTGCCGCCGCTGATGGTGCTGTTGGTCGCAGCGTTAAGCCCTGGAGGCGTGCCCAGCCCCGCCCTGGCACAGCGCTGCGACGCTGCCAACATAACAATGCAGCAAGGAGAGACAGGACTCATCATGAAGAAAAACGCCACTGACATTACCAACGGATCATCAATCATTAACATAGGTCACTTGTATGTGAGGCCTGAGCGAGGCTTCCAGGGGCTGCGTCTTACTGTGGAGGGAACTCATGGCAGGCAACACTCTGCCTGGTTCAACGCGGACTGTTTCAAGACCAGTGACAAGTGGCAGTATTTGTGGGTGGCGGCGAAGATAAAAGATAACAGCCTACATTTCATCATTCAGATTAATAATTGCTATAAGGAATGCATAAAACCAAATTCCCCGAAAACCCTATTGAGCTTAAGTATTTTTTCTCACGGACCCTCCAAGTGGAATATGAAAAGACCACCACGAGGCTGTGCCATTACTTATACAACTCTTAAATCCCCCTCCACCGCACACCCCACCTGCTGGACTTCTTTGACCAGAACTACAACCACGACCACAACCACTACAACGGCCCCCAAGTTGTCTTTCCTTGCCAGCCTATCACAGAAGACAATCATCATCATAGCGGCGTCTGGGGCGGGTATATTACTGGTGGTGGTGGTGGTGGTGGTGTTGGTGGTGGTTCGGGTCAGACGCCTACAGCAACAATTAGCAGCAGCAAGTGAGTATTCAAAAAAGTGTGTGTGTGTGTGTGTGTGTGTGTGTGTGTGTGTGTGTGTGTGTGTGTGTGTGTGTGTGTGTGTGTGTGTGTGTATATTCATCTAGTTGTATTTTATAGGGCCAGAGCAATGCTCGTGTGGCCCCGTCTCCATATCAACATTTTTATCATTCATCCTTAGTGCTTGGTTTTGGCCGAAGCCACCACCCCGGAGAGCAGGTCACAAACCCTGGCTAACACCCGGTACCCATTCACTGCTGGGTGGACAGGGGCTCGGGTTTTAAGGAAACAGCCCATATGTTTCCGCTCCACCCGGGGATCGAACCCGGGACTTCTCGACTGTGAACCGAGCGTGCTAACCCTTACACTACGGAGTACCCTTGAGGCCTTAGGTGTGTGTGGTGTGTGTGTGTGTGTGTGTCTGTGTGTGTGTGTGTGTGTGTGTGTGTGTGTGTGTGTGTGTGTGTGTGTGTGTTGTGTGTGGTGTGGACTGTGTGTGTGACTGTGTGTGTGTGTGTGTTGTGACTGTGTGTGTGTGTGTGTGTGTGTGTGTGTGTGTGTGTGTCTGTGTGTGTGTGCGTGTGTGTGTATGTGTGTGTGCGCGTGTGTGTGTGACTGTGTGTGCGTGCATGCGTGTGTGTGTGTGACTGTGGTGTGTGTGTGTGACTGTGTGTGTGTGTGTATGACTGTGTGTGTGTGTGTGTGTGTGACTGTGTGTGTGTGACCGTGTGTGTGTGACTGTGTGTGTGTGTGTGTGTGTGTGTGTGTGTGTGTGTGTGTGTGACTGTGTGTGTATGACTGTGTGTGTGTGTGTGACTGTGTGTGTGTGACTGTGTGTGTGTGTGTGTGTTATGTGTGTGTGTGTGCGTGCGTGTGTGTGACTGTGTGTGCGTGCATGCGTGTGTGTGTGTGACTATGGGTGTGTTGTGTGGTGTGTGTGTGTGTGTGTGTGTGTGTGTGTGTGTGTGACTGTGTGTGTGTGTGTGTGTGTGGTGTGTGTGTGTGCGTGCGTGTGTGTGTGACTGTGTGTGTGTGTATGACTGTGTGTGTGTGTGACTGTGTGTGTGTGATGTGTGTGTGTGTGTGTGTGTGTGTGTGTGTGTGTGTATGACTGTGTGTGTGTGTGGACTGTGTGTGTGTGTGATTGTGTGTGTGTGTGTGTGGTGTGTGTGTGTGTGTGTGTGTGTGTGGTGACTGTGTGTGTGTGTGTGTGTGTGTGTGTGGTGACTGTGTGGGTGTGTGTGACTGTGTGTGACTGTGTGTGTGTGTGTGTGTGTGTGTGTGCGTGTGACTGTGTGTGTGACTGTGTGTGTGTGTGTGTGGACTGTGTGTGTGTGTGTGTGACTGTGTGTGTGTGTGTATGACTGTGTGTGTGTGTGACTGTGTGGTTGTGTGACGTGTGTGTGACTGTGTGTGTGTGACTGTGTGTGTGTGTGTGTGTGTGGTGTGTGTGTGACTGTGTGTGTGTGTGTGTGACTGTGTGTGTGTGTGTGTGTGTGACTGTGTGTGTGTATGTGAGTGAGAGACTATAGTGTGTGACTGTGTGTGTGTGTGTGTGACTGTGTGTGTGTGTGTGACTGTGTGTGTGTGTGTGTGTGTGTGTGTGTGTGTGTGTGTGTGTGTGTGTGACTGTGTGTGTGTGTGTGTGGACTGTGTGTGTGTGTGTGTGTGTGACTGTGTGTGTGTGAGTGTGTATGTGTATGTGTATGTGTGTGACTGTGTGTGTGTGTGTGTGTGTGTGTGTGTGTGTGTGTGTGTGTGTGTGTGTGTGTGTGTGGTGTGACTGTGTGTGTGTGTGTGACTGTGTGTGTGTGAGTGTGTGTGTGTGTGTGTGTGTGTGTGTGTGTGAGTGTGTGTGTGTGTGTGTGTGTGTGACTGTATGTGTATGTGTGTGACTGTGTGTGTGTGTGTGACTGTGTGTGTGTGTGTGTGTGTGTGTGTGTGTGTGTGTGTGTGTGTGTGTGACAGACCTGAAAAACAACTCGTAAAGCCAGTCGTAAACACAGCTTTTCTTTATTCCCTGATGCATTCTTGTATTACATTAACGTAACTGTTTCCAGCATTCAGGATGGAGTTTAGAGCCACGCCCTCAGACTCGACCCCCCAAGGCCCATCGCGCCTCACGGACTCCCACTTCTACGAGACTCCCCGTCTTGCTGCCCCCCCACGCCCTCCACAAGGCTACGAGTCCCACATATACGATACTGTGGGCCTCTACGATAACGTGGCGCCCCCTGGGCAGGCTGAGGCGCGAGAGGTGGAGTGTGACGTGTACGACACCCTGCCAGGCCTTGGACAACGGCCCGAGTCACCCTTGTACATGACGGTCATCTAGACACCAGGCAGCAGGCAGGGAGGGAATACAACACACACTAAGTATTCAAACAACTGCAGGTAATCAACATGATGTGTTCGATAACGTGGGAGTTCACACACACTTGAGCAAAGGGTTGGGGCGTGTGAGATTCCAGCTTTACCCAAAGATCGGTCTCTATGAGCTCCGAGCTCTTTCTTTACGGGAGGGTAACAGCAGGTAATCGCGGGTCCAGCGCGTGCTCAAGCCGTGGGTGAATAACACACACCTACACACCCACTTGGCAATATGGGGTGTCGGGTGTTCCATGATAACACTTTCTTGCTGAATTATTTGTCATGAAAACTTGAACGGTTTGAGGTGAGGCCGATTTTGATGAAGAAATTAACAATGAAGATCAGGAGTTTCCGGCATTGGAAGGAGAACCCAAAGTAAATTTAATGATTACATTATGGCTGAGTTGATACAACAAGCAAGAAGTATTATGTGGGCCTTTATGTGGGCCTTGTAACAAAGGGGAAAAATGAGGAAAGGGACTACAATTTTATTAATCTTCGGAGAAAGCGGGAATCACTGGTGTTTTTCTTTCCACAAGTGCAGGTTATAGCTTCTATCAAGCTCAGTGAGATTAAATGCTCAGTGAGACCCTCCCCAAACCTAAGCATGCGCTACAACAAAGAGACAACATTCGTACTTTAAATTTGATTTCAATTTTGGTATCAGGAACATAAACTAGTCATGTCCCAGTGTGCCCCAGTTCATGTCCCACTATGTCCCACCCTTGGGGCACAGTTCCTTTCCCACTATGTCCCACCCTTGGGGCACAGTTCATGTCCCACTGTGCCCCACCCTTGGGGCACAGTTCATGTCCCACTGTGCCCCACCCGTGGGGCACAGTTCATGTCCCACTGTGCCCCACCCGTGGGGCACAGTTTATGTCCCACTGTGCCCCACCCTTGGGGCACAGTTCATGTCCCACTGTGCCCCACCCGTGGGGCACAGTTCATGTCCCACTGTGCCCCACCCTTGGGGCACAGTTCATGTCCCACTGTGCCCCACCCTTGGGGCACAGTTCATGTCCCACTGTGCCCCACCCTTGGGGCACAGTTCATGTCCCACTGTGCCCCACCCTTGGGGCACAGTTCATGTCCCACTGTGGCCCACCCTTGGGGCACAGTTCATGTCCCACTGTACCCTACCCTTGGGGCACAGTTCATGTCCCACTGTGCCCCACCCTTGGGGCACAGTTCATGTCCCACTATGTCCCACCCTTGGGGCACAGTTCATGTCCCACTGTGGCTCAAGCTTGGGGCACAGTTCATGTCCCACTGTGCCCCACCCGTGGGGCACAGTTCATTCCCACTGTGCCCCACCCTTGGGGCACAGTTCATGTCCCACTGTGCCCCACCCTTGGGGCACAGTTCATGTCCCACTGTGCCCCACCCTTGGGGCACAGTTCATGTCTCATTGTGCCCCACCCTTGGGGCACAGTTCATGTCCCACTGTGCCCCACCCTTGGGGCACAGTTCATGTCCCACTGTGCTCCACCCTTGGGGCACAGTTCATGTCCCACTGTGCTCCACCCTTGGGGCACAGTTCATGTCCCACTGTGCCCCACCCTTGGGGCACAGTTCATGTCCCACTGTGCCCCACCCTTGGGGCACAGTTCATGTCCCACTGTGCTCCACCCTTGGGGCACAGTTCATGTCCCACTGTGCCCCACCCTTGGGGCACAGTTCATGTCCCACTGTGCTCCACCCTTGATGCACAGTTCATGTCCCACTGTGCTCCACCCTTGGGGCACAGTTCATGTCCCACTGTGCCCCACCCTTGGGGCACAGTTCATGTCCCACTGTGCTCCACCCCTTGGGGCACAGTTCATGTCCACTGTGCCCCACCCTTGGAGCCACAGTTCATGTCCCCACTGTGCCCCACCTTGGGGCACAGTTCATGTCCCACTGTGCCCCACCCTTGGGGCACAGTTCATGTCCCACTGTGCACCACCCTTGGGGCACAGTTCATGTCCCACTGTGTCCCACCCTTGGGGCACAGTGGGACACAAATAAAAATATATTGTTTTGAGGACCACAGCTTTTTCAAATAAGTTGCTCGTTTCTTTTGCATATGCTTATTAATGCTTAATGGTAATAGTTCCTTTCCAGTATTTCACTTTTGTAATAGCTGTTGAAATATAGGAGTTATAGTGTCACCATTATTGGTGTCCCTTTGTGCCCCACTCTCCCCTACACTACTATAGCTCATCTCAAACTTATTACTCTAACATTGCTGCATTTTGTCTAAGGTTAAGTAACTCAAAGCCATGACCACCACTTTCTCAAAGACTGATTAAATAATTCTCTTCAACTGTATCGTGTAGGTCCCTTTACACTAGATCAGTTACATATTTAGTTTATGCACTGTCTCTTGGGTTCCTCTACATAATGTAACGTCCGTATACATATATAAGGAGCTTTTTCTGCCCCAATAAGTAAAGAAGAGGGATGGGCGTTTGGGCGCCCATGATGCTAAGATAATGCTTCTTCAAACTAGGTCTTGTAGGTTCCTCCTCACAGAATCTGTCACATATTCAGCTTCTGCAGCGCCTATATAGTACCTAATTGTAACTTTATCGTCCGTATTTATTATATAAAGACTTATTTCGCATTCGATAAGTTCTGAGGAGGAGATGGGCGTTCCTAAGCGGCGGCCATTTTGAGTTTTTCCTACGATTAACTTTGGTATTAAGGGGTTTAGAAGTCCTCGCCAGCACTATTAAGTTTTTACCAAACTTAACAGTAAAGATTAAGCAGAGTGAGTGAGGATAACAGTGAGTGTGAAGTTAAGCGTAAAGTCGGGAGTTAATACCAAAGTTTAGTATTAATTGTAAGTGAGGATACGGGCCTTGGGTCTTTTTTATAACTCTAGGGAAGTCTTTCTCTAGGAAAACCCCTGTCTCTAGGAAAACCCCTGTCTCTAGGAAAACCCCTGTCTCTAGGAAAACCTCTGTCTCTAGGAAAACCCCAGGTCAACAGGACGCGAGAAGCGATGATAAGAAGGCCGCGCAAGGCTCTTTGTAAACATGACATTTATCGTCTTGATTATAGTGTTTTTTTCACGTTTCTTTATGAAGTACAAGTCGAGGATTTTGTTAAGACTTGCAATTTACTTTAATGGTGTTAATTAATATTTTAAAACAGGTTGAGGCTATGGAGCGAGGCAGCAGACGTGTGAGGGATGCGATTCAGGACGTTGTTATCACGCGATAGTAATTGTCGGCAGTGATAGAGACACAGAGGACAAGATAACGATGCCCTCCACGCTCGCCTTGATGCCGCGCTCACGCACGCACCACCACCATGTTTAACACTTTAACACTATATTATGTTTGCCTTTTAACAGTATTTGATAATTATTGTAACAAGGTATGGTGTTGCAAACAGCCCTTTGCAAGCAAAAGCTTTTTGGGCAATCAACAATTTATCTCTCAACTACTCCAGTAATGCTGTTTTGAGTGTAACACACACACACACACGCACACACACGCACACACACGCACACACACACACACACACACACACACACACACACACACATACTCACACACGCACTCAGACACACACACACTCAGAAACACACACACACACACATACAGTCAGACACATACACACATACACACTCACACACACACACAGACACACACACATACACACTCAGACACACACACACACACACATACACACACACACTCATACACACACACAGACACACACTCAGACACACACACACACACACACTCACACACACACACACACACACACACACACACACACACATTCAGACACACACACACACACACACATACATACACACACTCGCGAGGCGGTAGCGGAGTGGTTAGCGTCTCCGACTGGCGTTCTCGGTGACCCGAGTTCGATCCCCGAAGAAAACCAAAACCTTTCTGCACCATCGAGTGGCCTAAGAACACCCACATGCCCTGCCCATCAACTCTACCTTCGATTGCGAGTGCATCGGAGGACACAGGGGGGCGGCATGAGCCTCTAATCACAGGCGTCACTATAAAAATCCTGCCTGCGCCACCACAGGCGAGAACCAACCATCACAGCCCTCAAGTGAACCTCCAGAGACTACCATAGGATGAAAATCTTATCTTATCTTACTCCAGTAACGCTGTATTAAGGGGACCGACTCCTTGTTGAGGCCAAAATTCGAGAAATTTTCCAAATTCTGACAACACCGGATTTCACCACCTTCGGACAAAGTCTATCGACTGGGTAGTGTAAATTTGCCATCCGATATCCCTAAGTGCCTCAAAAATGGCCTTATTTCAACCTAATGCGGGTCGATTTCGGCCGTACGTGGCGTAGTAGTACCGAGCGTAGTAGGTGACCCCTGATTGACCACCATATAGCGAAAGAATTGCGTAAATTGCTTTATTTTCAATGAAATCACATGTATGTGTAATTATTCAGCTTTTGGTATCTAGCAACCCTCACACACCAGAGCTACCAAGGCAGAGAGAGGCACTGTCAGTAGACTGAGAGTCTTAGTCGAGAGCGGTCCTGCAGCACCCTCCCGCATCTCATTTCCATCACTCCACTTTGATTCTACCTTGTTCGAGTCTGTTTTTTGGCTGTTATCTGTTGCCATACATTGCATACGGCATACCAAGACTCAAGATGGGCAGATTTAGCAAGAGTAAGGCCGCGAGACTACGCAATCTTCGTCGTGGTGGAAGTCTACCTGCCAGCCTCGCAGCACGTGCACCGCCTCGGGCCTCCACACCACCACCACCGCCGCCGCTGCCTGTATCTCCACCACCACTGCTGCCTGTATCTCCACCACAGCCTGCCGCTAACACCTCCTCTGCAGCTCCCAGCACTTCACCACCTCCAAGGACCTCCTCACCACCTCCTAGCACTTCCTCAAAACCTACACCAGCTGCGAAGCACTCGCTAGATATAAGGAGGGAACTGGTGAAGGACTTCTTGCCTACCTCGCCACCAGACAACACCAACAACTACATTGGTTGTGTAGAGAGCCTCCAAGAGCTCCTTGTCGAGGCTATATGTAGACACTGCTTCAACCCTTTCACCCTCAACATTTCCCCGAACTCCCTCAGTACAAGTCTCGCGGTTGGCTGTACATCCTGCACCTATGTGAAGCACCTGGGCGACCGTACAACACACACTGTAGGAGGCCAGGCTTCGAAACTGAGGGAGAACAATACCAAAATTGTTCACGAGGCCTTGAACAACAACCTTGGCAGAGCGGGGATCAACAGGGTTGTCTCCACCCTGGGATTCGAGCCCTTCACCGAGGGAAAGTTCACAGGACACTCACACTGGCTGTACAAGGAGATGGATGTTTACTTTGCTGCTCGTCGCCAGGAGTGTATTGCTGGTGTGAGGCGATTTTATGCTAAGTCTAACATCCTCCCTGACCCTACCAACGACCTCCTTGACATCGTGGTGTCGTATGATGGCACCTGGATGACCAGGGGCCACACCAGTCACATCGGTGTCGGGATTATCATAGAGGTTGATACTGGCATGGTCATAGACTTCGAGGTCCTGTCGAACTTTTGCCAGGTGTGCCACACCAGGGAGAAGAAGAAGCTGCCCTTCACACCTGAGTGGCAGCAGGCACACTCCCCCAGGTGTAACAAGAACTTCAACGGTACTGCCTCTGCCATGGAGAGTGAAGCTGCCTGTCGTCTATGGAGACGTAGTACTACTCTGGGACTACGTTACACTACCTTCGTAGGCGACGGGGACTCAAGCACCTACAAGGCAGTGAAGGACCTCAATCCCTACGACGTGCCAGTGGTGAAGGAGGAGTGCGTAAACCACGTCAGTAAAAGGCTTGGCACACGCCTCCGGAAATTGAAGAAGGAGCTCAGCACGTCAATCACCACCAAAACAGGGAAGGAGGTCCGCCGTAGTGTGTTGGGCGGTGCTGGCCAGCTGACCGATAAGGTCATTGACACCATGACCAGCTACTACGGTCGAGCAGTGAGAGGAGACCCCAAGAAGCCCTACAGCGACACCAACGAGATGTCAACAGCCATCTGGGCTTCTTATCTTCACGCCATCTCGACAGATGAGGAGCCCCGCCATCACTTCTGCCCTGCTTCAGCTGACTCCTGGTGCTTCTTCAGGAGGGCGGACTTCAACCCTGATGAACCCCGTCGTAAGCACAGTCAGAAGCCTGGCTATTTCAGCAAAATCCCGAAGAAGAATCGCATCCACATAACCAAGGTGTACACCGACCTCACATCTCGCGACCTTCTCAGCAAATGTCTGAAGGGGAGGACCCAGAACGCCAATGAAAGTCTACACAGCAAGGTTTGGCAGAAGGTCGCAAAACACAAGTTTGCTGGGAAATGTCGAGTCAACTACACCCTGCAGATGGTCACCCTCGAGCACAACATCGGCTTTCATGACTCCTACTTCCTGGGACACCTTGGCTTTGGAATGTCACCTTCCAAGTCAAGCAACCTTGTCATCCTTGATAAGGAATGTGATCGCTCCTTCCGCAGAAGCAGTACAGGTACCACTGGCCAGCAGAAGCGGAAGAGAAAAGAGGGGAAGGATGAAAGTGCATATGGTGCTGGTGTTTTCTAAGTACATAATATTACACTAGTTAAAACACAGTGCCCCTAGGGGCACTTGGGGGTACGCCGCTGCCCACCTTATAACTGCCGGCGAGCGAGCGCCAGCAGCTGGCATTTTTTTTTTTTTTTTTTTTTTTGTATAATTTTTTTTTTTTTTTTTTTATATCATTTGGCGTTTCGCGCTCGCGCGCTCACCCAGATAGAATATTTTATTGTTTGTATAGCTGTTACAGGACTTATTAGTATTAGCTGATGAGTTGCTCTAAAATATTACAGCAGCAACATGTAATCTGTAACTAAAGTTGAATAAAATATGTGTTTGGACTTTGAGAGCGTTTTTCTGAAAACACTAGTTTTTTGCACATTATGCTATAAATAGACCAGACTATTCGTCCTAGAACATCGATATGCATATCACTGGAAAGAGCCTGATTAGCGCTACAATGACCAGGGATTAGATTTTCTATTTTCCATTTCATTCATCTACAATTAGTCTATGAAAAAATTATTTTACCCAAAATTAGTCATTGCAAATTTTGCACGGCCCTAATTCGACTAATTAGAACTCATTCAAAAATGTGCCTCCTGGTTCTTGTAGAGAAAATCAAGCCCTTTCCACTGATATGCATATCGTTGTCATAGGATAAATACTGTAGTCTGTTTGTAGGTTTAAGGAAGTTTGTTTCATTTTCGCACTAATTTAGCTCTAACGCGGTAAATAATTGGCCAATTCTAATGAAATTTCTTGGGTACATACAGTGTAGGGTACCCTATAACTGTGGCAAATTTCAATTGAATCAGATAATAAATACGGAATTACTAATCGGCAACCTGTCGGTCCCCTTAAGTGTAACACCAACACGCACACACACACACACACACACACACACACACACACACACGCACACACACTCAGACACACACTCAGACACACACACACTCAGACACACACACACACACACACTCACACACACACTCACACACACACTCAGACACACACACACACACACACACACACACTAACACACTCACACTAACACACTCACACTAACACACTCACATGGGTGTGTGTGGTGTGTGAGGTCCCATCATTGCCCAAAGATCGGTAATAATAAGCTCCAAGCTCGCACTGAGAGGGTGAAACTGGCGATCGCGAGCCAGCTGGCGTGGACAAGACCATGGGTGAATAACACAAACACACACACACACACAGTCATAATATTAACCATAGAGCACTGGTATACAGTGGTCTATGTATTAACCTTATTTGTCCAATATTTAAAACAACAATATTTAAAAACAGTGTTATCAGCTTTGGTCTGAAAATGTTTAGTGATAGGCCTCTTGATAAAAAAGTTCTCCTTACAACTACCAATGTAGTTAGATATAAGAGAGAAATTAGAAATTATTTACTTTATCAACAAAATATGTAATTGTTTTTATACTACAAGTATAAATATTGTATTAAGTTTATCTGCTCAATCTAATATAATTATTATATTAATTTTTTAATTCCTTAAAAAAAAATATTATAATTTTTTTAAATTATTTTATATATATTATTATTATTATTAATACTATTATTTCTATTCTGCTTCTACTATATAGGCTTATAATCATTCAGCTAGTCTAAGTTTCCACGCCCTCTAACAATACAGTAAAAAATATATGTGCGTCATGGAGCCTCGGCTCGACGGACCGTGGCTAATGTTTATGACATTTGTATATATTACAACATTGTCTTATTATTAGCAATAAATGTTTACTTACTTACTTACGTTTAAGTATGTTTTGACATAAGAACATAAGAACATAAGAAAATAAGGAAGCTACAAGAGGCCGCGAGACCTACACGAGGTAGTTCCTGTCACCTAACACATCCTACATCCACTTTTCATCCCCATCCATGAATTTATCCAGCCTCCTTTTAAAACTCCCTAATGACTCCGCACTAACTACCTGTCTACTGAGTCCATTCCAATCATTCACCACCCTATTTGTGAACCAGTTTCTCCCTATTTCCTTTCTAAATCTACGCTTTTCCAGCTTGAATCCGTGACTTCTTGTTCTACCCTGGTTAATAGCCGTAAGAACTTTTCCTACCTCTCCTTTATTGAATCCCTTTATCCACTTCAAAACTTCTATCAGATCGCCCCTTACTCTGCGTCTCTCGAGTGAGGAAATCTAATAGCTTCAATTTCTTTTCTAATTGCTTCTCTTTGTCCTTTTATACTTTCACTTTTACTTTCTTTTCCTTTCCCTTTCTTCCTTTCAAAAAATTCCCCTTTCTTTCCCTATGAGGTCTTTCTCTCTCCCCCTTTCCCTCTCAAAGCATAATTTTTATCAGGAATTTGACCGTGACACATAACCCCCCTTGACCCCCCCAAAAGGTCAATAAACACTTACCCACTTGCCTACTGACCACTGACCTTCAACAGCCCCCCCTCCCCCCCAACATACCTCTGTAACTACACCTCCCCTTCCCCCTCTCTCCTCCCCTACTTAATCTTAATATGACTAACACATACACATCTCTCTCTCTCTCTCTCTCTCTCTCTCTCTCTCTATTTACCTATCTCCCCCCTCCCTTCCTTCCTCCCCATTTCCCCTCTCTCCCCCCCTCCCCACATCTGACATTCTCACGTTAAGTTTATTACCTCAAAAAAGTGCCAATTTTTCTCACGTCTTTCAAGGTAACATGGACAATAAGAGAGAAAGAGAGAATAAAGAGAGAGAGAGAGATTAAAGAGAGCGAAAGAGAATAAAGAGAGAGATTAAAGAGAGAGTAAGAGTAAAAAGAGAGTAAGAGAATAAAGAGAGTAAGAAGGTAAATAAAGAAGTAAGAGATAGAGAGTAAGTAGAGAAGATGAAGAGAGTAAGAGTAAAAAGAGAGTAAGAGAATAAAGAGAGTAAGAGAATAAAGAGAGAGATTGAAGAGAGAGTAAGAGAAAAAAGAGAGATTAAAGAGAGAGTAAGAG